>CM076577.1:938924773-939143032 GCA_034641835.2 Pinus albicaulis | reverse complement strand
ATTTATAATAATATCCCTGCTTTATTCTGTTCTTTGTTTGTACAATTTTTACTGCGACTTGATATGTTCAATACAGGTCCTTGGAATAAATTTGGTAGTCTGGCAGACATGTAAATGAATCTCGCTTATAGGTCCTGCTCTTGGAAACAATATTAGTCTGTCCTCTGGTTGCATTCCAGTTCATATCTATGTACGCTGATTGAAACAACTCAGTGGCTTTGATATAGTTGTAAAGAACCACTAGAAACTGCTTACTTGGTTTAGGCTTGAGGGTCCTAGAACCACTAGATTTTACTGTAAAATCTGCACAACACTAGCAATCCCATATTCTATCACGCGGTGTGTTTTGACCATATTCTATCATGTGGTGTGTTTTGAGATGATAAAGATATTAGAAAATCCTGTCTTCTCTTCCTCAAGTTTGGAGTTGTTCTTTTGAAAATATCTTGTAGTACATACATGAAGTTTAATATTTTTTTGTTTCAAAGAGAATTATGATGGTTTTAAAGTTTAACATTTAGAGATGGCATTGCCTAATATTGACTCATTGAGAGTATTTAGGCAGGTCTATTGAGATTTTATTATTACAAACTCTGTAGAAGACAGTTAATGTATTCTTATGATCCATCAATCCTGCACTGAAGAGTGATGTCTTTTTCAGATAATTGAGGCGGTTGATACATTCTGAACTGTAACTTCTATCAAATCTGTGACTCACAGCAGTTCATTTCTGTTGCTTAAATTATAAGCTTGGGAGACTGATTGAAACTATAATGCAAGCCCAAAGGAGCACCAGAAACTTTTGATTTGGAAAATATGTCTGACCAACATAATGTGGATATTGAATCACATATTTATCCGGGTGAGCGATCGAATCTCATGGATGCTCCAAGTTTGCCCGATTATCAGGGTGTAGGGAGCAGCCCAAGCTGTAGTTTCAGAAACATAGGAAGTCAATCTAGTGGCATTAGTTCTTTTGTCAATGGTTGGCCCACTGGCAGTGTAACAAATTCTGATATTTCAGCTGATCAGGGATGCACTTCTGAAGATAAAATGGTAATGGTTTAGGTTTTAATTTTAGATGATAATAAAACTTATTTATGTGAATCTGTAATTGTGTGGTTATTTGGATGATTATTAAGGTAGAGTATTGTTGTTCAAAATTGTTTTCCGAATTAAAAATAAAGATAAAATTAAAAATACAATAAAATAGATAAATAAAATTTTTAATTAAAACATAAAAATAAAATAAATAAATAAATAGAAATAAAATAAAATAAAGATTAAAAATAAATAAAAATAAATAAATAAACAAATTAACAAATTAAATTAAATAAAAATCAAATCAAATAAATAAAAATTTAATAATATTAAATTAATAATTTTTAATTCTATTAAAAATAAAATCCAAAATTCCATATCGTCACAAACGAACAAAATATTCAGCTCCTTTAGTTATTACACATTTTACCTCTCATATACCACAAAACATTCAGCTCCTTTAGTTATTACACATTTTACCTCATATACCACAAAACGATTCACATCTAGAATCTGATCAATTTCATTTTTTCAAAATCCTCATATTCACATAATTTTATTCCAAACTCATTTTCATATTTACATAGACACAAAATCAAGACATCTTCATATTTACATAGACAGTTTATATTACATAGCTAGAGATAACAGAAAACAAAAAATATGTTTGACAGTTTAAAATCCAATATTCTATATCGTCACAAACTTTTTATTCTGATTAAATTACTTCCCTTACATATCTTAAGCCCGAAACCCGGATCCGCGGATAGGTAGGGAATACCGAGTTATGAGGAAGATTCAAACGTGGCTTTCATACCATAAATTGGGTCAATGGCGTCTTTTTCGTACCCTAAATGACATTTCATACAAACCCAAATATTCTTTCGGAGGCCTTCAAACTTTGACTACACCTGTATTGTGGAAACTTGGAAAGTCTTAAAAAGTTTAAGACCCTCCTTTGTTCAGAACCTTGTGGAAAAACCATCCGAACCGTCATTCAAATAAACCGAAGGATCCATCCGCTCCACTCTTTCTAAGACTCGACTATGATTTTTGTTATTCAAATTAACCCAAAAAAAAACATTTGATTAACCCAAAAATACATTCAATTAGAATGAAAAATTTATGTGAAATATTATTTTATTATTTATAATCGTATTCATACAATCTAAATGTTTTAATTATTTTGAATATTTAACATATAAGAAGAGTTTCAGCATGGAGCACATAAAATTTATAAATTCAATGGCAAAACGTGCATCGCATCACTTCTTTCTATAAGCAATTTTGTATAATATTGTAACATATAAGAATGAATAATTAAAATGTTTTTATTAATTTGAATGTTTAATATATGAAGATTTTTAATACGTAGAAAATTTTCTTATATGCGATTTTCATCGAAAAAAATTTCTTACATTATTTATGGATCACAGAAGCCAAATTCCTAATAAAGGTAGAAAATTGTCTCACATAAAATTTATAAATTCATTTACAAAATGCACATCGCTTTTCTTTTATAATCCATTTCTTTAATATAAATAAAATAAGGAGGAAGGATTTTTCAATAAAAAGGGTGAATACTATGGTAATTTTTATAGCTTTTTTTGGTTTTATTTACTAATTGATGTAATTAAATATATTTGTGAAAGTGTTTAATATAGGTAAGATGGTTTATCTATCATAGTCATTTATGATAAAAATTAAATCTAAAATCATCATGTAAAGTCAATCCATAAGATTGAAGATGAGGTAAAGAACTTCAATCTAATATGTCAAACCTAGTGATGAGCATGTGTGCTTTGTGCATGATCAAGTTGGAAAACATGGTAATATTATCATCAAGTATGGAGAATTTGTCACAAATATATGCGACATTTCTGTTCGATGGTGTTCGATGGGGAAATTTGGTGTTTTTTTACACAAACACATATGATATCGAATGGTGCCAAGGTGTTCCAATCACCTTGAGTGAGCATGCAAGCATGGCATGATCAAGACACTATGTTGGGAGTTCAATTATTGTCAAAAGCCTAATATGAGATGAGTTCGATTATTGGCTCATGGATAAGTTCGGTTATTAGCAATGGGACAAGTTTAGTACAAGCTTAGTTGAACCGACACATCAGTTATTGACACGAGGTGATGACATGAGGATGGATCCGTCAGTTGTGGTATTTTGGGATTATATGTCGCCAACTTGAGTATCGCAATGGTCGCCTCGACACATGGCGAACATGTATCACCCCTTGCATATAAAGGTTAGCGACCCTTCATTACCCATGTGACAACTCTTATATGTATCCAAGGGTTTATTCCAAACAACAACACAACACACATTGATTCGTATCATAGATCACAAAGTTCAATTGATTCAAGTTATTCGACAAACAAAATGTTTCTTTCAAATGTCATTATTATAGCGACTATGAGCATCTCAAAGTCTTTTTTGGAAAGTAAATCTTGGGAACGAAAATAGAGATATTTATATGGAGAATGTTCTTTCTAATTGTGGTGATATTTTACTAGGAAAGATGTTTTGCAAGAACAAATATAAGAGGAAAATGGTATTGATCCAGATGGCTCTAAAGAAGCTAAAAATTTGAAGTCTTCGGATCTTATCGAAACTAACACCGTATTGAAGAGCTCATCATCCTTATTCCAATGGTGTAGATGGTGCCTCAATTTGACTTCGTATGTGCAAGTTATTGTCAGTCAAAGTTTCAAGTCAAAGAAGCAGGAATTTTGTTGCGAGATAAATTTGGAGCATATCAAACTTTAGCAGTTCGACAAAATCTGGTGAAATCTGCTAAATTTTGTGGTAACAAACCAAGCGACAATTTAGCACTAAATAGTGGATGAAAAAGACCAAATTATCGAATGGTTAATTTTTCGAGTGAACCCCTCTCATAATCTGTCAAAGGTTTTATATTGTTGTTAAAAATTCAAAAAAATATAAAAATGGGGCGGCGGGCTACCAACCCCACCAACCTGGATCTATATATATTAAAAAAAAAGAATAAATGGGGTTAGGGCTTGCAGGACTGGTCCGAGACCTTGCCCAATGACCCAACAACCAAACCATATATTAAAAGGGCTGGCAGGAGTTGAACCTGCGTCAACCATTGGTCGACCCCTCCAATGAGTGCCCCTAAACTTAATACACCACCAACAAACAAATAAATGACACATTATTTCGGGGTAGCCGCAGCGTTGGACCCTGGGCCTTCCCCAACTAAATACACCCAGTTACCAATGCCCTAATGGGCCAATGTTGATCATAATGGTCGACAATTTTATAAAAAATCCTTAACACTTGAGCATTGAAAAGAGGGACAAAGCAGGCGCATAACTCAACGCTGGTGCAGAACGAAGTGCAGAACAATGTAGTGGGAATATAGAGGTTGTGGAAAACATGACGTAGTTCTAAGAGGCAGAACCTTGATGTAAAAAATTGTGAGGAATGTTTTATATTCCCTGGAGACCCAAATTTGTAGGTGTCAAAATGGGGTCAACTTTACACTCAAATTTCACGATTTTTTGCAAGGATCATGGTGACATAGTCTATTTTGGTATTTAAGTAGTTGATTTTCAGGGCATCATCAAATTGGGAGGTATAATGATGCATTTTGGCCACTTTCTTGTTTTTGTTTTGGTGAAAGGATGGATGTATTGTTGCATGTTATGATGATCTTTGTATGTTGCAGTTGGACAAAAAGATCTGAATCTTTACAGGAAATTCATCATTTTAGTCGTTGCATGAAAATCGAGAAGGTGTAGTGTTGAAAGAAGGCCACATTGACACTTAGCTAGAAAGTTGTTAAGTTTACAATCATTGGTCTCAAAATTTTGAGACAATGATGATAATAATGAGTATGATTTGAATATGATCTGTGGATTCAAGAGGAACTGTTGCACTTATGTAAGAGTGTCAATTTATGCCACTTTTGTGAGACTCATCATTTCTTTGTTTTTTTAAGGAGAAGACTCTGTGAGTGAGAGTTCTTTGTAGGAGAATGTCTCTTTTCATACATTGCCACTCGAGATGAGAGATCTATCCTTATCTTGATGAATACCTATCATATACTCATTGTCTTTTGTGGAGACTAATGAAGCACCCTCCCCACTCTTGACCCAGGGTCCAGAAACGTAGTCCACATTGGACAAACTTCGTTATCATGTCTTTTTCCATGATTGCTTCATGGTTTTTTACTTATTGTTTATGTTGATGGATTGGTGAAGAGTTGCTAAGAGAATGTATTTCTCATGTTTCACATGAAAATATAAGTGTCATTAAAAGATCCTGTAATGAAGATTTTTGTTTAAGATCATTCACAAAAATTACTGAATCAAGTGGTATCAGAGTGGTCTAACCATTTTTCCATGGATTTTGAATTTCATCATGGGAAAAGGATTGAAGTGAGCAAGACTTCAAGTGTTGGAATATATTAACCATTACAATCAAGCAGAGAATGCAGAGGAAGAGAAGTGAAAATCGAGGCTCATGTTAGAGCTGGTTGTGGAGGAAAAAATGGGAGAATGTTCCAATACAAAAGAATAACTGGTCAAATAAGATGACCAAGCATCACCGATAGGATCAAAGGTAAAGGAAAATCATTCTTCTCATGATGCTATTTCTATCGAAAGCATTGAGATACCTATTTCAGGAACCAACATGAAACTCTTCACCAAGATGGGGTATAAAGGAGAAGGACTTGATATTAATGGCCAAGGAATTACTCAACCATTGGAGGTTGTAATAATGCCTCAATTGATCCAGGTGGATATTGGTGTCCACCCACCTATTCCACCTATACCTTCAGTCGGTTTCATTATTTTCCTTGTTTATAGTAGCATTTACTATTTTTAGCAGTTTTCTCAGGTCCTAAACTTCCGGAGAAGTTTTGACCCCCTAAGCGAATTTTTTTAGGGCCGCAACATGTCCATAGCCATAGGCAGGGGCCTATAGAAAATCATGCAATAATAAAAGATATCTTTTCAACGACATATTGTATGTGCCAAATGGAGATAATATGACCAAATTATGACCCTGGGAAGTTGGCTACGCAACGGGGCCCACAAACTCTTGGCTTTCCATCTCCTAGGGTTAGGGTTTTGGTTGTTTAGGGTTTTCCCAAGTTGTTCAATAATAAAAATGCCCTTGAGCCTCATTGTAACATAGTTCAGAGGCATGTATATGCCACATCTCTTCTCAGAGATAAGCTACCAGCGGTCGAGTTAGTTTATTTCTATTCTGTCTGTAAGCTTATTTCAGTTATTTGATATTAATGAAATGAAGTATATTTTATGCTGCATCTATGCGTTTATGTTTATTTATGTATTTTATTGCGTTCTTGCACAAATTCGGATAATTGGTATTAGAGAAGACTTCTCTTTCTCGATCTTTCTTTGCATGTCCCCAACGCAATCAAGGTATAAGGAGTTAGGGCTCGATCTGGTTGAACCTTTGCAAGATCAACCTCGCAAACCTCGATGGCCTTCCATGGCAGAGGAAAATAAATAATAGGGAGCAGGGGATCCCATAAAAATATTCTCAAGGAGGCCCTCGAGAATTAGAGGAACGAGATGATGGATAAATTTTCTCAGATCCTTCGATGGCTACCCACCGGCGACACATCTTCATCCGGCAGCCACTCTGGAGGTGCCACTCCTTTTAAGGTACAATTTAACTTCGATATTCCCATATTTGAGGGCCAAATAGATGTATACGCTATAGATAGATGGTTGAATCTATTAGAAGGATATTTTTCGGTTCATGACTTTTCCAATTGAGAAAATATTAATTTTTCACTCCTCAAAGCCGCCCCCCATGTCAAGAACTGGTGGGAAACATACTGTGAGAAAAAGGATGAGGATGAATACTCCATTTTCTTAGCCAAACCCACTTGGAATTATTCCCGATATGTCATTAAGGAACAATACTACCCCATAGGGAGCTATGAGGACAAGTACATACAATGGACTACGTTGCGGAAGCAAAGGGATCAAGATGTGCATGAGCTGATGAATTTGTTCCATACCCTTCACACAAAGTTGGGTATCAAAGATTCAGAGAAAAAAATGGTGCTTAAGTACCGCAGTTTCCTACACAAATGCATCCAAGAGGAAATGGAGTTCCTTGAAATCTCCTCGCTTGGTGTAGCATACCCGTATGCTGCCAAGATTGAGCAGAAGTTCAAACAGAAGAAGAGAGACTTTGGATATGTGAATCATAAGCAAGGGAAAGGTGCCCCCAAACCACAAAACAAAGGATATGGGCAAGGCAGGGCTGCTAAGGACAACCTGTCAAAGCCACAAGCGAAGAAAAACACCATGAAGCCAAAGAAGGACACGGGAAAGTGGTGTTACATAGGAAAGTGGTGTGAGTTCTATAAGATATCCACTCATAACACAAGTGAGTGTCGATCCAAGCAGTCACTCGTGGTCGAGTTGAAGGCTTCTGAATCAAATGCATGTTCAGACTTTGAGTCAGAACCCAATAATAGGAATGAAAAAGGGAAACAATATATCTATGCAGATCCCAGTGTCACTATTTCCACCACCAAGATCCAAAAGGAAGAACCCAAAGATCTAGAGGAGGGGGAGCGCCTCTTCCATTCTGATATGTGGGTAAAGTGTTCACCGCTATAGTTAATTTTTAACATCATGAGCCAAAAGAACCTCATTTTAGCAGAGGTTGTGAAGTCGCTAGGCCTGCTAATCACAACACACCCATAACCATACACCATCGGGTGGCTTCACTAAGGACAAGATCTCTGCATCAACCAACGATTTCTCCTTCCCTACAACATCAAGCCCTTCACAGATGAGGTATTATGTGATGTTTCTCCTCTTGAATTTTTTGATGTATTATTAGGCCAACCATACTTGTGGAGGCGACATGCTTTGTATGAGTCTCAGCCTCGTGTTTTTATTGTTAGTTTGGGTAATAATTTGTAAAAGATACCAGAGGTAGCACTGCCTACCACCATATCTTTGATCACTGTGAAGCAATGCAGTAAGCTCATTTCCAAAACTAAGAAATTTGTTTTCCTTAGGATCCTCCCTCAGGGAAAAAATAAGACTATGGCCATGACCTCCAGACAACACTCCTCCACATGGAAATAACAGATGGAGAAGGTCATGGAGGAGTAAGGAGACATCTTCACCTCACCTGCAGGGGTGCCTTTGCACTTTCAAGTCAAGCACTCCATCGATCTGAACCCAGGCACTTCACTACCCAATGGACTAATCTATTGGTGCTCTGTTATGGAGAACGACGAAATCAAGAGGTTTTTTCAGGAGCTTCTCTAGAAATGTCACATCCGACCAAGTTCATCGACCTATGGGAGCTTGGTCATGTTGGTCTAGAAGAAGGATGGGACTTGGAGACTCTTTATTGACTATCGGGCGCTGAACAAGATCACTGTCCAGAATATGTATATGATCCCACAGATTGATGACCTTCTGGACCAAATCA
Source organism: Pinus albicaulis (assembly GCA_034641835.2). Classification (NCBI taxonomy): domain Eukaryota; kingdom Viridiplantae; phylum Streptophyta; class Pinopsida; order Pinales; family Pinaceae; genus Pinus; species Pinus albicaulis. Next base: position 939,134,511 of record CM076577.1, on the reverse strand, counting down.
AGGGGGCCATATATTTCAGCATGATTGACTTGAAGTCTAGGTATCACCAGGTACCAATCAAACCCTCCGATGTGTGGAAGACTGTCTTCAAATCCAAGGAGGGATTTTTTGAATGGAAGGTCATGCCATTCGGGTTGACAAATGCTCCTGCAACCTTCATGGTGTTGATGGATGACATCTCGTGACCATTCACTAACTCATTCATGGTGGTGTATTTGGATGACATCTTTATCTTTAACCATAGTTGGAAAGAGCACCTCCACCACATTTGATAGGTCCTCCAAACACTGCGGCAACACAAGTTGTGTACCAATTTGGAGAAATGCACTTTTTGCATGACCCAAGTTCAATATTTGGGATACATTATTGATGAGTGGGGGGTGCATGTGGACCCAACCAAGATCCAATTCATTCGGGATTGGCTAGCCCCAACCACTCTAGCATAGCTCCATAGCTTTCTGGGTCTTGCCAATTTCTACCGCATGTTCCTGTTGGGGTTCTTTGATATCACTTGGCCTTTGAGTCAAGTCACCAAGGGAGGAGTGGAAGAAAAATTCTTTTGGTCTAAATCTCATCAGAAAGCATTCACAGAGTTGAAGAATCACCTCTTCTCTACACCAGTGCTCACCTTACCAAACTTGCAACAACCATTTGAGATCGAGACATATGCCTCTAACTATGCTATTGGGGCAGTACTTACTCAATAGGGCATCTAGTGGCATATCACAGTGAGACACTTTCAGACATAGTCTGAAAGTATCCCACCTATGAAAAAGAGATGTATTCCAATTTGCAGGCCCGCTGAGAATGAGAGAATTCATTTTTGGGAAAGAAATGACCATCCACACAAATCAACGACCCCTGCAGTTCATACAGACACAAGGGAGGTTGCAGAACAATCACCATCAGAAATGGTCCACATACCTGCAATAGTTACATTTGAACATCAAGTACAAGAAGGGAAGCACCAATAATGTTGTATACTGCCTCAACTGACCGACAATCGTGGCACTAACCACTTTTCTCGTCTCTTGTGGGAACGAGACTTCGAGTTGGCCGCGTCTCTACAAAAGTGATCTAGAATTTGGCAACACATACCAGATGCTCTTGGAGGGTAAGGAAGTTCTGGATTTTCACCTCCAAGGTGAACTGTTATGCCACTTGGGACACCTTTGTGTCCCTTCAAGTGAGCATGGCAAGATTATTTTGGAAGCGCACTATATTCGGGTTGTTGGACATTTCGAGGTTGAGAAAATAGTGGAAGTACTGCAGAAGTATTTCTATTGCTCGAACATTCGACATGATATTGGGAAGTACATCAGATCCTTCATTGTGTGTGCCATTTCCAAACCAACCATCAAGAAGCAAGGCCTATATACTCCATTTCCTACCCCTAGTTGACTGTGGGAATCCATCTCCGTGGATTACATGTCAGGCCTTCCTACTACCAAGCATGGAAATGGCTTTGTTTTTGTGGTTGTCGAAAGATTCTCTAAGATGGCCATTATGGCAGCTTGCAAGAAGTATATTTTAGAATAAACCACTGCTAAAATCTTCTTTGAGTGAGTGTGGGTACACTTTTGGATCCCACAGTCCATTATCTCATATCGGGACAACAGTTTTCTTAGCACATTTTGGTCAAGTCTCTCATCGATGTTGGACACCAAGCTCACTAAGTCTACAACTTTCCACCCCGAAACTGATGACCAAACATAGGTTGTCAAAAGTATGATCATACACATTTTTTGTATGTAAAACTCGAAGCATCCACGCACATGGGATGAAATCCTCCCCTATTCTAGCACAATTATACCCGAGCTCTCGACATCTCAATTGGCCACATCCCCTTTCAGGTGGGCTTGGGATTCTAGCTACTATGTCCCATTGATGTGGCCATACCATTTGCAGCTACTTAGGCAAATTCGGCTCATGTCCAGTCCGAAGCCAACAAGGTGAACAAATTCATTGAGTGCATTCAACACATCCGCCAACAGGTCCATGAAATATTTGACAGATCCAATGCTAAGTATGAGAAACGACATGATCAACATCGGGTGTCACATAAGTTCCAGGTGGGAAAGAAATTTTGGCTACATTTGCAAAAGGAGCGCCTCAATAGGCTCCACCACAAGCTTCACCTACTCTAATATGGGCCATATATCATCACCAAGACTATAGGGGACAATTCCTTCAAGCTCAGTATTCCACCATTCCTTGGACTACACCTAGTGTTCAATTTTGACAACATTTGGGCCTACTTTCCACCATTTTTAGACACATTTGACATTGCAGAACAACTCAAACCAATAGATTTAAACTCATAATGCATGGAACATGCCACAACTGATTGGATCATGGACACACATATCAAGAACACCCGCTAGTAGAGGATCTAGCTATATCAAGTTGTCAAAGAAGACCAGCTCCTTCACTAGGGCAAGTGGTTCACTTGGCACCAGATTCAACAAAAAATTATTCACCTCATGGAGGCTCTGCTTCCTAAGGGGGGACAAATGATCCAGGTGGATATTGGTGGCCGCCCACCTATTCCACCTAGATCTCCAGTCGGTTTCATCAGTTTCCTTGTTTATAGTAGCATTTACTATTTTTAGCATATATTCAGGTCCTAATTTTTTTTTGAGGTCGATAGTAGGCACATATCCATAGGTAAGGTGCTACGACAAATAATGTAGTACTAAGAGAGATATTTTCAACAATATATCATATGCGCCAAACATAGATAATATGACAAAGTTACGACCCCGGAATTTTCCTGCCCAACTAACCCCGATAGGGTCCACAAACTCTTGGGGTTAGGGTTTTGGTTGTTTAGGGTTTTCCCATATTGTTCAATAATAAAAAGGCCCTTGAGCCTCATTGTAACACAGTTTAGAGGCGTGTATCCACCACATATATTTTCAGAGATAAGCTACAATATCCTGAGCTAGTTTATTTCCATTGTCTGTAAGCTTATTTTAGTTATTTGATATTAATAAAATGAAGTATATTCTATGATGCATATCTTCGTTTATGTTTATTTCTGTATTTTATTGTGTTCCTACATAAATACATATCATAAATTTTCAGAATTGGGTATATTGTAGGAGAATGTTCAAAAGCAACATTAACAAGGGATTCCTCAAACAAAGAATCGAAGCCATTGCCAAAATCATCGAGCAAAGAGGATGTTTAGAGAACATCACAATATTCCCATGATAGTGAACATTACAAAGGAAGAGATAAGGAAAGTACTTCTTTCCAGGATCACATGAGAGACAACCAAGCAAGGTATAAAATGTCTCGATATTATAATGTTAATTTTGATTACAAGAAAATTGATAATGATGAGCAAAACTTATGGCATAGAAAACAATGTACCTTTTGTGGTTTGAATAACCATGTTGTTTCCAAGTGTTGGAAAACAATGGTAGTGAGGAAGAGGCCAAGACATGAAGACCCTTCTCCACATCAAGGTAGAAATAAGGCTAGGAAATTCCGGGAAAGAAAGAACTTTTGCAACCATTGCAACAAGAGAGGACATCAAAGAGCCACATGTTGGAAGCTCCATCTAGAGCTACAACTAAAGAAGGAAAAGAAGCATTTGAAATCACCTGTGAAGGAACCAGTCAGTGAAGCATTTCAACAAGAGAATCGATTACATGAAGAAGACCCATTCACCTGGTTAGGTGAGAGATGGTGGCATCAAAACATTTTAAAGTAGTTGATCATGGCCATATTTGTAAATCACATGTTTCTAAAATGTTTTTAAAAGTGGTGAAGTGTTTGAGATCACTTATGAATGCAACACGGTGATATTTTTCCTTTTAGTTGGATAGCATGGGTATTGGTTTCTAATGTAAAATTGAACATGAGTATGTTATAGAATCTTGGCAAGTATGGGTTTTTCTTGGGTCTTCTTTTGGTCTTGTAATTGAACAATAAATACAACTACAATTTTTCATATGGATACAATTGTCGATTTTATCAATGTAAACTCTGAAGTACAAAGGTGAAGGAAATAGAAGGTGGTATGTTAGAGGCATTTGTTATGCATATTGAGATTGAAAACATGTTTATGCTTTTGGAGGACGAAAAGCTCCTCAGTGGGGAGGAATGATTTAGGTGGCTTTGAAGAAGCTCAAAAATAGAAGTATTCAAATCTCATTGAAACCATGAACAGATTGAAGAGATCGTCGTACTAATTCCAACGACATAGACCCTGTCTTAACCCGATTTCGTATGTGCAAGTTATTTTCAGTCAAATTTTCAAGTCAAAGAAGTAAGAATTTTGTCACTAGATAAATTTGGAGCATAGCTAACATTAGAATTCCAGCTAAAACTAGTGGAATCTGCTAAATTTGGCGGAAAAAAACCAAGCAACAATTTATCACTAAACAACGGATGTAAATTACCAAATTGCTGAATGGTTAACTTTTCCAGTGACCCCCCCCGAAATCTGACATATATGGTTTTATATTGTTGTTAAAAATTCGAAAAAATATAAAAACGGTGTGGCTGCCCACCAACCTCGCCAACCTCGGTCTATATATATTAAAAAAAATTAAACAAGACTAGGGGCTATGAGTATGACCCGGGACCCCGCCTAACGGCCCAATGGAAAAACCATATATTAAAAGTGAGGGCGAGACTAAAACCCGTGTTGGCCGCCAACCGGTCCTCCCAACAATCAAACAAATAAATGACGCACTATTTTGGGGAGGTCACGGGGTTGGAACCCGAGCCTTCCCCCACCAAATATTCCTAGTTACCAATGGTACAATTGTCACATCCCTGGGTTAAAATTTCATGTAATAAAGTTAATACAGGAAAAATAAGACCAAGATCATGGGACACATATTCCAAGCTTAGTTTTGGGAAAAACATCTTAGTGGGCACTCATTTCAGTTTATTATGGCTAAGGAAATTGAAAAAGGCTTTGTAAAAGCAAAAATACATTATTGGAATTTTATTTATGAAAACAAAGGAAATTAGGAGAAAATGAAGGTGAAATGTCACCAGTTACATGTGAGGAGGAAATTGAAGGAAAATAGAGGAAAAATGAAGAAATTAGAGACATCAATAATAAAAAGGATTCAGATCATCAATTGGGAGTATTTTGTCAATGGATTTTGGAATTGGTTTCAGAGAGGAGAAGAACACCAAGAGGAGAAATCAAGCAAGAAATCAAAGGAATGACAAGGAAAGTAGGGATCAAGCAAGGAAAGGTTGGATCAAGCAGCTTCAACAGGAATCCTTAGAGGTAATAGGTTTCATGTGTGATTTCCTAGTTTCTTTGTGCATGCATGATACATGAATGTGTGTATTTGGTTCTCTTGTTGTTATGGACATGAGTTTTTCCAGGTATGACAGTGGTTTCAACTTTTCCTTTCCATTTCCAGATAACCATGGTGTGGTGATATTCATTCTTGGTTGAGATTTGGATTACAAGAAGGTTTTGGATCTAGGTGACGTGATCTCAGGTTTTGGATCCAGGTGACGTAATCTAAGGAAAATCCCAAGGGTTGGTGGTGTTGGGTTCCCATGTTTTGGCCAGATTAGCAAGACCAAAAGATGAGACAACATCAGAACCACTTTGGGGCCCTAGGATCTAGCCCTCCTGGACCTGGAGAGGGATCTCTCCAATAAAACAAAGAATGGTATATCTTTGAAGCTCAAATGCGATGTTAGGCTAGTTATGAAGCACAAAGGGGGTTTTAAAAATGATTTGGTTGGTTGGTTGCTGGGTTGGTCATGAGATCATAGACTGAGAAAGTAATGGGAGAAAAGGAACAAAACAACAGGATGTTTCAGCAAAGAGGATAGGTCAAGAAAGTGCCATCCATTGGGCTATCGAGTCATGAAAGGGAATTACTTGCAACAACTAGCCCAGGCTTTCAGAGGGCAAGTCATCTACACTAAAGGATATTTTTAGATAGATGGTGGGATGGAAAATTAAGGATTGAAAGTGAAAGAAGGAAAGAAACCCAATTTCTGTCGATAGATCAAGTCAGAGGTCATTTAACTCCAGACCTGCTCTGACATACTCATAGGCAACTCTCAAAGGAGGGACAAAGGGGCAGCTTATAGATCGGACCAGAGGTCATTTAACTCCAGGTCAGCTTTAGCATGCTCCAAGGGAAAACATAGATAAGTTTGACAGAGCCAGGGTTTGTAGATCAGAGAAGGACTTTGAACCTTCAATGCTTTGACACCAACAAGAATATCCAAGCAGCAAACCCCTAATTCATACATCAGCTAGCAGCATATGGAACCACTACACTAGGTTAAATTAATTGAAATCAACCCTCAGATAACACATACAGCAGAAAACATTTAAGGCAAGAAGAGAAGAGACATAGGGTACCTAACAAGGGTAAATCCTATGCCATATTTCTGATGCGAGCCTAGAAGACCAATGAACAACATGAAAATGTAAATAAAAGATACAAAGAGAGAAACATCACCCGTAGTAATAGACCAGGATCCAAAGAAATGTGCTTAATTAATTGATGCAAAACGAGTCACATACCCTGAGCTCAATAGTTGTTACAGTCTAGACTTTCTCCTCCCAGCCTACTACATTACAAACTACTCTGCTACTCCCTCCCAAGACTGTTCTAACAGTCAAAACGGAATCCCTCTAAATACAACAGCAACAACCGAATAGCAACCTTTACAATATGTCCTCGGGAATTCTTATAGGAGAAGAGAATAACAAGAATAGATATACATTTAATTTGTCTCATTAAGATAGAATGGAAGAAGCATTCCAACCATGCTGCCTAATGTTTCTTCATCGACTGTGTGTACTCTGTAGTCTGGTTCAGAGCTCCCTGTCAGGTTGGATTTTACCTCGGATGTGTTCTTGAATGTCCTTCTAGCTGTAAGGCCCTCTATTTAGTCTTCTGAAGAAAGTAAGGTGACTGAAAAGGTCTTTAGGTCTACATGCTTCCATAACTGCAGTCCTGACAGTCTTTAAGAATCTTCTGTCAGTGTAATTAATTGTTTCTGGGCTTGAGGAGGCATGGAGACTGTTGTAGTAAGGTGTACCTCTGGAGAAAGCACGTTCTGCTGTTACGTAGCACTAATACGGCTTGCTGGTGCCATCTTTGGTCTTGGAACTACGCCTTAATACTTTGAACGCGGGATTAGCACTTTAAATATTCAATTACGGGCTTAAATCCCTCAAATCTGTCTCCGCTGCTTCACTGGGCCGCTATAATGGTCTCTCTGTGATTCTTGTACAATGAAATAAACTTGTTATGAAATCTCAGGGGTGGTGGAGAAATGCTGCGGAGGCCTGTGGAGTGGTGGCGCAACTGTGGAGGAATGGTGAAAAATGTGAAGGAAACGGAGAAATAATGCATTAGCGAAAAACCCAAAGTCTTAAGGTTTGGGCGATTTACACAGAGATTTAGGAAAATCCCATGAAACGAGGCGAGATGTGGGACCTGGTATGGGTGGAGGGCGATTGGTTTTGGACCATCGGATCTTAGGAGGAGATCGACGGTGGAGATTGAAAGTTGAAGTTAAAGGGGGCTCCGGTGCAGAAACTGATGGGGGGCGCGATTAGATCCTAGCCGTCGGATCTAAAGAAATGGACGGCGAAGATCGAATCGGCGGATCGCAATTGTGGGCATGGGAGATGATAGCTTTAAAATTTTGTGATTGTGATGGAGCGATTGAGTTCCAATCATCCGATCTGGGTCAGATCAACGACGGAGATTCAATCGGTGGGGAGAAAGAAGGGCCATGGGGCGATGATGCGATTGTGCGATGGCCGTTGGATCAAAAGGAATGAACGGTCGGGATCAGATCGGAGGATCACAATCGCAAATCATAGAAGGGGGGTGTGATGTGACTGGCGTGATACGATGGAGTGCCAGCCGTCGGATCTGGCGGGAGATCGACGATTCAAATGTAAGCGGAGGGGCAGAAGGGAAAGGCGACGAGTGCGTAGCGATTAGCGCTGGGCCGTTGGATCAAATTATGGATTGATGGTGGAGATGTAGTCAATGGATCACAATCACAACGGGTGGCAAGTGCCAGCGATTGACAATTGCGATTGCGATCGGAGCAGGGGAAATAGGAGAGCGTGGACTGTTAGATCTATTCAGATCAACGATAGAGATTGTGTCCGCGGTACTATAGACCAAGACTCAATTGCATCGAGATTTTTAAGTTAACACATAGAAATGCGCTCGCCCGATAGTGCGATTGCGATTAGTGCCTGGGGCTTAAGCGCTTGGTTCTGGGCATGAGTCACGTGGGGAAGTGGTTAAGGGGCTGGGTCGAAAGGGGCTAGGCCTTAATATAAGGTGGAAAGTGGGTTTTTGGCCCATTTTAATGCATTTTAAGGCCAAAGAAGGGTAACTATAGAGAGGAAAAGGGTTTATTAAACCAAACAAAGAGTATTTGAAGGGTTTAAAAGGGAACTTGAGATGGTTTAGATGGTTAATGGGGGAAAAAGAGAGGAGTAAAAGGGGATGAAGTAGAGGTTTAGAAGGGATGATATAAGGGGAAAAGGAGGAGGCCTTTTGGGAATTTCTTCACAATCATAGAGGCTTTACAACTGGAAATAGCAGTGGGGATTTATCAAGGGACAAGGGCATAAGGAGGCTTCAAGGATGATGTGTTTTCAGAGGGAAATGCATTCCTTGAAGGTTGAAAAACATTTTAGCCCCCTATTTGCTTGTCAAAAATTCATAGGGGGCTAACGGTGGCAGATGGTTTTCTCCAAAGCCCTCAACATGTGGGTGGATATGAGAGAAAAACTCTGAGGATGGTGAAGGAATTTTGATGCATCCAACCTTGGTTTGGTTTGTGATCTACAAGGGACGGTTTAGGTGAGATCACGGTATGGTGAGGGTGAAGGTGGTTTAATCTCTAGATTCCCTTGGTTATTTTTGGATTGGTTTATCTATGATATCCCACATTCATGCTTGTAATATGGCATGAGGGTGATTAGCTAAAAGAGAGATTTGGTTCAGCCCAATCTATGGTCAGGTGGTACATGGAAGTATCTGACTTGGTTGGCTTTTTCATATGATTGATTAGAGCTCTTTACCCTTGTAATTCATGAGTAATTTTACTTGTTATGATGTGGAATTAATAAATATTATATCATTGTTATTTATATAGTTATATGTTAGTTATAAGCATGGTTTTATGACATATTTCAGATCAGTCTTATCATGTTTTTACTTGTAAATGATTGGTTAATTAATGCATGACGTAATAGATTTTATTGCGGCTATTGTGATAGGGCGTTAGATCTTCTTGTTCTTTCATAGATAAGTTTCAGATATCTATGTTCATGTATAACAAAGTTACCTCAAAACGAGAACACTAGCCAAAAAATATGAAAAAAAAACCTTGAAACAAAAAGTGTTGATGTTGGAATAATGTTTATTTTTTGTTTTTTTAATTTTATTTTCGGGGTAAATTTTCAACATTTTTTAAAAATGGAAGTAAAAGCCAATTTTTTTTGTGTAAAAAACACCTTGAAACAAAAAGTGTTGATGTTGGAATAACGTTTTTTTTTTTTTGAAAAATTTTCAACATTTTTTAATAATGACGTTAAAGATAAAATATCATGGCTCTGAAAAACCTTAAAATTCCAATGATATACATGACATTAAAGATAAAATATTACGTCTCTAAAAATTCTTCAAATTCCAATGATTTTCAGGTATGACATTAAATATAAAATATCATGTCTTTGAAAATCCTTAAAATTTCAATGATTTTTAGGCATGACACTAAAGATAAAATATCGTGTTTATGAAGAGATTTAAAATTTGAATAATTTTCAACCAATGTGTTAAAGAAAAAATGCTTATAAATATTTTCAACCATAACATTAATGATGGAATATCATGACTTAGAAAAACCTTAAACTTTTGACAATTTTTCAACCATGGAATTAAAACCAAAGATCATGACTACATGAAACCTTATGTTTTCAACATATTTCAACCATGGCATTATGGAAAAATTTTATGACTAAAAAACTTTAAAAATAAACACCTAAATGAAAGTGTCATTATAACAAGAGTAATTACTTTTATTAAATGCTAAAAGTATAACGATTTAAAAATCTTACCTCCCCAGATGTGTGTGACAGAATTGACACGAATGACAATCATTTCTCACACACCCCAGAGGACGGAGATCTTCTGCGTAGAGCCTCACCTACTGCGAATCCTCAAACAGTTAGCCATCTCCATGAGACATACATAATAAGGTATGATGATGAGATGTTGGGAACTCCGTCAGCCTGTCAAGGGAACCCTTCCACAGCTATCACCATAAATGATTATCATGATTGATCCGCATAATATCCATCCCACTTCCCTCGAGCCTGCTCAGCTAATCGGTCATGGTACGCAGCTGCATTTGAGGCATACTCATTGCCATCCTCCTCGGATGCTTCCAAGCCCCCTTAAAAGGATGAGCTCTCAACCCTGAGCAACCCACTATATTTTCCCTTTGCCGTTTGTTTTCTTAATTCTTCTTTGGCACTTCCCCGATTCCAGAAGGCCGTGCAGCCCTATTTTTCAGCGTTGGGCCATGCAGTCCCCTCTGGGTTGTGACATCCCAATCTGTGCACCTCTTCCCCAGCCCTACCGACCCCCTGATCCTTAGCTCTGTTTGTCCCCCTGCTGCGTATCCCTCCCTTGAAATCTCCCCCTTGCCTCCTTGTGCAATGGCCAGTGAACCATCCGTGGTGGACAGAGAGGGGCTCTCCCTCGCTGGTATCACCGTGGCGAGGACAATCGACTAGAGTCGATGGAAGGATTCTCCTCCGGAATTTTTGGGCGCTAGAGCCTCGACCTCGAGCAGGAAGAAGGTTCCCTTGTGCATGCTGTGCAGAGAGGTAGGCGTGGCCTGTGGAAGTCCACCATAGCGCACCAGACGCACCCCTAGCCCCGCAAGACTGACCCGTTGTCAGTTCAGGAGAAGGAGGATGATGAAGTGGATGTCTAGGTGATGGATTGCGATGGCAACTGGACACGTGTCCCTAACGGAGTAGATCTGGAGTCCCCCATCCTCTGTGCACCGACCCACAAACCCAGTCGTTCAGTGGCAGATTCAGCGAAAGAGGCTGCGTAGGCACCTGCATGCCCCATTGAGGAGGAGGTCCCCAACAATGATGATGAGGATGATGATTGAGGCTTGCGCAACTGCACAACTCTTCCATGTTTTTGTCAAGCATGCCACCATCAGTGTTTTTTTTGTTTCTATATAATTTGTGCTACTTAGATACATCATCGCTACTGCACATATTGTAATTTATTGTCTTAAGTTTTGTTCAGGTTGGTTTCCTCCTCTGAGGCAGCCCTGAAATCGAGTAACTAAGGCTAGGATTGATTAAGCGCAACTGGCCAAACCCGCCTGTAGCATATGTGACTTTTTGTTTCTCGAATTAATAGAATAGTCTAACTTACCAAAAAAAAAAAAAAACTTAACCTAAGAAAACTTGACACATTGCAACAAAAAATTAAAAATCAACCATGAAATTGACACACAATGTAGGCGAAATCAACCCATTATAATGAAAACTTAAACACCAACCATAGAATTTGATACAATGTGGGGGCAGACTCTATCCATTATAAAGAAAATTTTAAAATCAATATAAAATTAACACATTATAGGATCGGGTTGTTAGTCGATGAGCAACACAAACCCTACAGAAAAAAATAAAAATAAAATAAAATAAAAATACAAAATACAAAAGAAAACAAAAATTAACACATTGAAAAAAAAAAACCAAAACAAAAAAGTTTAAAAAAATAATAAGAAGTAAATAAAAATATATATTAAAACATAAAAAAAATTAAAAAGCATGGAAAAAAACATCCAATAAAAAATATATATATAAAAAGACAAAAAAAAAAATCAAACATAAAAAAGTATATAAAAAAACAAAATTAACTTATAAAAGAAAAAAATTTAAACAAAAAATAAATAAAAACCCAAAAAAATATAAAAAAATATTTAAAAAAACATAACTTATTGAAAAAATTTAAAACATTAAGAAAAAATGAAAAACAATATTAATTAGATAATAAAAAAAGAGCAAACAAAAAAAACATTAAAAAACACAATAAAAAACAATTAAAAAATACATTAAAAACTTTAAAAGAAATAATAATAAAAGTATATATTAAAAAGAAAATTAAACTTATAAAACAAAATCGGTTCCGTAGGCCGTAGGTGGGCTAAGTTGATTCTTGAATGACCTAACCCGCCTTGTCCCGTGGGGCTCAGGGCCCGGGTTGGTGGGGTGTTGCACTCCGCCCGCCTAGGCCCTGCGAGCGGCCATACCAAAATCAACTCGGGCCTCGGCTTGGGTGGTCTCTCTGTCAATCTTTTATTTTTCAGTTTTTTAATGTTTATTTATTATTATTATTATTATTATTTAATTATGTTTAATGGTTTTTAACTTGGTTTTTTAATGCTTTTTATTTTTTATTGTTATTTCAATGGTTTTTTTAAAGATTTTTTATGTTTTTAATATTTATTATTTTCAATGTGTTATATATATATATATATACTCTATATCTTATCTCGAATCATATTTTTGGGGAAAACCTAAAATGTCATCAACTTTGAATATAAAATTCATAGAAATTTAATAAAAATTTGTTATTTTTTTCAACTTTTTTTTATTTAATATTTTCATAAAAATATTTTATTTAACATGTCGTTAGCAAAAAGGCCCTAAATGACCTGAAATGGAATCACATTTCACAGTTAGTAAAGTATCCAAAACAGATATAATTTAGTGCTCCTTAAGTTGCAGGTTAAACAAATCTTTCTGGTTTTGTTATTCAAGTTTCTGTGTGAGGATTGATTAAATAATTTTACTGTTTAACATTGTACAGCAGTAATAAACAACAAATCAACTCACAAACACATTACTCAGCTATTTTTTGAGCAGTTCACCCCTCTTGGGCTACGTCTGCTGGTCCAAACCTCCCAAATGGCATGTCCCTCTTGTATTAATTTTGCTCAAAATGAAAATACAAGTGTAAATATGCCTCAATAGGAAAAACTAACTGTAAATACAGTTTCAGAAGATATGAAATAGCTAAAAATTCCTTTTTATTTACACTAAACAATGAAATATTGCCCAAAACAGTGCCTTGTCCATGATGGCCCTGATGGCTCCTTCATCTTCCTCAAAGGAAAAAGTGTTGAAGATCACCTCTGTTCGACCTGAAACCTGCTCCAAACTATTCATAAGGTCGGAGAGACCGAAAATTGACTAAAATTTCATCCAATTTGGTTCAATAACGTGGAAGTTATGGCTTCTGCAAGAAAAATGCCCAATGTCCCCCAAGAACCCCACTAAAAGTGGAATAACTCCAGTTAGGAGCATTAAAATGACAATATTCTTTGAATTTAGCGGAGTCTGCCCAAATTCGTCGGTAACCGCTGGTGGTCGAATTTATTGTTGGGGTATGGAAGTCACATGACCCCTCCGCCAAAGTCGCCTGCATAACCGCCATCCAAATCGTTTGTCATAACCCTGGCATCGTGGTCTCTGTGCACATGGGTCAGCATGGGTAAGACCACCGCAACCGCCGGACAAACCGTGATCTTAAAATGTTGTTTGAGTGGTCACATTTTCCTGCTTTGCAATCCCATTACATGATCGCCAGCCGGCCCCCGATCACGACCGGGCGTTGTGGTCATATGAGGCTCTGCCAAATTTCCTTTATTTTTTCCTAGACTAAATCAGATTTAAACTTTATAATTGACGTGGTAGCTATAGTGGTGTTAAGAAACACGGTAGGCCCGACCGGCTCCGGCCGCATTGTTGGCAAGTAGGAGGCCGGGTTCCAATCCCGTCACTTGTAACCAACTTTAATATGCCACCACCACTCCTACCAAATAGGTAAGGACTTTCTGGCTCACCTCTGTACCCCTTACATCGTCAAGATTACTTCAAAGTCAACCATCAATGAATTAGAGTCTGCCACTTGTCAACAAATGATTAGACCGAATGGAATATTCTAGTGAGTATTCCAAGGAATATTTCTAGAATATTCTTTGAAATATTCTTTTTTAAATTTTTTTAAAGTTTAAAAGTCAAACTTGGTCAACTGAAAAATGGAGTTTATTTGAGACTTCAAACCTCAATAACTTTTGCATACGACCTCATTTTTTAGAATCGTTCACAGCGCCAGAATCGTAGCGATGAGACCTTTCCGGTCGTTCACATTGCAAAAAGTTTTGAACACTTTCATTTATGAGCAATTTGTATATCTTGGATATGATCTCCTGATCACTAAAATACATATATTTAATTATATCTATATATACAAAATGTGTATTTTTTGTCGATTGTTTAAAATTGTTACCTTTTAGTGACAATTATTTGCGATTAACTATTAATTAACCATATATATATATATATATATATATATATATATATATATATATAAAAAATCCTAACCTCAAAATATTAATGTTATTATTTTTTAAAAATTGAAAAAAAAAATAAATAAAAAATCATTATAAAAAAACATTGCAAAGAAAAACAAAAAACACATATTTGGAAAACCCTTAAAAAATAAACATCTTAGGAAGAAAAATAAGAAGAAGAATAAGACAATTTGAAAAATGATTAAATAATCAACATTTTTAAAAAAATGTGCATACTTAGGACATAAGAATATTTAGTGTCAAAATTATGCCTTAAAAAAATGTTGATGCTTTTCAAAATCCGCATTAAAATCACCAACATTTAAAAAATTTACTCACACTTAATACATTAGAAAATTTAAAATGTCAAAAATAAGTCCTCTCAAAAAAGGGATTGATGTTGCATGACCGCTTTTTAAAATCAGCATGAAAATCATTAACATCTAAAAGAAAATGTTCATGCTTGATACATAAGAAAATTTAAAGTGTCAAAAATATGCTAAATAGAAGGGTGTATTTTGAATCAACGCTTTTCAAAGTTCTGATGATTTTTTTTCTACCCGAAAAAAAATATGGGCAATCGGTAAAGTTCTCGTTTGATTTGTAACTAGATTATATGCATTCATTACCCGTAGATTTCATGTTCTCAATGTGTTCTTTGATTTAATGAATGTCATGTTTAGACCTAGTTAGGTGAATTCCTCGTATTAATTTTTGTAGAGGCTTTGTCCTTGTCTCATTTATCATTTCGAAAGTTTTCAAAGTTTTTTCAAGTTCGGGGGACGTAGTGGTCCGGAGACTAGCCCCGAAAAGTGGCTTAGATCTCTCGGGTTGTCGTTTAACCAGGTGAAAAAAACTACAATCGCTCTTCGTGCTTATGCATATGAATGGAGGGTTAAGATGAATTCGGTGCAGGTCTTATTCCAATGTTTCCTTGGGAGTCTAAGAGTTAAAAAGTAAGTTAAATCAGTGTTTGGGCACCTGGAAGGGTAGTTTTGCTCTTGGGGGTCGTGTAGCACCTA
Organism: Pinus albicaulis; assembly: GCA_034641835.2. Lineage (NCBI taxonomy): Eukaryota > Viridiplantae > Streptophyta > Pinopsida > Pinales > Pinaceae > Pinus > Pinus albicaulis. The sequence continues at coordinate 939,119,050 of CM076577.1, read as the reverse complement.
AGGGAAGTCAATACGGTCTTGTTTTGTCAACTCCATTTCCTTAAGGTTATCTAGGAGGTTGAGTCATGTCATAGTAGCCCTCAGCTCATGTTTACCCCAGGTAGGCCGGTTAAAGTGGGTAGATATGGGAGGGGTTGTTTTAGAGTGTATAGAGTGGTATCAGAGCATGGTTCAATACTTGGACTAGATAGGTGGAATGTGATTGTTATGCATGCATGTCGGTTGTATGCATGCATGATAGTGGTTGTGGTTGTCATGTATATAGCTGGTGTCATAGTTTATGTTATCGTGTATGGTGTTGATGTGTTGGTTGAGATAGAGCAAGAGAAGCAAATTATTAGAGAGTTATGTTATAAAGACTTGGGCCTCGAGGTAAGAGAAAATCGTCATACATGTTTGTATGTTTGACATGCAGGTATCTGCTAATGGTTTTTGTAAGAATTAGGGTTATATACATGTATGTCATTTTATTGATGTCAGGGTTACAAGCATGATAAGATGTTAGTTAATGAGTGTGGTAATATGCACATGCGTCAAACAATCGTGAATGGTATTAACTTGTTTATATGATATCAGGTAATATACATAATGATTATGTTAAGTGAATTTAAGATATTGATGTTATTATGTATCATGCTAATCTCGCATTGGCCTTTTCTCGCATGGTTTTAACACATATTTCATTAAATTTGGGAGTATTCTATTACAAGGCCTTAAACAACATTCATTCTTTTGTAAATCACCATATTAATTGAATCTAAGATAAAAATAATTTTATGAATGTCAAACGAATTAGAGACCATGAATAGGTCAAACATGGGGTTGTTAGGCACAATAGTATAAATGCACAATAAGAGTGTAAAACAAAAATATTAGAAACAAATTATTTAAGGTAAATCATATTAGTATGCCTAACATCCAAGAAATATATTATTGTTATGGATAACATAATAGAGTCATCAATGTTTGATTTTTGTGTTAGATGACTCTAACCCCCTTGCCCACAACCTATTATACTTTCACCAAGAGGATAATATGATAAGAATTGTTAATGGGGAATAAATAAATGTGAAACACAACTTATGGATTTTAGTTGAAATTTATATAAGTCCTCATGCTCTTTAATTATTAAATACTTTATGTAACTACTAATAATTTATCATTAAAATATTAATTTTGAATATTAAATATGTATTAAAAGTCATTAATCTATTACACATGATTTTCCATGCGGTCTAAATAAACCCCTTAAAAACCATTATCAATAAATTCTAATTAGTTTTGTAAAAGATGTATCTTTACTTACATTAAGAGATTTATTTCAAAAATATAATATTACATTTATAAACTTGTATCAATACATATAACTAAATGGAATACAATAAATAGCTTCAAGCCTTGTTAGCTTCTATGAGATTATTTTAATTACAAATAGTTTATTTAATAATTGATTTTTACAAAACGTTAATATTAATGGGAAAATCATGCCATATGGTGGAAAAAAGTTTAAAGATGTTCATTTGTGATGCAACTCTTGAATGAGCCTGAATAGTCTACTTAATTCTTGACATTATGAATTAATTAATCCAATGATGTTTTAATAGAAAGAATTTTTTTTACAAAGATATTTCTTTTAGAAATAACAATTTCACATTTATACATTCATATTAAACCACATGATAGGTAATAAAGATGTTCATTTGTGATGCAACTCTTGAATGAGCCTAAATAGTCTACTTAATGCATGACATTATGAGTTAATCAATCTATGTTTTAATAAAAAACATTTTTTTACATAGAGTTTTCTTATAGAAATAACAATGTCACATTTATACATTCATATTAAACCACATGATAGATAAATAAAAATCAATCAATTGTTTCTTGACTTGTCAACTTATATGGCATGATTGTATATAAAAGTAATTGATTTAAAAATGCATAGATAGAAAAAATTATCTATTGAAAATATAATAAACCACTTAGAACTCATCATCGATTGATTTTAAATTATTATTTTTTCTAATAAATGTATCTTTAATTACATTAAGAGCTTTATTTCAAAAATATAATACATTTATAACCTTGTATCAATGCATATAACAAAATAGAATTTAATATGTCATACTTTATGTCTAGTTGGCTTTTATTATTTCAATTATAAATGATTTATTTACGAATGGAAATTTACAAAATGCTAATAGGAATGAGAAAATCAAATGGTGTATGTTGTAAAAAGTTGAAATACATTTATTTATGACCAATATCTTAAGAGAACTTGAGGAATCTACTCACTATTCATTATCAATTAATTATTTCATGTTTTGTTAGGAAAAACATTTCATTTTACATGGAGTTTTATTTCAAAAAAACAATGTCGCATTTATACACTTATATTAAACTTCATGATAAGAAAATCAAAGTTGGCAAATGGCTTTATATAGACCACTTATAACTTAGTATCCAAATTGGTATTTATTTACATTAGGAGCTACATTTCAAAAATATATCACATTTATAAACTTCCATTAATGCATATAACCAAATAGAATACAATAAATAGCTTCGAATCAAGGTGGATTCTATGAGATTGTTTAAATTACAAGTAAATTGTTTAAGAATTGAAACTGAAAATATGTTAAAATGGATGGGAAAATAAATGTCTTATGGTGCAAAAAGTTTAAATACAAACATTTATCATCTATCTCTTTAATTAAACTAGATGGCCCACTTAACACGTTTTTAATTAATTTTTCCATGTTTTATTAAGAAGATCATTTTGTTTTACATTGATTTTTATTTCACAAAAATACAATATGAAATTAATACTCATATTAATATTCGTGGTAGACAAATAAAGGTCAATAAATGGATTCATTATTAACTTATATGGGATAGATGATTACATACGCAAATAGTTGATGTTAAAAAAAAAAAAGATTAAAAAAAATATATATGGATTAAAAATAGAATGCCTTACAATTTAAGGATTTTGAAGTATTCACCTATGACCCATCAACAATTAGCTTAAATAGTCCACTTAATACTTATTATCAAGAAATTATTAGATTTATTTTTGGAAAAGATGTCTTATAGTATATGGTTATTATATATCACATTTATAAACTCGTATTAATGGATATAACTAAGTAAAAATCAATAATATAATTATGGCTCTTGAACGATATTATTTCAGTTTATTTAAAATACAAATTTATTATATATATATATATATATATATATATATATATATATATATATATATATCTTCAAATAAAGTTCAAAGACATAATTTATCTATGATAGCGTCTAATCAAACCTTGATAGTCCACTTAGCAATCATTATCATTAATTATACATTTTTATTTAGAAATGCAAAATTATTTATAATAGATTTTTATTTCAAGAATTAAATATCGCATTTATGCACTCATATTAATGCATTTTATAGGTAAAAGGTCAATAACTAACTTTGAGTGTTGTTGATTTTCAATATGATATATGATTTTAATTACAACCATTAATTGATTGAAGTATGTACATTTATGTAAAATATGGATTGAGAAATCACATATCTCATGCTTCAAATAGTTCAAATAATTTTCCTATGACACATTTCCCATTAGCTTGAATAGCCAATAGTGCATGTAGCATTTATCAAGTAAATTATTATAATTTATTCAGTAAGAATTACACTTTTGTTTGCAATGAGCTCTATTTCAAAACTCATTTCACATTTATATATGAGTATTATGCATATAAGTAAATACAAGTCAATAAAAATATAATCATGCCTTAATGGTTTGTGTAAGATGATTTCAATGGCAAATAATTCATTTAAGAACACACACACACACACACACATATTAGCAAAAATATCGATGCAACAAAGTCATTTAAAAAATAATCATAAATAATAATAGAAATATATAATAATATAATTGATAATTCCCATTGTAATTTTTTTTTATTAATAGAAAGTCCTATTTTTTTTCCTCAAAAAAAAAAATTAAAATTGAAAATTCTCATATAATATTCCAAAATATATAAAATTTATACAAATTGATTCAGAAAAAAATATGTTCAAATTTCATTCAAAAAATGGAATGTACTTGTGAACAAATTTATAAAGAAAATTATCTTCATCCACTACAATGAAGTACATGTTCTATTGAACATTCAAATGTACTCATGTTTCTCTTTCATACGATGAAGTGCCTTAAGAAAGGGGAATAAAACTTGCATAAGCCAAGTATATTGCTCTTTTCCTGTATAGGCTTTTACCAAGATGTGGTTTTATCGATATCCGATGAATTGGGAAGTATGCTTTGTTGTATCTATTAGCAGTACATTTGATTCTTCATAGTTATCTCCATATTGGGACCACACATTAGTCAACCTTTTCTCATACAATTGTATTGTCCTCCCCACTTCTAATTTTGTTTGCAAATGACAATGAGACTTGTTCCATGCGAAATTAAAGTATTCTATATCTATATTTGATATTTCAAGTACTCATCGGATGTACTTGTCAGTGACATTTAATGTCCATATTGCAACATCATAATTTTTTAAGCAATATTTTAACAGTTCTGAATGAAAAGGCCTTAAAAAATAGGACCTATCACCGAACTTCCAATCTGGTTCTCTTTGAATATAACAATTTTGTTCATCTTTGGTGTACAATTGGAAGAAAACTCCTTCCATTTCAAATATCAACAACATCTTTTGACTTATAGTGATGCCCATTTGCGTGTGCCACTGCATTGCAACCACACATATGATATTAACATATCTCCACTTCAACACTTTATTGCTTAATGATATAAAAACCTAACATTTCAAAAATGATGTTAATATTTATTATGAATTAATGGTAATCACAAATTATAATTACAATGGCCCCAATAAAGTGAACAAACTAATGATATGTTTACTTTATACATACAACCTAATACCTTTATTTAATTTGTATGGAATAAGCAAGTCTTATAGGATCACATTGACCCACCATTTAAATCATTGATTTTAAGACTTATAATGATTTATTTAATTTGAATTGAAAGATATAATTACAATGGTTGCAATTAAACAAACTAATTATATATTAGTTTCCACATGTAATATAATACAATTTTTAAATTTCAAACCTACTTAATTATACACTAATTTCTAGAGTCTCTACTTTAGTTTCTTTTGGTGCTTCTTTTAGTAAAGATTCTATGTCTATTGTTGGGGCTACATACATCCTAATTATTTTTTCAACTTACATGAAATAAAAAAGTTTATAACAATGAAGTGAACCATCATTTTCATTACTAATTTCAAAGAGGTATAATGATGACTTAAACCACAATTGAAAAAATAATTGTAATGTTTCAATTCAAACAAATATACCAATTATCTATTCATTTTTACATATAATCTAATCCATTGTAAAAAATTATATAGCATTAGAAATTTTGATACGAAAACATTAAACAACCATTAAAATCAATAATTGTTATCAATACAATAATATCTCACAAAAATAAAGAACATAAAATTATTTTATTCTACTTTTGACAAACCAAATCAAGAATCCTTTTATTACTATTATTGTGAAATAGAAGTCAACTTAAATTTAAAAGGGCCACAAAATATAGTAATAATTCATGATGTCATACATATTATGACATGAAATAGACACCAATCATCTTAGGGTACTATTAGATGTTACTGAACGTCCTTCAAAATATCCCGCACATCTGTTACCTTGTTGCGTTTAATCAACATTCTCCATAGCTCTTCGATCAACCAATCAGTATTTGTTCCAATTAATTGAGGGACAAGAATCACATTTTATTTTGGATTTCCTTTCATTCTCTCAAGTGAACAATCCACTATAATAGTATTGGTTGCATCATATTGGGTATGCATTTCCCACACTTTTTTCAATGATTTAGTGTGTATGCCTTGTTTTGGATTGCCAATGGCCTTATGTCCCTTTTTTGGTTTACACTCTGAAGCAGTCCACATAAACACAAGTTTATCTTGTATTTTTTCTAAAACCATTTTTTTTGGAACTCTTGTTGTGCTTTGTTTTGAAGCTGTCATCCAAATTGAAATTTCAAAATATTAATTTTTGAAACACATTTCAAAAAATGTATTTGCATGTGGATGAATCCAAAATAACTTTGTATCTATTGTGTAATATGCATCAGTTCCCATTTTCTCAATATGTCCTTTGTTTGTTGCTTCATCATCGATGCTATGGTAAAAAAATTCCCTTTAATTCAAGAATAACTAATTTCTTTTCATTTATTTGGGCTTCAATACAATAAAAAATAGTGTAGTCAAACTATTTTATTCTTGTTATAAAAATTACTAAAAATATATCGAAACAATACACTTACCATGAGTGTTTTTTGACTATTTATAGATGAAACAATCTTCTCTTTATCATATTCACGGAACCTAGAGTTAAAAATATTAAACCTTCAATTAAATATGATAAAATTATGTCATATAATATGTATTCAATACAAAATTCGCAATTAAAGAAAAGCATTAGCAATGTAACCTATGAAATACACACACACACACAACATTATTTTGATTATTAGTTTGTTATTTTTATTTGTTCCTATTATAAACATATACAATGTTATGGTATTAGAAGCATTAAATTTTGAAGAATAATAAGAAAAACAAAAATACAAGTAATAAGTACCTGATATGGCATTATCTTCATAATTATAGCTTTGCACCTCATCATAATTTTTGTTCTCTTTATTTGTCTCAACATTAAACATAGAAAATAATTTGAATTGTGAAAATGAATAAAAATCATTAAATAATAAGTAAAACAAATGGGAAAATTATAAGTACCTGATATTATATTTTGTTCTTGATTATAACTTTGTTTCTCAATCTTCAGAATATTGTCTTTGTTCTCATTATTTGTCTCTATAATGTACAATGAATATGTTATAAGTTGTGACAATGAATAAAATCAGTAATCGACTATATAAACAATGAATCATCTTTAATCATTCATATAATATTTTGGTCTTGATTGTAGTTTTGTGGGACATTCCCTTGGTCATTATATACTTTCTTAAATAATATATATATATATATATATATATATATATATATATAGAGAGAGAGAGAGAGAGAGAGAGAGTAATACCTATTTCTATCTCCATCATTTCATGGTCAATGTCTTGATTAATTCCTTTCTTCTCATAATTCCCTATAATAGACATCCGAAAATTTTATAAATATGAAAATTAAATAAATTAAAAAATTAACACGAGCAATAACCAAACAAATTATGTCCCTGGTATAATAACATCTTCTCCTCCTATTTCCATCTCTAAATTTATTTCAACATCATGTGCACTATATTGATTATTTATTTTCTTCCCACATTCATCATTCCCTATTTTAGAATCCCCATCATTATTCATTGTAGTAAACATTTTGACAATTAAGAATTTTGAACAAAATAGTATGCAAAGTATTATAAGAGAAACAACAAAGAAACTGTAGTACCTGAATTTTCCAAGAAGCTAATGGATCCTTGGTTTGATAGTTGAAAATATTTGTAACTATTCAGCATTATTGCCCTTTGTGACTCTATTTGCACAACACATGCAATTCTTCTTCTATATGTACAACAAGCCTTGATTAAATTTGCCCCCACATAAAGAGAAATAACCACTTTTGCATCAATACATTGTTGATGTATTTCCAATAAATCCATACATAAATCATAATCTCTCTCGTTTTCATCAAGTGTGTCTTCAAATGTGTGAGAGTATTTTGAAGCCTCAAACATTTTTAATTATGAAGTATAGAAATGTATAGTCAAAACTATATCATAACTATAACTATTTTGGGACTTAAATTCATAAATTCCACTAGTCATTTTATATTTGAACTTGGAGTTCTTTATGGCAATTTCCAAAGTTTGACGTACATCATTAAAAAATCCAATTTCTAGTAAGAGAACTATAGTAAAGTCATTCAACTCGTTTTTTTCGATAAGAAATCAAAAAAATTCAATATAATAGCTCTTGTGGAATGGTCCTTTTTTCAAAGCCACTGTATCCAGAACAACAAGGTCAGTATGTAAAACTGTCTGCAACTGACATGGAAAAGAGTGAAAAAGTGTTGGTAAAATATCAGCCCCCCCAAAATGACAACCAAATTCAAAATTGTTGTTAATCTGTTGAATGTTTGTTGATCCATTTATGATTTTGTCAAGGACTCCACATGCTTGTTTAGAAAGGGAACCTATATTTGTATTCTGTGTTCCTTTTACATAAGTAAACCCCTCCACGGTGTTGCAAAATTTGGAAAATATGATCTCGCCAATTTCATAATGCTCAAGAATATTGAATGTGGTAAGAGTCTTATCATTCAATTTCTCATCATGACTTTGATAATATGTAACCATTGCATCCAATATTGTTCTGTTGGTTTTCAATTTATAACAATAATCTTCTAATTTTATGGCATTTGTTGGATGATTAGGTGGAATAGAAAACCAAATGGTTCCATTAAATAACTTATGTGCTACTAAAGAAATTTCTTCTATGGTTAATCCCTAAAGGGGACGAAAAGTAGACGCTGTCAAATTGTGTAGACTATTCTTCTTGTAGTTCTCAAAATCAGGTTAGCTTGGAGAACACTTTAATGTGCCTAGTTGGTAACAATTAAAGATAGTGTCTCACTTATCCCAAATATTGTGATTAAGATATAAGAGAATTTTTTATCAGAAAAATTTGTAATTGGACAGTCGAAGAAGGAGCACAACATTTCATCATCGACCCGACAAAATCATATGTATATAAACTAATAAAAAATCAATGTAGAGATGAAATTAAAAAAGGATTAAAGTAATGAGAATTCATTACAAATATGAGAAAATATGACATATATTATCGACTTTAAATTTTAAATGCAAAAACAATAAAATAACAGACCTTGTCTTCAGTGGTCTTAGAACATGCAATCCTCCTTTTCTTTAGTTTGTCATTGGAAATTAAGAAATTTCTTGTTGATCGGACACAATAAATAAATGAAGTTTTGTAGAATACCTTATTGGCAGAATTTAGTTGACAACAAATGTGAATCACCTCAATGGGTTCATCTGATGGACGCAAGAATTGAGCATTGCATTTTTTATATTTTTGTTTTGCCTCTATAGATATATTATATTTAGGATTTTTTAAAATTTCTTTCGCTGCTTGAATGGTGTGTTGGTCATAAACTATCCAAAAATTGATATTCTTAGCATCTAGATCTGTCTCATTTATAATTTTGATAGAGTTCACCAATGGATCAGACTCATTGATGTCAAATGGAATCAGAAGAGCATCTAGCAATGAGGTTTGAAATTTCTCTAGGAATGATTTCACTAATACTTGAACATTTAAATCATCTCGTGATCTCAATTTAAACACTTTGGGGGCTTCTGTACATCTTACAACATCCTATTTCTACTAAAGGTGTTTGAAAATACATAGCAATGCTTGAAAGCTTCATGAATTTCATCACATTAATCTGCAAGTTTTGATGTCTCAAATTCAAATTTCTTAGCTTTTTGAAATTCTATAGTAGGTTTGGAATCAGTTTCAATAATGTTCTCTTCTAATTCAGATAAATATACTCTTCTTAAAGCAAGTAAATGACAATCGAGTTTATCATCAAGAAGTTTTTCTTTTTGTTGGAAATAAAGAAGTACTCATGATGTTTTTTACATCTTACATAGCAGTATCTTAGAACTATAGTGATGCGTTATAAAATATCTATGCAACTATTCAATCCAGATGTAGCAAAATTCTCATAGTTATCCAACTTAAACATTGAATTCTTTATCGTATTTGGTGAATCGTTACTTGAAGCTTCAATCAAATCTGTTCTTTAATACTCCACTTGACAAGAAATTAATTTTACTTCATTTTCTTTAATCACCTCCACTTAAAAGTTAATGTCATCTTCATTGTAAGCATAGAAATTAATAATTATTCCTAATATCTCAGGTTCTTTTCCATTGATGGATCCAAATAGGTACATATCATGATACATATTCATGCAGTTTCTATCTGGACATACCAATATTTCACAAACTCATTTATAAGATGTGTTGTATTTTTTAATCATTTCAAAGGTAGAAGTTGAAAGTGTTATTGATACTACCATTTGAGTTGATTTTTTTCTTTTTCTTAGATGATGACTGTAGCATTTCACTTGCTTTGGTGCCAACCAATTCTGCATACAAAAGTAAAAAATTATTTGCATAAATCAAAATGAACTTAAAATTTCAAATATTGGCATGTAATGTTATTTTAAAATTTACAAGACCACATAACCTAACCATTTATAAGAGAGTATACATAAAATAAAAAACAACCATACCAATTGAAGGAGATATTGTTTATATATCACTTGTTTTTTGTTTTCTCTTCACTCCTTTACTTGGATTGTCAGGGACACGAGATTCCACAGCTTATGAAAAAAATAAAGAAATAAATAAATGATTGAAGGCATAAAATACCAAATATTATTAAACAACCTTATAATACACTATTTTCATTTACATACACAATAATAAAGGAGTACATGTGTTATGCAAGTTTACTATATGATAGAAAAAGTAATCACCTAGCTAAAATTGTTAGGAAAAGCAAAATTAAAAGAGAGTATACATAAAATATAAAACAACCATACCAATTGAAGGAGACATTTTTTGTATATCACTTGTTTTTCATTTTTTCTTCACTCCTTTACTTGGAATTTCAGGGACATGAGATTCCACAGCTTATGACAAAAAAAATAAAGAAATAAATAAATTATGGAAGGCATGAAATACAAAATAATATTAAACAACCTTAATCACCTAGCTAAATTTGTTGGGAAAAAACAAAATACCTATGTTAGTATGGGGTTTCCACATTAAAACCCACTCCTAGTGCTATTTGCATGTGTTTTTGTGTAAAAGTGGATCTTTAATGTGGAAAATCCAACTAACATGGTGTATTTAAATTTTCATAGCAATATTTGGTAGGAGATTATTCAATAATAAATAAAATTCATTAAGTTGTAAATTACATACTAGAATTTTGTCAAATTATTTGAAAATGAATATAAAATAGATTTTTAGAATCTCATAGTTTGTACCATAGTTCTTAGCATCTGAAAACATTTGTAAGAATTTATAATGGTAAAATTTTAAATGAATTAAAAAACAATATGAATTCATATTCTATAACATCTCATTACATAAATATGCACAAAAGCAAAGAAGCTCAAAGCATATGCAAGTTTTCTTAAAAAATAAGGATAACATGAACTTCATTAATCAACAATCATTTATTAGCAACCATTGTAACAAAGTACAGACTAATTTTAAAATTGTCATACCATTTAAAGATTTTGGTGTTGTATTTGGTGAACTTCCCTTTTCCTTTGATGATTCCTTTGAATTCCCACTAGCTTCATGGTCCATGGTTTCTGAAAATAAAGTAAGAAACTATTATCATAGTTTCAAATTATCGAAGAAAATATGAATTTATAAATACTACCACTACTTGCATCATTGTATGTGTAACAAAATGAACAAGAATAATAACAAGTGTAGAACTCACAATAATAGCTAATCATGGTGTTGATTAGAGAAAGGGTGCCACCCCTAAATAATTTATTATGTTCTTTTAATTGTGTCTATAAGAAAGCTAGCACCTGCTAGCTTTCCTTCTAGTACAAGCATTAAGCACGTTACCAAGAGACAACAATACACTGTGAATAAATAACAACAATAGTAGATACTACAACAACATCATGTTTACACAAAATTTATCTTTTATAGTCATGTATATTCTTAGTTTTCTATAGAGACCATAAAAAGGCAAACACATTGAAGAATTTTTTCTATCACATACAAGCCTTTGCCAACAACATTGCATTGTAAAGAAAATCTAGTGCATGATGAAATTCCTTCTATCACAAACACAAACACATTGTCAAAAAAAAATTGCAATAATAATCTTTCCTAGGACATCTCCATGCTTGCAAAATTTGTCCTTACTTTTTGAAGACAATGAAATTTTATTCCATGCCTACGTAGATCGTTGTTCCAATATAAGAAATGTTAAACCCTCAAATGATTAGAAGGCCCTTTGTATGGAATATGTGGTCTAAGAATGAAATATGGGACAAATAGAAGCATGTTTCCAACAACAACATTGCATTGTGAAAAAAAATTAAATGAATTAAAAAACAATGTCAATTCATCTTCTATGACATCTCATTTCATACATATGCACAAAAGCAAAGAAGCTAAAAGCATATGCAAGTTTTCTTAAAAAATAAGAATAACATGAACTTCATTAATCAATAATCATTTATTGGCAACCATTGTAACAAAGTACAAACTAATTTTAAAATTGTCATACCATTTAAAGATTTTGATGTTGTATTTGGTGAACTTCCTTTTTCCTTGGATGATTCCTTTGAATTCCCACTAGCTTGAGGGTCCATGGTTTTTGAAAATAAAGTAAGAAACTATTATCATAGTTTCAAATTATCGAAGAAAATATGAATTTATAAATACTACCACTATTTTCATCATTGTATTTGTAACAAAATGAACAAAAAAAATAACAAGTGTAGAACTCACAATAATAGCTAATCACGGTGTTGATTAGAAAAAGGGTGCCACCCCTAAATAATTTATTATGTTATTTTAATTGTTTCTATAAGAAACCTAGCACCTGCTAGCTTTCCTTCTAGCAAAAGCATTATTAAGCACGTTACCAAAAGACAACAATAGTAGATACTACAACAACATCATTTTTACACAAAATTTATCTTTTAGTCATGTATATTCTTAGTTTGCTATAGAGACTGTAAAAAGGCAAACACATTGAAGAATTTTTTCTATCACATACAAGAGATTTCCAACAACATTGCATTGTATAGTAAATCTAGTGCATGATGAAATTCCTTCTATCACAAACACAAACACATTGTCAAAAAAAACATTGCAACAATAATCTTTCCTAGGACATCTCCATGCTTGCGAAATTTGTCCTTGCTTTTTTAAGACAATGAGGTTTTAGTCCATGCCTATGTAGATCGTTGTTACAATATCAGAAATGTTAAACCCTCAAATGACTAGAAGGCCCTTTGTATGGAATATGCAGTCTAAGAATGAAATATGGGACAAATAGAAGCATGTTTCCAACAACATTGCATTGTGAAAAAAAGCATTCTATATTACCCTCTATCACAAACACAAGCACATTGTCAATAAAAATTTTGCAAGGTGAAAGAAATCTAACGCATGTTAAATTTCATTTTGGCATAAAAACAAACACTTAAGAACATTGTACGGTAAAATAAATCTAGCATTTTGGTAGAATTACTTCTAGGAAAAACACGAGCACATTGCCAACAACAATATTGCTAACAAAATTAAAGGAAGCGCATGCTAGATTTTTTTCTAATCTCTCGTCAACAACATTTTCAATAACAACATTGCTAGGTGAAAGAAATTTAAGCATGCCACATTTCCTTCTAGAATAAATAAAAGTTCACGTCAACATTGCAAGGTGAAAGAAATTTAGCATGTGCTAGATTTACTTCTAGCACAAACATAAGCACCTTGCCAACATAAACATTGCAACAAGGTAAAAGGAAATTTGGCACATGCAACATATCCTTACAACGCATACATGAGAAAATAACAACATTGTACGGTTAAAGAAACCTAATACATGTTGGATTTACTTCTAGCATAAACACAGGGATATTACCAATAACTTCATTGTAAGGAAAAAGAAATGTAGCACCCACAAGATTTTCTTCTAGCACAAACAAAATCACATTGGAAATAATAACATTGTAAGGTGAAAGAAATCTAACGCGCGCTATATTTCATTCTATCATAAACAAAATCACATAACAACATTGCAAGGTGAAAGACATGTAGCATGTGTTAGATTTAATTCTTTCACAAACACAAGCATATTTTCAACAATGCAAGAAAAATAAATCTAGTGTCTGTTAAATTTCATTCTAGCATAGACATAAACACATTTCAAAATAAAAACAATGCAAAGCGTTAGATTTCCTTCTAGCATAAAAAACTAGATTTTCAAAAATGAGATGGTGAAGAAAATATAACACGTACTAGATTTCATTCTAGTACAAATTCACATAAATATTGCCAACAACAACATTGTTGGGCAAAATAATTCTAACACAGGTTAGATTTCTTCGTATTAGAAACAGAAGCACATTGTAAATAATAACATTGCAAGGTGAAAGAAATCTAATGCATACTATATTTCCTTCTAATGGAAACATTATCACATAACAACATTGTAGGTTGAGAAAAATTTAGCTTGTGTTATATTTACTTCAAACACAAACATATAAATATTTCTAACAACAATAATGCGGGACAAAAAAAAATCTAGCACATGTCATATTTCCTTTTAGCCTAAACACAAAGATGTTACTAATAAAAACATTGCAAGGTAAAAGAAATCTAACATGTGCTAGATTTTCTTTTAGTGCAAACACAAGCACATAGCAACATTGTAGAGTGAATGAAATTTAGCAAGTGCTAGATTTATTTCTACCACAAATACAAGCATGTTTCCAACAACAACATTGTAGAGTATAAGAAAAATATCATGTGATCAATTTTCTTCCAACACAAACAAATACACGTTTCAAATTGAAATAAATTTAACATGTGCTATATTTCCTTCTAGCACATAACAACATTGAAGGAAAGAAGAAATCTAGTGCATGCTATAGATTTATTTCTATCACAAACACAATGACATTCAAAGGTGAGGGAAACATAATGTGTGCTATATTTCCTTCTAGCACAACCATAAGTGTGTTTCCAATAAAAAAATTATAAGGTGAAAGAAATCTAATGTGTGTAAGATTTCCTTCTAGCATAAAAACAAGCAGACAAGCCCATTATAAGGTGAAAGAATTCTAGTGCACGCTAGATTTACTTCTAGCAAAAAAACAAGCATGTTGACAACAACAACATTATAGGGCGAAGTAAATATAACATGTGCTAGATTTCCTTACAGCACAACACAAGCACATTATAAGATGAAACAAATCTAGCACGTGCTAGATTTCCCATAAACATAATAACATAACAACATTCTAGGGTTAAATAAATCTAACACACACAAAATTTACTTCTATAACAAGCTAAAGCATATTGGCAATAAAAATATTGCAAGAAAATAAATCTAACATGTGCTAAATTTCCTTCTAACATAGTCACATGCATATTTCCAATAACAACATTGCAAGGTCAAAGAATCTAGCATATTCCCTTCTAGAACAAACATCCAAATTTCCAACCACAACATGGAATTCTGAAACAAATCTAGCACATGCTAAATTTCCTTCTAGCTCAAACCCAAACGCATTGTCAATAAAAAAATTTCAAGTTGAATTCCGAAGCATGCTAAATTTCCTTCTAGCACAAACACAAGTACGTAACAAACATTGTAAGGAAAAAAATAATCTAGCATGTGCTATATTTACTTTTAGCAAAAACTCAAGCTTATTTCCAACAACAACATTATCAAGAAAAAGAAATTTAACACGTGCTAGATTTCATTCTATCATAAATGAAAGTGCATTGCTAATAACAACATTATAAGATGAAAAAAGTATAATGAGTGATATATTTCCTTCTAGCATAAATAAGTGCACATTGTCGATAACACCGTTGCAAGGTGAAGGAAATCTAACCCATGCTAAATTTTCCTATATCAAAAACATAAGCACATAACAACATGGCAAGGTTAAAGAAATCTAGCTCGTGCGAGATTTACTTTTAGCAAAAACACAAGTATATTTCCAAAATCAATATTGCAGAGCAATAAATTAATCTATTTTGTGCTAGATTTTCTTCTATCATAGATACAAGGCATTCTCAATAGCAACATTGAAAGGTGAAAGAAATCTAACATGTGCTAGATTTAGTTTTAGTATAAAGACAAGCATATTTCCAATAACAAAGGTTTATGCCAAAAGAAAACTAGGACCTGTTAAATTTTCTTCTAGGACAAACAAAAACACAATGGCAATAATAACGTTTCAAGGGGAATGAAATCTAAAGTGTGATGCATTTCATTTTAGCACAAACAACCATATTGTCAACAATAATCTGAAATTAGAAAAATTTCCAGGCTTTGTGGGTTTTTCTCCATGAAGCCGCATAGAAAATGTAGTAACAATTGTTTTGAACAGGCAACCAACCATGCCAATTTACTTGTATGTAACTCGAGGTTGGGTTCTAGTGGCTTGGTGGAGCACTAACTCGTTTAACATAGGGGTCTGGACAGATAATGTTGGACTGCTTTCATGGTTCTCTAAATCTGATCTTGAGAGGACAATGTCAATATTATGCATTTAGTAAAAAATTTGAACCAACATAATATAAAGTTGGAGCACGTGCTTGTATATTTAACACTGGTTTTGTTGGGTAGCAGTGTAGTGCAGATAAGCCCTTGTTAATAATATGGCTTGTTTGAGTATGCAAAGCTATTGCTTCTCCATTTTGGCTCTGTGTATCTCAAATTCCAAAGAGGTGAATACGTTTCAGCTATGGGAAGGGGTTGATGTAGAGGAAGATGGGTAAACATGTTGGTGTATTGGTCTTACATTATTGTTGCATACAATGGTCATTTGATACCTATAATACTAATGGCCCAAATAATATTTCAGCTACTTCAAATAATTAGTAACTACTGGGTGGCATGGGAAACCCCTATAAAATAAAATGAGAGTTTCTCTGTTAGAAACTCCCTTCTCATTCTCATTTATGTTGCTTTGAAATTAAGCAGCTCTTCGTGCATTCTTGTTGTGCTCTTCGTGCATGCTTCTTTCTCTGGTTGGACTTAAAACTGGCAATCAACTTTTCAGCAATCTGCAAAAGTGTATATTTCGTCCACCAATGTCCTTTGATGCAACTCCATTTGGGTGAATACTGAATCAGCAGAGTGCAGTGGACACATTGATTCCTACACAACTAGGAGCTTTGGTTTTTGCATCTATACAACTTTTGAGGATCATTGCAGTCATGTCTCAGATTTCTTGATAGGTATTCATTTTGTTTATACCAGTGGGTTCAACTTGTATATGGTATCTTGAATATTACATACCATCAACTAGGGAAGTGGCTCGATTGTCATTAGTTTCTAGAGCTCCAATCGTACAAAATTTTGGAGAATTAATCTCTAGAGCAGCCACCATTAGAAGTTTTTACCAGGAGTCTTGGTTCATGGAGAGAAATCTCTAGTTGATTGATATGTATACTAGACCTAGTCTCCACAATGTTGGGGCCAATGCATGGCTTTGTATTCTGATGGATTTTCTATCAAATCTTGCATTTGCATTCTCTATAATATTCCTAATGGAAATTTACAATGATAAGCAAAGAAAGCATAGTAAAAAAAACAACCACACAAAATTTACAACATAGTAAACACACAAAAATCTCCATAAACTGCATTGAGCTGAGCCATTCTATTAATATAAATGTTGGGTATGAAGGTAAGAGCAAAAAACATTCACCTGGGCTTGCCCAAGGCAAGCTAACAATTCCCACGTGATGAAATCGACTACTTTGACAAAAATGTGGTTGTCCCCCACAATCTCTTCGCTAACCTAGTGAAAAAATGCCTTTTTGGTTGAAAAAAATTGTTGTTAGGGTCTCTTCTGGTGCTTAGAAAATTTCCGGAAATTAACCTCGGGCTCTCCTCCAATAACCCACAAAAACCCACGAAGGAATCAACCAAATGCTGACCTTGGAATTTCGGCCCAATTTTCCCCTAGCTCCTCTAGTTGTTGGCTGAGTTGGGACCCCTGTTTGACCCTGCGAATCTGCCCAGAAATTTTTTCCAAATTATTTCTGAGGTCCTTGTCAAAAACCCAGAAAACACTAGAAAAGGCTTGCTCTACTTTTTACGCTCCAAAATTGACCTCAAAATGCTTGGCCCTCCTCCACAAACAGAAACTGTAACCTGTGGAAGATGCTGGGTTTGCTCCTCCACCAAAATGCTGGGAAATCACCCATGGTTTCCCCCAATCTAATTTCAAACAACCCCAGCTCCTCAATCCCTTTCATAAGCCAATTATTGGCTTTTCCTTGAAATTTCGACCCAATTTCCCCCTAGCTCCTCTAGTTGTTAGCTGAGTTGGGACCCCTGTTTAACCCCATGAATCTACGCAAAAAATTCTACGAAATTAATTCTGAGATCCTTGTCAAAAAACCAGAAAGGGCTTGCTCTAGTTTTGACCCTCCAAAATTGACCTCAAAATGCTTGGCCCTCCACAAGCAAAAAATGTAACCTGTAGTAGATGCTCAGCTTACTCCTCCACCAAAACGCTGGAAAATCACCCACGTTTTCACCAATCTAATTCCAAAAAACCCCAGCTCCTCAATCCCTTTCACAATCCAATTATTGGCTTTGCCTCATCAACTCCTCCAATATCCCTTGTGTACTTTCCCCTTTTTGCATCACTAGAGTGTCTATAAGCTCACCAATCGTTGTGCATGCGAGTCTAACACCTTCATGATCTTGCTAGCTTCCCCACAGCTGGCCAAGATCATGCTTTGATACCATTGTAATATTCCTAATGGAAATTTACAATGATAAGCAAATAAAGCATAGTAAAAAAAACAAAGACACATAGCTTACAACACATTAAACACCAACAAATCTCCATTAATTGCACTGAGCTGAGCCATTTTATTAATATAAATGTTGGGTACAAAGGTAAGATCAGAAAGCATGCGCTTGGTCTTGCCCAAGGAAACCTAACAATGCCCATGTGATGAAATTGGCTACTCTAACATGCAATGTGGTTGTCCCCAACAATCTCTACGTTGAACCAGTGAAAAATTGCACCGCTAACTGCGAAAAATGGTTGTTAGGCCTCATCCGGTGCCCAGAAAATTTTAGGAAATTAACCTCGGGTTCTCCTTCAATAACCCACGAAGGAATTGGCCAAATGTTGACCTCAGAAATTTTGGCCCAATTTCCCTCTAGCTCCTCCAGCTACTAGTTGAGTTGGCACCAAAATGGTAGAAAATCCCCCATAATTTCCTTTCCTGCTCCTTTCCTACGTCCTAGCTGAACCATAAATGTGTGGTATCCTCCTAGCTACCAAATATGAATAGAATTTTCCTCCTTGGGGTGGCACTCGTGGTCCACCGAAGAAGAGGGTGACTTGGCCCCCACGAAAGACTCTGTAGTTCCTGGGAAAGATGATGCAGGCCCCTACTCCAAAAATTCATACTGTCGTGGAAATACCTCCTGCTCTTGTAAATCCTTCTCTTTTTTCTTGGAATTTGGTCAAGGAATGCTTTAACGATAGTGTAGCCCCTATCTCCGACACCATTCTCCAACAAGAACTATGTGTGTCATTTCCTGCATCCCAGCTAAACCTAAAATGTGTGGTATCCTCCCGACTACCAAAGATTAGTATAATTTTCCTCCCTAGAGTGGCACTTGTGGTTTGCCGAAGAAGATGGTGAGATTTCCCTTTGGAAACCTTTGGTGCTAAACAACACCTGTGACTCAGTTGAACAACTTGAGCAACAATGTGTAAAATGACAAATTATCAAAAGGTACTCAATTTTGCCTTCAACCCTCTATTTATAATTGTTGCTTCGCCTTTTCTTGGGGGTCCCTCATCAAAATATTTTGATCTCCTTTCCACAAAATCAATTATTCCTTGAGGGGTGGCCCCCACATTCCACAAAGGTTGATATTTTATATTTCTACTAAGTCCCATGTACCAAAAATGTCTCAAATGCCCAGATTACAAAATTGTGCTATGCTTGGCACTCCCCTAGTAAACTTCATTAATCCTTTTAAATGAAAAATCAAAATTGGTGATATTACATTCTCTTTGGTGTTCCTCATTCAGTTGCATGGAGATGTAATTAGACCAAGCATTGCAAGGTTGACAATAACATATGGTCTAAATTTGAACATGATACAAACCTGGGTAACATGATGTCTTTGTTTTCTAGAGACCAAGATTATCTCAATGGAGAGAATAATGCAATATTCACGTATTCCCACCGAGCCACCAGTGATCATGGAGAATTGTAGAACAAATCCAACTATCGATCTAGAGGAACAATAGATCTATCTGATTTACAGGTGCATTATGGGCCACATCTTATGTTTCTCTTGAAAGGCCTTACATGCACTTTCCCTAGAGGTACAAAGGAGGCAGTTGTGGGGCAGACAGAAAGTGGCAAATCTACTCTCATTCAATCCATTTTTGGCATTGTGGAACCAACAAAGGGATTGATGGAGTCAAAATCTCAACAATAGGCCTCCATGAGCTAAGATCCAAAATTAAGCATTATTCCCCAAGAACCAACAATGTTTGGGGAAATATAAGAAATAATTTGGATCCTTAGGAAGACTGCTCGGATGATGAGATTTTGGAGGCTTTGGAAAAGTGCCAATTTGGTGAAATTATACAATAAATTTGATTCCTTCATGCTTGAGAATGGAGGAAACTAGAGTGTGGGTTAATGCCAGCTTGTCTGTTTGTTTTATTATGGCAGAGGTGGGTCCCTTGTCCCACAAACAAGGAAGTCTCATACACCAATTTGGTGTCTGGTTTAGTCATGACCTTAAAATTGGATAATAATAATAATAATTTACATGCTTCAAATCACCAATTCATCCAATAAAATTTTCCAAAACCTTTTATCTTCTGAACACATAAATAACCATGGAAATTTTAATCCACTCTTACATAAACCCATTAGAAGCAGCCCCTCTTCCAGAAAGTAACTCCGCTATCCATCCATATATAAAATTCAAATCCACATGTTTTAATCCATTGCAATTGAAATATCTCAGCAAGAGGTTACAACCGTGGACATACTTTACAACGTGTTATGTTTATCCATCCCCAAAAGAACTTTTGTAAACTCCATGACACCATAAATGTCTTCTCCAACCAGCTCTAGAAATTCTCCTCTTACTTAGAGGACACAATATTGTTTCAAATGCTATTTCAATTACATTTTTGAAAACTATCTAGATTTGTTTGTGGTATGGGAGGCAAGTGATGCTTAATCCATAGGTTCAATAAATTGCATGTATTCATCCTCAAATCCTGCAAGGACTATCCTCATTCTTCTTGAAAAATGGTGTTGTATTGCCTTAGATGGTAGTGCTTTAATTGCTGGGGACAAAATGATTTATAAAAATGAATCTTTAAAGCTTGTATGTGCTGATTGCAAGAATTGATTTCATACCTTATTCACCATGCCATATACCTATGACTTCAGCCTTTTTACAAAATCGCATTCCAAACTCTTTCTACTAGCAGTTTGCAGGACGAGACCAAATGCTTGTGGCCATGCATAATATTTCTATAGTTCTTTCCTGTCTTCCTTAACATACTCATAGCAATATCCATATTTATGCACCTTATCAAACAATGGAAATTCGGGATGATGTGTGATAGGAAACTTGTCCATCATTACTCAACACCAGTCTATCCAAGAACATTTCATTATCTCAACCAGAAAAATTGTTATGAATTGGATGGTGTGAGTGATGCTGAAGAGTATCTTTTAACAAGAAGGGCCATGGAGGTGGTGGGAATCAGTTCTGAAGAGAAAGAGGCGATATTTCGAGTTGTGGCAGCTATTCTCCATCTAGTTAATGTGGATTTTTCCAAGGGAACAATACAGACTCATCTAAAACTAAAGATGAGAAAGCTTTGTTTCATCTGAAAATGGCAGCTGAACTTTTCTATTTGCACTTTTATTACTATTAATCTCCATTTGGGATATTACAGTTTTGTATTGATCATGGACAATTTATTGATGCATTCAACCAAATGTAAAGAGACGTACAGTCATGTAAAATAATCAATGGAAAATACCAATAAAGATAAATTGTGTTAGTTGATTTACCATCCCATAATCACCATAAAAGCCAATGGAAAAACCCAAAGGAAATGACAAATAGATATAATAAAGTCTACCATTCTTCTATAGTGTATTCAAATTTACGATGAGAAATGATAAGCAGTTCCCTGAATAGTTTCGTCAAGATTTAATGATCTTAAACAAGTATGATGGAAAAAAATGAAAAACTATAAACATGAACCTCATCATAAATACAAGTGACAAGGTTATGGTAATGGAACAAATCTGGTTTCAGAGACAAGGGAAGTTTGAGATCATGCCTGACAAAAAAAAAAAAATAGGGGATGCACTCAAGGAGATTTTAATCAGGAAAGCATGAAAATGGTTATGCTAACTTTATTGGTGGTCAAATGAGAAAGTGTCATGATAGGCATGGCATTTTCCAATTATATTCCATCTGTTTTCTTTCTATTTTTGGTCCTTAAGATATTTCCATGAATCTCATAACGTGGAAGGTTTCCCCATTTAGAGAATTCACATTGTTTGCTTTATTTGGAGATTTAATTGGTTGTAAACTGACTATTTAAAGAATACATGCATGTGGTTGACATTTCCTTGAAGATTATGGTATGGAAGCAGCTACAGGATAGCCCTTGAAAGCAGCTACAAGAGGAGTGAGCAACAAGGCAAATGGATTGAATAACTCCCCAAATCAGTAATGAGTTGACTTATTCTTATTATTGAGGTTAAAAGGCAGGCTTTTGCAACAAGATTCCATCTAAATAGGTTATCATAATACACTTGGCAAGCATGAAGACCTTACCAAGATAAGCATGTTTTCTTTCCTCCTCCACAAGCAACTAAGGTGAATTACTCTTCATGCTTTGGCCCTCTGTATAGGCAAAGTTCAGGGGATGTAGAAGGGTTGAAGAATATTCTTTAAGCAATTTTACAACAACATAATTCATCATTCTCTCACCTACCAATTCCAACGATCCACTCCACCAGTGCATGCTACTAGGATTATTGCAGCGTGTCATGTGTTTCCACTATGATGTAATTTGATCCCTTGAGTAACAAATTGATTTGGTTCAACTAGGCCTTGACTTTGGCTCTTCAAATATTCTAGTTGAAGAGTTTTTAACTGTAATTAAATGTTTGGTTAGATTTAATGCACTTACAATATATCAATAAGCGACATATTTTTTCCATAATAGAAAATATTATACCCTCTAACCAAAAGGCCAACTTCATATCTGACAACCACCAAATTCATTATCTGAGTATAAATATGAGAAAGCTTTGTTTCATCTGAAAATGGCAGCTGAAATTTTCATGTGTGATGCTAAATGTCTTGAAGACTCTCCTTGTAAACATGTCATTGTGACACATCATGAAAGCATTACAAAATCACTAGATCCAGTTGCCGCAGCTACCAACCGGGATGCATTGGAAAAAACAGTATATTCACGATTATTTGATTGGCTGTTGAATAAAATAAATATTTCAATCAGCCAAGATCATAATTCAAAGATGTTAATTGGGGTTCTGGATATCTATCGTTTTGAAAGCTTTAAGACCAACAGCTTTGAACAGTTGTGTATCAATCTCACAAATGAGACGCTGCAGCAGCACTTCAATCAGCATGTGTTTAAGATGGAACAAGAAGAATACACAAGAGAAGAAATTGATTGGAGTTACATTGAATTCGTTGATAATCAAGATATATTGGATGTCATTGAGAAGAAACCTGGAGGAATTATTGCTCTTCTGGATGAAGCCTGTATGTTTCCAAGATCAACTCATGAAACATTTTCACAAAAGCTTTATCAAACATTTAGGAATCATAAACGTTTCAGCAAACCAAAACTTTCTCGTACAGACTTCACTATTGGTCATTATGCTGGTGATGTTACTTATCAGACCGATTTGTTCATTGCCAAGAATAAAGATTATGTTGTTGCAGAACATCAAGCTCTGTTAAGTGCTTCAAACTGTTCTTTTGTTGCAGGTCTCTTTCCTCCTCTCCCTGAGGAGTCTTTTAAGTCATCTGAATTCTCATCTATTGGTACTTGCTTTAAGCAACAACTGCAATCTCTTCTGGAAACACTCAGCTCAACAGAGCCTCATTACATAATATGTGTTAAACCAAACAGTTTACTGAAGCCTGGCATTTTTGAGAATCAAAATGTCTTGCGACAACTACGTTGTGGAGGTGTTATGGAGGCAATTAGAATCAGCTGTGATGGGTATCCCACAAGACGAACATTTGATGAATTTCTTGATCATTTTGGTATTCTTGCTCCAGGGATGCTGGATGGGAGCTATGATGTAAACAATGCAAACAAGAAGATGCTGGACAAAATGGGTCTTCAAGGTTATCAGATAGGGAAAACAAAGGTTTTCCTCAGAGCAGGACAAATGGCTGAATTAGATGCTAGAAGATCTGAGGTACTGGGAAATTCAGCAAAAATTATCCAGCGCAAAGTTCATTCATACATTGCTCAGAAATAATTTCTTTCTTTGCACAATGCTACCATTCATCTTCAGGCCTTATGGAGAGGTAACCTTTCACAAAAGCTTTATAGCAGCATGAGGAGGGAGGCTGCTGCATTACGGATACAAAAGCATGTGCGCAGATATCAAGCTAAGAAATCTTACATGCAACTCCAATTGTCAGCTATTGTTATTCAAGCAGGTTTACGTGCAATGGATGCTCGTAATGAATTTTGGTTTAGGCGGCAAACTAAAGCTGCAATCATTATACAGGCTCAATGGCAATGACATAGTGCTTTTGTATACTACAAGAAACTGAATATGGCAGCTAATATTTTCTAGTGTGCTTGGAGAGGAAAGGTTGCTAGGAAGGAACTAAAGAAACTTAAGATGGCTGCCCAGGAGACTGGAGCACTCCAAGAAGCTAAAACCAAGTTGGAGAAGCAAGTTGAGGAACTTATATGGCGTTTGCAGTTGGAGAAGCATATGAGGGCTGACTTGGAAGAAGCCAAAGGACAGGAGACTGCAAAACTACAATCTGCTTTACAGGAGATGCATGCCGAAGTGAAAGAATCCAATGAATTGTTGGCAAAGGAGCAAGAAGCAGCTACAACGGCAATGGAACAGATAAAGCCAGTTATAAAAGAGACTCCAGTTGTTGTTGTGGATACTGCAAAGCTAGAGATTCTCACAAAGGAGAATGAGAAATTGAAGGATTTGGTAAATTCACTCGAGAAAAAAGTAGATGAGGCTGAGAAAAAATATGTTGAATCCGAAAAGCTGAGTGAAGAAAGGTTGAAAAAGGCAAAGGAGGCAGAGAGAAAAGTTGAGCAACTAAAGGGCTCTTTGCAGAGGCTTGAAGAGAAGCTTTCAAACTTGGAATTAGAGGATAAAGTCCTTCGTCAAAAGAGTTTGGTGAAGTCTCCTATAAAGACTTTCTCAGAAATCTTCATAACTAGAGTTACTCAGCCTATGGAGAATGGCCACCATGAACCTATTGAAGTTACTCCCGTAAAAGATATACCAAGTGATGTGCCTGCGATCAAGGAACAAGCTGAAATAGAAAATAAGCCACCAAAACCTCTGCATGATAGACACGAAAACAGAGACACGCACACTTATCAAGTGTGTCTCACAAGTTATTGGCTTCAGTCAAGGAAGGCATGTTGCTGCATGCATTATATACAAGTAACTTTTTCATTGGCGGTCTTTTGAAGCTGATAAGACCAGTGTGTTTGACCGTATTATTCAGATGATTGGCTCAACGATTGAGAATCAGGAGAACAACGATGTGCTGGCTTATTGGTTGTCAAATACATCTACCTTATTATTCTTCTTGCAGCATACGTTGAAAGCAACAGGTGCAGCTGGAATAACTCCCCAACGTCGAAGATGTAGGTTTTAACCCTGAACAGAAATTATCTACACACGAATCTTATAACAGAAAATAAACAATAGCAACAGCATAAAACATAAAATAGATAAACACAGAGATTTTCCCCTGGATCCCAAATCGGGACGACCAGCTTGATATTTCATTATATTCCTTTTAATGTTACAACACATATATATACATGCCGAAGCATACATAAACCCTAATCCATTAACCCTAGATTAGAACATAACTGTAGTTCCTTTGACAGGATCTACAAAAATACCAAGGGCTGAAAACCATCGTACCCCAAAACCATGTGCAAAACCATGCACAAAACCATGGGCGTGGACCACCCACCGGAAATTAAAAACCAAAAAATTTTCGCCGGGCCACTGCCGCCCCCCCTCTTACCCCCCCACGTGTTATTAGTCGTGGAAATAATATAACACATACCCAACAGAAGGTCATCTTCAACTTTATTTGGAAGGATGACACAAGGTTTTCGATCACCATCTTCTTAAATGGTTTTAAGAACACATTTAAGTATTGCATCTCTTGAGGTCCACCTTTATTTCTTAAAGACTGAAATTTGTTACTCTGAAGAACTATTGAAGAAAGAGTGCATAAGGTGGCAAGCATGGGCATTTGAGGAAACTCTCCAGCAGTCATTTATACACATGATCACCATTGTTGTATATTGCAGAAGAGGATTCAAAGAATCCTGCATTTCACATACCACTTTACATGGCACGGCAAATGACATACCTATTTTATGGCATGTTTAAGTGGAATGATCTCATGATAAGTAGGTTGTCTGATAGACATTGCACAACCTGGAAAGACAAGTTTAGGTTGTGGTCTCTTTGAGTAAGAGGGAGTAAGATCAATGAAATATTCTCTTTATCAAGAGATGCAAGAAGTAGAGGGATTTTTGAGTGTTGCTAAAGATCTCTGTTAGTAGATATGTTGAGAGGAGCTATTGAGGCCTCCAACAGACTTCGACGATGCCTAGAATTACCCTAAGAGGTGCGAATTTCTCTCAAAAGACTCTCGGCCCTGTGACAGAAGAGAACCAAAACAATTAAACAATCCTTGAAGACCTCGGCTGCCTTAGACACATATTCAAGCAAGTTGATGTGTGTAAAATGAGCGAGAAAACACCTCTATATATACCATTCAGTGGGGGTCAAGAGACGTGACCATTGGACTAGGTGAGCCGACATATAGGTGAGGCCAACCTTGATAATTTACATGTGAGAAAACATAAATTAAAAAACCCACTTTTCCTTATCCAAATATGACGATCTTTAGGTCGATTTTGGTCCTCTTGAAAAAAGGAATTCAATGCCATAATTATATTCTCCAAAGGAGTTGTACAAAGTGGAATTTGGACCTAATTTCCTATTTTAAAAATTGTCCTTCTCGAGTTTAGGACAATTACTTTTGAAATGCCCATATTCATTACATTCATAACATAGAATCTTAGACATGTCGATTTTATTTTAAAATTTTTTTCGAGACTTCGCTTTCTTACTTGCCATTGCTGCATATGCTTGAGTTTGTTCACTTGATCCAACGTCATTCTTTGCCTTCAATATGGTTTCTTCAATTTTTCATAATGACCATAGATCATTGAATGGAGTAGTTTCTTTCTTTCCATAGATACTTGATACAAAGTTGCCCAATTCATTAGGTAGTGCACTGAGCACAATGGTGGTCATCTCTTGACCAGACATTACTTCCCCACCACCCAACTACCACCCTCTTTGAGGGACCCTCAACTTGCTCCCAAAGAATGTCATTACCGAAAGTCAACAGTCGATAATCCTCCAAAGGCTTGAATGGCTTTACCGCACCCAGATGTAATTTGGTAGGATTTTTTGTTGATAATGTCAAGGGTTTCAGCACACCGTGACCAGGGCGAGGAGTTATAGAGGGCTGGAGCAAAGTTAAGAGACAGGAATGGACCGTTCACCAACCCCATTTGTGGAATGATTAAAGGTGTCCTCTGCCACCTGAACGTCATGCAGGAAAGACACGTCCGAGAATGCTGCTTCACATTCACGAATGTATTGATTTAGATCCGATATCCCAAAAAAAAAATATAACCCCACCAATCTCCACGTCAACCTCTCAACCACCTCCCGAAACGCAAAACGACCAAAACTCCCAGCACCACCAGCTATTTATCCCACAAACAAGGCCATCTTTGGGTCATCATGTATGAATATGAAAACACGGCATCATTAAACATATGTACCTGCAAAATAAAAATATATCCAACCACGCGATGCGAGATAGGACTATATTAAAGTACCATATCTATAAACCACCAACCCATTGTCCTGGCGATCAACACAAGAAAGGGAAAGAAATACAAAAAAACCTTAAAGACCCTTTAATAACACTCGCACTCTAGGTATGTCAAGGAGTAATGAATCATCTCAATCCGTCGTCAAAGTCAGAAACGATCACCTGAGAAAAGGAAAGAAATATCTCTAGGGAAAAACGGGAAGTCTATACCAGTCCCCAGAAAAATTTAAAATATCATACTGGCATCCAAATTCTAGCCACCAATCATCATAAATGGTCCTGGAAAAACCAGTATAGTTTGAACTCGCATTCCAGAGCTCATATGTCACAACAACAACATATACACCCCTTACAGCGCCACCAATGATGACAAGCTTTACAACCCATATACTTATAAGGCCTTTATATAATCAGGACGTCCCACAACCCATGCCAGAAAACCACCCACTTTACTTGAAGTGATCCAATCTAGTTGTAAACCCACTAAAAAAAATGAGCTTTAGTAGTGTTCTCCTCAACACATAGCATTTTCACATGAAAGCAGTCATGATAAAAAAACCAGATTATTACCCAAGCGACCCTCCCCCTACACAAATACACATTCCAATATGTTTGTAGGTGTTATAGCATCATTTTTCACCCTCATGTGAATAATGATTGTCTCTTTGGCCTTGGGCACCTTTTCCCCCAGACTTGAAAAACTTCATAAAAAACAGTGTCTAAAATCCCATACGCGATTATGCCTAGACTGTTTCGCGTATATACACGAGCCCATTCATAATTTTTTACATATGCCATTTAAATCATTAAAAAATGTATAAAATTCCTTATTTTCGAGGCAGGGTGATGGTTATTCCCGTAATTCAACCACCCCAGCCCATGGCCCAACTGTTTCCAACTGCTGAAACTACTTTAAGGGAGTATAAAAGCCCCTCATGTGTACGGCCTAAGGGAGAGAGAAAATTATAGATATTATACTCTGTTGGAGCCCTATTTCAAGTCTGATATTCCCGTGCCTCCTGCACTTCCCGGTATATTCAAGAAACCCTTGTTTCCTTGAGATGATCATCATCCTATATGACATCCTGTGTGCACACATCTTAGAAGAATCCTAGCGAGGTGAGGGTTGGACGGATCCAGAGGACAGTCTGCTTGAAGGTCGTGGAAGGATTCATGTGATCTCTCCACTTTTCTATTGTTGTACATGCCATTTATAATGAGAAGAACCATCTTGTTCCCAAAATTCACGTGTTTATATCTCTTTATATATGTGTAAAGATCATTAATTAAACATTCAGTATTTTTTATATGATATTATACATGAGTTACACTAACATCTAGGAACAATATATGTTGTAGAACTAGTGTTTCGTGTTCGTTCTTTCTTGATTTCCAGGTTACGAAGCACGAGGAGTTGTCGGGGGTTTGCACCCCGCGGGATCTACATCAAACGTAGGACTTTCGGGTAAGTTCTACAACTTGTTATATCTAGCTTTCACCATAAAAAGATAGGTTAAGTGAGTCCTTCTTGAATGGTATGCCCCTGATCTGTGAAGGTAGCCAACCCAAAACCTTTAGGGAGTTATTTCCCGAAATAGTGGGATGTCTTATCTAGAGTCCCCTTAATGTTATAATAATTGGCCTAGAAAATGAACCTCATGCAATCGAAAAACAAAAGCACAGAAAGTCACAAAAGACTAGAGTTAAAGCCATATAATAATGTAATGTCCAGTGTAGCTATTACCTGGTTTTATCGCAACAGAAGCCATACCAATATCATCCTCATGCTTCTGTAGGGTTCTTTTCTTACATACCAGACATCATAATGATCTCCTCATACACAGAGCTTATGTCATCACTCAGCTTCTTATATATATATATATATATATATATATATATATATATATATATATATAATCAATTTAGCTTTGGACGATGATATTCATAGCTGAATTTAAACTTTCTGTGTTGGGCTCCAGCCAACGCCATGGGTTGAAACTGAGAGCATCCTTGTCATTTTCACAGAATCAAAGTTACAGTCCGCAGGGCGGCGAAGTAAAGGGAAAAGCAAAGGAGGAGTCGGCAACAATAATTTTTTCCCCGTAGTTCTCAGGGAGAGTGTTAATCTACTAGAAAATGAAAAAAATGGAAAATATTTATACTTATAACGGTGTGATGGATGCTTATGGTAAACACTGAATGCTCACAAAAATGGAGCAGGTTCTTGCTCATATGAAGAAAGACAAATGTAAACTAGATATCATTACTTTCAAATTACTTATAGATTCTTATGGAAAGCGTCAATATTTTAGCAAAATGGAACAAGTATTTAAGAGAGTGCTCCTGTTAAAGGAGAATCCTACTTTACCAACGTTCAATTCAATGATCAACAATTATGGTAAGGCTAGGCTTATGAAAAAGGCATAATTGGTCTATGAGAAGATCCTTAGCTTAGGCTATTAAAAGGAGGATTTAAAATGAAAAGGAGCAGAGCTGATACGCAGCAACCCATTGCTCAATCCTACGTCTTTTAATGTGAAAAGGATGTGGGATGATGATGTTGTTTTCAGGAAACAAACCCGTAATAAATCTCCCAAGTGCTTCATCAATGATGCGATTAGAAATTATTTTCCAGCTTGACTTTGACCTTAGATAACACATTTTTCACAATTTTTATAGGCCTAAAGCTAACTGAAAACCATTCAAGTAAATAATTTTAAATACATACACTTAGCAGAGAGCAGAGACTTACTTGCGTTCGAATTTGTCTCTTCACAGCCGCCTGGTCACAGTTGTTGGCTGATTTTCCTTTTCACAGCCGCCTAGTCACCACGCAAAACAACTGCTATATCAATAAAGTCGTAAGCAGAGAAGCAACAGCTCTTGAGATCCATTCACAAACTTGTTTGAAATCCAACTCCATCATCAGCGATTTATATAAGATCTAAAACCCCAAATTTTACACCACTTTCTAGATTTCCAGGAATGGGCGTGAAATAGCCCCTAACCCATGGCCATTCTTGCAAATCAGGGGCTATTGAAACACCATTGAAGCAATCAAATCAGACATGGCCAGTTTTATTTATGTTTTGTTTTAAATAACAATTAAAAATATTTTTTATTAATAATTTAGTTACTCTAATGGTAAATAACATTTAAATAATTCAACTAAATAACAATTATAAATAATTTTTATTAATATAATTCATTTACTCTCTAATGTTAAATAATATTTAAATAATTAAATTAAATAAAAATTATAAAATTTCATTATTCAAGTTCTGTTGTGAATCCTCTGCGCATCGTGCCAATTCCTGTCGGGACATTGTCTGCTTGGGTCACTACTGCGATCTCGCTTCTGATGTCGTTGTCACCACCCATTTACTCTAGCTAGGGCTCTTCCATTTATTCCCCACCTCGGTCGACTATTGGCGGCCTCTCAGGGCACCCCTCCACTCCCTCCTCCTAAGGTGGAGGGTTTCTGCCTGTTGATCACCTCTCAGAAGAAGAAGTTGAAACAACAGACATCCAAGTTTGTGAAGAAACTGGATGAGATCCCTGAGCGACCTATAAAGGTGGCCCTCTCTCTCGGAAAATGAGCACTGATAGCGCATTTTACAGGTTTATGTCCATCTCCAAAGAATACGGAAGCTTGGGTTAATAGAATTTGTAGCCACTTATCAAGAACAATGTCACATCTTACTTTTTGGGGCGTGGCTATTTCCTATTCGATTTTAATTCAAAGGAGGACAAATAACTCATCTTTATAAATGTACCATACTTCATGGGTCTGTAGGGCCTGTACCTGAATCATTGGACCCCTAATTTTGATCCTTCAGTCGACGTCCCCTCTGTTGTCCCAGTTTGGGTCAGACTCCCAAATCTTCTAGTGAACTATTGGAGCCGGGACTCCTTGATTCAAATTGGGAATTCCATTGAGAAATTTATTGACAGATTCTGCAAGAATGAACAATATGATTGTGCTAGAATATGTGTGGAAGTGGACTTTGAAGTTGGGCTGCCTAAAGCCATCAAGCTCACAGTTGGGAATTGGTCCCACATTCAGAAGATTGACTATGAATATTTTCCATTCAAGTGTCATGCATGCCATGAATATGGACATTTCACCAAACGTTGTCCCAAGAATGCGACCATAGACAAAGAGAAAGAAGCAGAATGGCAGCCAGCAAAAAAATCCAAACCTACCTCCAGGCCAGGGCCAAATAGGCAGCGAGTTGACAAGGAGGAAGCCAGCTTTTCCCCTATGGGAAATGCCTCCATGCCCATGACTGGCTCGAAAGATAATGAGAACGATTTCACCACTCTGAGCTTGGGAACTGAGGAAGATCAAGAGGCTGGCCCAAAGAATGCAGAAAAGGGCCCTCCCACAAAGGAAGCGTCGGGCTCCCCGAAATTTAGTGAGAAGAAAAGAAAAATCCGAAAAGAAAAAGAAATAGGGTCGGAGGATGAAGACCTAAACTCAAAGGAATTAGAGGAAGAGGGAGAAATAGGGGAATTCTAGTCCTCTGTCAGAAGATCCACTAGGGGGAGGAAATCCCTCAAAGAGAAGCTGGAGAAAGAAACCTATAGGAAAAAGCTATTAGGCAGTCAGCCGACCCTGGAGAAGATGTTGGCTAAAAGCCACAAGCCAAGCAAGATTCAAAGCCAGGGCCCTAAGTGAGTGCTTTCAACCCAAAAAAGAAAGTAATGAAGATCATCTCTTGGAACTATAAGGGGATGGGGAGACTGGAGAAGCTTGGCATTCTTCTCATCCAGGAGACCAAAATGGAGGAAGGAGACTTCCTCCAAAAAAGTAAACGATTTTGGGGTAAGGGCGGAAGCATAGCTGTCTCCTCTAGAGGAGTGTCAGAGGAGTCTAGGATTTTTATGGGACATGACCTCCTTTAAATAAATCTTGGTTAAAACATCCACAAACTGGATTCTAATTCAGCTTCAGCATTTGCAAACTAAGGACACACTGAATCTCCTTAATATTTATGCTCCAGCCATCTTGGTAGATAAACAAAGTTGCAAGGACACCATTCGTGATTTAGCCTCTGAGCTGCCGATGGAAAATGTCATTCTTGCTGGGGACATGAACCTCATTCTACACTAGGATGAAAAGTGTGGGGGCTGCACAGTAAGGGATCCTGCCAAGGAATGAGTGGAAGATCTTATTCAGCACTAGGACCTTCTTAACATCAAGCCTGTCAAAGGCAAATATACATGGGCAAATAGAAGAGCGAGGTCGGGCCACATAGCAGCAAGGTTAGATAGTTTTCTTATTCAAATCTTTTTCCTTCTTCTTGGTCTTGAAATTAGTTCTTCTATCATCCCCTCTTCAGTCTCTGATAACAAGCCCATCTGGCTTGAGATGAATCCCCTTTTGAATCTAGGACCTATTCCAATCCGCTTCAGCCCCCTTTGGGTCCAACAATTTGATTTCTTGGGGATATTTGAGGATGCCTGGAAGCCCCCTGTCAATGGTTCCCCATTTTTTGTATGGGAAGAAAAACTGAGGGTGAAAAGGGCCCTCAAATATTGGGTCAAGGGACTCCCTTCCCCATATGCAGCTAAGGAAGGAGGCTCAGGATAGCCTTGTAAGTCATCAAATGCAAATGGAAGACATGGACATATCAAGGGACATTCTAACCCAGGAATAAGAACTCCAAGAAAATATCCATAAGACTTGTATCTAGGAAGAAGAATATTGGCGGCCCAAGTCCCGCAGTCTCTGGCTCTAGGCTGCAGATAGAAACACTTCCTTCTTCCACAAGCAGACACAAGACAAAAAGAGCTTCAACTTCATAAAAGAGATAAATTCTAGAGGATAAGCCCACAACAGCTTTGCCAGCATAAAAGAAACTGCTCATCAACACTTTAAGGAGCTGTATATGGAGGAAGCGCAGGAAAATCTATGCCCAGATTTGTGGAACCTTGTCAAAAAAATGATCTGGTACCAATTGAGGTTCTACCTCCTAACTAAATTTTGTCAGTCGAGAGTGGCAAGGTCTTGTGACTCAGTTTCAATCAATTCTTCTTTATTATTCATATCAATGTTAATCAAAGTAGAGCAGAGCAGAGATGAGATTCAGACATGGTTCATGATGGATGGATTGGTGGGTGTAATTCTCCCTACTTGAGAGGGAGTATTAAAATTGGAAACTAGAGCCAAATTCCCTTTGGACCGCTCCTATGAGGAAGATGATTGCCGTATTTGATTCCTCTTTTCAAGAGGATAAAAATTGACCTAAATATCACTAAATTTGGATAAGGAAAAGTATTCATTCACTCAAAGGAAATTTCATAAGGCATGACCTTATTTAGGCGAGAAAAAATTAAAATTGAAAATTTTAATTTCCCTCCTCGAGTAATCAAGTCTACCTACCCAAGAAGGATATGAATAACCTATCCTAGGCACTTTGATATTCCTTCTTCTCTGTAAATTAGCCGTAGAAGAATGTGATTTCCAACGAAGGAGATGAAGGCAAGGTTGGGTTCAATTTAGTCATCTTCAAAGGCAGAGTTCCACAGAATGGAGGACGATATTGGTTTGTGCACATTTATGATTTTTCTAGGGAATTTTATCTTCATCACAGGTCTGAGTTCAAGTAGATAGAAGTCACAACTGTTAAGGGAGATTTTGATGACATTTTGGGATTTTTGTGAAGGTGTCATTCTACTTGAAGCCATCCGCACTAGTTTGGGTCACCTACAGCTAGGCCACAGGACTTAAGAACCCTCTCCTGGGGGCCAAGAACCTACATCAAGAAAGCCATAGTCATATCATGAGGCTGTGCAGTGGGTTTTGAAGCCTATAAGAAGGCTTATGGGCTACCAGCATTTGAAGGGTCTGGTTGAAGGTAATCTGCAGTCTAGTAAAGGTATTTAAGGTTGTGAATGGGGTAGTTGTTGACTATGTTTACGCCCTAGTAAGTCCTACCAGAATTGCAGAAATAATATGATCTAAAAAATTATGATCTAAAAATCCTTCAGTGCATGAATATATTGCCAAATTAGGGTACAAAGCATCGTTTTCCAATGAGGCTCAATAGTCAAAATGATAAGTCCTGATGGTGGAAACCACTAAGGAAAAAATAATTTCCATGTGGGTGGCCATAAGGAATAACAACTGACTTGCGAAATACTCCAAAAAAAGAGCATAAAGGGACCTAAGAGGTGTGTTTTATGGTATTGGGGACAGAATAAATGCAAGGATGGTTCCTTACTATCGACAAATATCACTTCCTTATCCACAACATAAGATAGTCTTCAATGATATATGATAAATGATTGCATCCGACTTATTCTTCATATTTTTTTGTCAAAAAATTGTAGAGTGAATACCATATACATCTACTTGATAAAGATTGATAAAATAGATATATTATACATGATGGATAGATCAATATTGTCCCCCATTTTCAAAATATTAAAAAGGATGTATGCTCTTTTCTCCATGATTCTTACATTCGTATACAGAGAACTGAACGCTACAGAAGATACTCTAGTAGATTCTTACAGTCGTATACAGAGAACTGAACACTACAGAAGATACTCTAGTAAAAAAAAGGTCTATTGCAAAACTTGAGAAACAATTGTCATAATAGGCAGTCTATCTCAAAAGAGCTAAAATTTCATTCCATAGTTTTAAAAAGTAAACATTGTCAAAAGAACAAATCACGAAGGGGATTGAAAGATAAGGAAATGCCAGAATACATGCAAACAGTTAGGTTTTAGAGGATAAAGTACATAATCTTGGCATCCATGCAGTTAGCACTCTGAGAATAATATTTTCTAGGATTAACAAGGACAGATCCTTTGGACATACCCACAACAATATAATTCATATGCACAACTAGAGCTTGTGGAGAACCATGATCTGTCTTGAACATTTGTGATGCAAGTGCCTATGAGAGATAGCTCATGGAATCAATTTGTAAATGACCTATTGCTGGAGGTCCTCGTCATATACCCTCAAGTTTCATCGGTTGTGCTGCAGCTCCCTCTTCCCAGTGCAATCCAATATATGCATCTCTCTTTTCAAGTTCTTCAGCCAAGTCCAATGGCTTAAGAGAGTCTCGGACCTTTTTGCCACTTTACCTTCCAAGTCGGCCATGTTCCATTTTTCCCCTTTTTCATCTTCAACGTCATCAGTGGTCCTTTCATTTTTAAGTAGCAAATGCCGAAGGCTTACCAACAAAATAAAAGAATGCAGACTTCTTCATGCTCAAACTAAGCCTCAATTCATCCAATTCTCAAGCCGACCGAACTTTGTTGGAAATTTCAGTTTTGTGAAATCCATTATCTATTGAATGCAAGGGCTTGCCCCTTTCCTCTAAATTTGAGCTAGATGCATCAGTGGAAACTATAGTTTTCCTTTTTTGTTTTCCATTCTTTCCATCGAATGCAAGGGCTTGCCTTTTTCCTCTAAGTTGGAATTAGATGCATCAGGGTCATAAGAATTACATTTCTCATATCCAATTTTCAATCTCTCTGTAATTGAAAATGAACTTGAATGTTCTTCGACTTTCTCCAGTTTCTTTGAACCTTTCTCGCCCCAGTCCACATTGTTTTCATCGTTTTCCTACCTTTGACGTGTGAACTAGGGTTTCTGAAGAGAAAAGGTTTTGTAGTCTTTTCATTAGGATATCTTCGAGGCTACGGTTGAGCCCCTGCAAATCGCTCACATCGTCGTCACTGCTCTGTTGTTCAATGAAAGAATCCAAGTCAAATTCATTCGAGGCTGGAGCCATGGCAGATCAATAATTTTGCATACAAACACTGAGCTTTGTCGTCATTTAGAAGCTCATTTATTTACTGAATTGCTTGAAATTTAGGACAATAATTTCTAATTTGAAAACAAATTCGATGCCATGTTTTTAGATTTGAACCCTTCGCCTTTGCCACCGCCCCTAGTCTTCTACCGTTTATCCTCTTAATCATACGCAACACGCATACGCAAGCACGCACGAAGGTTGTGATTTCGATTGCTTATGTTTTTACTCACGTAAAAAATTTTGGAACCAGTTCTCGAAGTCCTTATGGGCTATGCCAATGTTGCTGCACATGGAAATAGATTTCACTTCACAGGAATGTTCTGTTTCGCAATGTATTCTACTATGAGTATGAACGATGAGAGAAAACATAAAATACTAACATTTTCTAAGGTAAAGACACCTTCAAGGAAATAAATATTATATAAAAATAGAGTGAAGAATATTATATAAAAATGGAGGGAAGAATGCCCCATGAAAAAATGGAGGGAAATGCAGCATGAAATAGACAATGAAAAAGATCAATATTTTAATATAATGTATAACAAAATTAATTTTAAAAAAAAAAATTAATAAAATAATGTAATAGATATATTTTTTTATTTAAAACAACAATTTTATGGTAAATATATTTTGTATTTAAAATATAATTTTTTCGTATAAATTACATCATTCATATACAATATATATTGGACATATGTGTCTGCATTTTCAATAGGTTGCACCAACTTCTATGTTGCTTGTTGTGCTAGTTTAATAGTTGAGAAGTGAAAATCTTCTAAATTTGAAGCTAAGGAAAACTAAATTTCCAATCTGTTTTAATTGTTGGAAACCTTGCAGTTGACGCGGACTTCTCAAAACATTAATATGTCCTAGTTGGTTGCCATGTAATACACTAATATCTCCCATTTTTATAATTGCGGCAATATTTTTTTTTTTCCATCCGACCAAGTTAAGGCCTGAGTTTGCAGTCACGCAATATTTGGTGTTTGGATCTGTAAGCGGAGTTGCATCCGATGTAAACAAACCACCGTTATCTATAACGTCATTATAATACAAGTTGTCCAGGATCAGTGACGTTTGAGGATCCATGACCACAGTCGTGTTGATGTTAATGGGGCTGCCTTGGGGACAACTCTGCTTCAGTATCTGAGCATACGTTGGATCAAGGGACATGTCCGTCGTAGTCGTGCCATTGAAATTGTAAAGCTTGTTGACGAATGAAGTATAGTGAGAGACACTAATTGTGTGTGCTCCTGCATTCGCCCAAACAACACAAACATGATTATAATCATGGTTTTGCTCAACCATTATTGTCATCTACAAGAATTGACACATTGATGAGTTGCAGGTCTCAGAAATTACATGAAAATTAACCATCTCATCTTGGGATAGACCTTTAGCTGCAAATATTTAAGTTAGATGGGTTACATTGAAGGTAGAGGGTGGTAGATTTCCCTATATATTGGAAGCTAGTGTAATATTTCCATCCTTTCTTCCGACAAAGGGGGATGTGAGATGCCTGCGATCAATTATTAGAAACCATTGAGTGTTGTTGTTATCCCATGCTATACTTAACACAATGGTATTCTTATGTATAATTTTTAAGAAAAATACAAATGATGCACTATCTCTTGCCGCAAATGCGATTATATCCGCACAGGACACCTTCTTTGGGCAAATCGTCTCTATTTGCAATTTCTCTTCTTTAATAACATCAATTCCTCTAAGACTCAAATTGTTAACCGAATAGTCTTTCTCCGCTACGAACTGACCAGGAATAGAGTCGATGAGAACAGAATCCTCACATCCCCAAAAGTGTAGGAGCTCCACATCAGTATTTCAAAAACCTATTGAATGTGCAGGCATAGGCTGCACGAACATTATGTGTTTATTTTAAAGGAACACACCACATATATTCCATAATATCATGGACTGACATTGACCGTAAATGGTACTTCTTCGAGCTATAACGACGCCTTCAATTTCTCTAGACTAACATGCACGTGGGTTCTCTCATGTCAATACGTTGTACCATGCTGTAATCCCTAAGGAAATTGTTCAGATTCTGTAAGGGATGAAGAATTTGAACAGTTTCATGAAGATAAACCTCATATTTGAAAATCCTTCGGCTTAATCATAAGCTGCATTAACCACATTTTGTTCCATGTGGGTGTGAATGCCAATGATGAAGAAGAGTTTCAATGTCAAGAAGTTGGAGTGTTTGTTATAAGATTCCATAGAAAAAGGGCTAAATATAAGAATAAGATGGAGAATCAACCTGTTCTACATGTTATTTTTAGCCTCTCGTATTTCTTTGCGTCTTTATTATTTCCCCATTTAAAGGGAAAATTAGGTTGGTTGTTAATGACGAGGGTGAGTAAAAATGTTGTAAATTAAAAAGAAAGAAATAAATTATTTTAATGTTAAAGAGGTTAAAGATAGTTTATTATTTTAACTTTAAAGAGGTTATGGATAGCTTATGGGACAAATTTCTTTACTATCCTTATTCAGCGATTTTCATGTGAAACCTCACAATAAACACTCCTAACTTCTCGACAAACCCCTCATGGAATAAATTATCCCAAAGAGCTAGTTGTCATAGTATCTGCATAACTTTCTGTGTTATCTTTGAAGGCCTTGCATTCTAAAATGAGATGTTTTTTTATTTCCACTTTTCCAAAAGAGAAAAAAACACATACTTTTTCTTCCCACATTTCTTTTAGCCTTTTCCAGCACCCTGTTTCACAACAGAGACTCATTTCACAATGGAGTTTATGAGAATTAGTCTATAACTGAGAAATAATAATTTTGGCTCTCCAAGAAATATTGGCCCCTGTGTATGCTTTTTGTTAATGATATGAGTGGGATTAAACTCTGCAATACAATATTGTTTCTTTCTCCCTCACTCTTTATCCCAAGTACGCTTCTAAAACTTATCCATGACAAAAAAAATTTAGGAGCTCTAGAGCTGAAGGTTGAGGCTTGAGGCCTAGAGTTTTCCAATGTGAAATTCTGGAAGGAGAACAAGCTGGGAGATTGCATAGTTGAGGGTTTCAAGGGCTCAGTCCTGAGGCTTGAAGTTTCCCAATGTGTAATTCTGGAGGGAGGAAAATCTAATGGATTGTGCAATTGCGCAACTCAAGGTGTCAAGCTAGAAGCGTGAGGCTTTACACTGGGCAATGCGCAGTTAAGGCTGATTGGGAGGTATAAATTATGTAGTTCTGGAGCTCAAGGGTCAAATTTGGGCACTGTGCGTAGACTTCAGAAATTTGAACAGAGCTTCCAACAAAGAAAACTATCTGGTCCCTCCTATGGAGCAAATCCTTTAAGTGGTATCAGGGTCAGAAATGTTCTCTCTATTGGATGGGTTTTTAGGGTATAATCAAGTACTAGTGGCTGAGCTTGATCACCTCAAAACCACATTTAGAACTAAGTGGGGAACATTTTATTTCAGATGCACTTCCAGAATGGGAACAGACGTTCACAGAGGAATGGGCCACCACCCATGCGGTTCCCATAACAGACACCTTGAGAGGATGGTGGGAAGAACCTGAGAAGTTCAAAATCAAGAAGGATTTGGAGTATCAAGTGGCAGGCCTCATAAAGGTCTATAAGTTGGTGGCAGCTATGATTTTTAGAATGTATGGTCGTCCCGATGCCACCACGTTCAGTGTTTCTTGGGTATCCCTGATGCACTTTATCATTGTATATGGCACCCATTTCAATTGGTCCAACTTACTAATAGCGGCCCTCAAAAAAAACATATCTGAAGCACTAGCACCAGAGGAGGGATACTTGTCCAAATTTTACATGGCCTCTTATCTATTGGATGCAGTTTGTTCCAGGTGTTATTTTGAGGGATGGGCTCACAACTGGAATCAGGAGTGAGCACGCCCAATTCACAAGGAGTTACAAGTATTTTGGGACTCCAAATACAAGCAGGATATAGAGTCAATCACACACAGTTTCATCCCTGCACTCTACAGGAAATTGTTCAGTCAGGATACCCCATGCATGTCCTGGGGAGCCATGGAAACGATAGTCAAGGTAGCACATTGGTTTCCATTTTTAGAAGGCACCTTCATCCGAGTCTTTGATTCATTCAAGACTCCCCATGCTCTGCCCCGATTCGTCACTGACAAGATGCTACTTCAAGAATTATGTTATCAGATGACTTCCGGCTTC
The DNA here is from genome assembly GCA_034641835.2 of Pinus albicaulis. Lineage (NCBI taxonomy): Eukaryota > Viridiplantae > Streptophyta > Pinopsida > Pinales > Pinaceae > Pinus > Pinus albicaulis. The sequence goes on along the minus strand of CM076577.1, from coordinate 939,077,946 downwards.
TCAAAGGTCCATACTAAAGGTAAGAAAAAGTCGCGGCCCACACTTCCGCTCACCATTGGTGCTTATATAGTTAAGGATTTCAGAGAGGTGGAGGTGGAGGCTGAAAAGATCAAAGGATTCTACCTGGGGCCTTTGGATTACCGGACATACGATCCTGAGAGGATAGTCCCTGACCACTACAAATGGGCCAAGTTCAAATGGAGCTACCAACATACTGAACGCCCAGCTGAGGATGCGAAAAGAAACTGGTATAACAAGGATAGGGAACTTGCCCCGGAAGCATTAACCGATAAGGAGGATTAAGATGATCAGACTCTGGAGGATAGAATCCGCGAGTTGGGAGGAGCTTCATCTTCCCAGACCAAGAAGCCCCGAACTAACACAGGTCATAGCTCTTCAGCCCAACAGAAAGAAAAATAAGCAGAAGCTCAGCAAGAAGCTGAAAAGAAGGCGAAAGAGGATGAAGATAAGCGTAAGAAACACCTGAAGGTAGAACAAGAAAGAAACAGGCGGAGGATGCCCGGAGAAGAAAGGAAGAGCAGGAGGCAAAAGAAGAAGTTGAACGATAGCTCAAGAAGGAATTAGATCAGGTGGAGGCCGAACACAAAAGGAAGGAAGAAGAGGAAACAAGAGCAGAAGTTGAACGAAGAAGGAAGGAAGAAGAGGAAACAAAAGCAGAAATAGAGTGCAGGAAAAAGGCGGAACAGGATAAGGCAGAGGCGGAGCGGCTATTGAAAGAAGAAGAAGAACAAAAGAGAAAAGAGGAAGAGGATCAAAGATCAAAAGATGCCTAGACAACTCCTCCAGTAATAGGGGTACAGACAGAGCTGCTGCCCATCGAAGTACCTGCAATTAACACACGTTTTGCACTCTTAAAACAAGGCACCTCTGAAGGACAGGAGGAGGAAGTGTTCAATCTAACGAGACTCACTTATGATCAATTCACTTTCAAAATCAGGTAGGAAAAAAGGAGATGCCTAGCACGAAACCCTATCGCACCATTCACAACCACATAGAAAAAGGATATAGTCCTGAACACTAGGACCAATCCAGTGATGATAGCATTAGCCTACACTGCTTTTTCTGTTGCCACAGAATAAAATGTGAGCCGGATGAGTAGGGAAATCCTCTCCCTGCAAAATAGATTACAAGATTCTGAACAAAAGGAATTCAGGTCGGAGCAAGAAAAGAAAGCACTAAGGGAAGAAATCCAATAGCTCCAAGATAAAAACATTCTCATTAACGAAGTACCACTTACCGTCCAGAGAGAGTTGGTGACACCGGAAGCCGCCATGAGGCAGGTTTATGAGGAGATGTTCACCATAAAGAAAACAGTCGCATGTTTACTGAGAGCTCAAGCGGAAACGAAGAAGAGAAATGAACAACTGAAAGAGGCCTCCACCACCTTGTATATAATGATAGAATGGACAAGAAGATATCTGCAGGCTCTGGATACTTTTCCCAAGAAAAATTTGATTCACACTCAGAATGACAAGGTCCAAATTCACATGAAGGTGAAATCCAAAGAAAAGTCATTTAAAGACCTAGAGAAGGTGATGACCGCCTATGCGAATTTGATCAGCGACATCGACTCGATGGCTGAGCTGCACCATATTCCCTCTCTAGGTGCACTGGGTGACGAAAAGACATGGGAACAGGTAGATCAGGAAATTCAGGCATTTCTACAGCCTATCAGACAAGCTGTCGCTACACCTGATCTCCCAGCGTCGCAGGAGAACTTGGTTAAGTTTGTTGTGATGCCAGTTTGGATTTACACCAAACTGGCTTCCTTATCTACCAGGTCATGATCAAGAGAGAAACCCTGATTTCGAACACCTTAGAATGCTTGCACAGATAAAGGGAAGATACTCCCACTATAGCTAAGTACACTATATCCTCCTCTATCCACTTAGACAATACTTGAGTACTCTTTAAATACTCCATTTATTGTCATGGCTGAGTGAAAAATTCATCTTTCTTGAGGTAGAAATTGTACAGTAACATAGTCAAACAAAGTCCTATAAGTAATCTTTCTTTCCCATTTTTCCCAAGAGCCAATAAAATTGTTATTTTTACTGAAGCACCCCTTCCCAATGTTAGCTTCTACCTTTCCCAACCCATTTCCAAGCATAATTACCATCCCTAAATAAGCTTAGGGAAACTTTGTGGTCAGGGTTAAAAGCATTAAAGTCACTTAGAACACATTTTGTAGCTTAAACCCCACCCCCCAGTCATTAAACCCTAATTTAACTTATCTACCATATTTCACAAATTGTAGACAATTATTTCCTATTATTGTATGTTGGCTCTATGACAGACTCAAAGTTAATGGGATGTTTCCAAATATGGTCTATTATTGTCTAATGTCCTAACATATTCCATCTTTTTTTGCATGAAATTCTTGTTTGAGAAACATATAATAATTCCCATTAAGTAAAGCACGAAATGTTAAATATTTTAGGAGGAATCACATTCATTATGATATTACTGGTGTCTTAGAATATCTGACACTACCAATCCAAATGGCACAACAAACTGCCTTGCACAACGGAATATAAACAACAATAAATCAACTAGTGAAAAGAATAGACAATTTATTTTATTTTTTACAATTTTCAATAGTCATCACCAAGCTATACAATCTCACCATAAATAGTTCTCGTACACTAAAAACCATTCCCAATGGGATGTCATATGGAAAGAAGATATTGAGTATATTATTTACATACTTTGGCTTAGGAGTTGTTAGAGCTACAATAAAGGAATATTATTCATCATTGTAAGAACACTTTTTTAGACGTGGCATCAAAATAATTATTTTCCCTCTTATTCTTCTTTTTCTATTCATTGTAGTCTCTTTTGAAATGCTTGACCTTGTCACACTTCCCTCTCAAAGTATGATATATCCAAAGTCAAGATGGATTTATGTTGGTTATATAAATAGGGTGGCCCTTCTTGTTCACATCGAGTGCATAATTCATAGAGGTGTAATGTTTGGTTATTTTTGAGGTGTGTAGTTTTGCACTGATTCATTTATTTTAGGTGTACAATTTTGAAGAAAACAAAACATGGTGGAAATTAAAGAGACAACATAATACAAAAGATCAAAGAAACCCCCCAAAAAAGAAGAAGAGAAGTTTGTATTGATTGTAGAAAAAATTACAAGTGTGGGAAGAAGCATGTGAAGGGATAATTTGAGCTACATTTAAAAAGGGTACATATTTTAGAGCAAAGAGTGAGGATGTGAATAATGATAACTTTGTATGTATTTTATGTACTTGTTAAATATTTCATATACATTTCAATCTATTTATTGTTTTAAGTTATTTATTTGTAAGTTAAGGAGTTTCAAGTAGTTACTTAGGGTATATTTCCAAGGTTATTCCTAACAATTGAACTTAAAGCATCGTGCTTAAGGTTGATTACTACATTGTTCTATGAATCAGGATAAACTATGGGCCCTCTTTTAGTAGACACTTGATCAACTTTGGAGGGACATATCTACTTCTATAGTGAAACACATAGAAGAATATTTAATTCAAAACAATATATTCAGAATGCATTTGTCTATGCACGATACTTTATTTTTATTCATCGTGGTACTTATAACTTTGAGCACAATATAGCATAAGGTCAGGGGATATAAGCCCAACCATATAATAGGGATATTTACCGACAAATTGGCTAGTATAGGAGGAAGACACCTAGAGGTCAAGTCAATTATGAATAACAGTTTTGGCTTAGGACATTATTAACTTAGTGAGAATCAATTAGATGATGTGGAATATGCAGGGGTTAATCCAATGCATTGTGAGTACTAATAATTCTTGATTATTAGCATGATGGTTTGTCATCATGGTCAAGTAAATATCTATGCTTAAACACAAGCGTGAATCTCAACCCTAACCTATGACTTACGGTGCGTGTACTAAAACAACTTAGGTGTCAATACAAAACATGTTTCAAAACATGATTGGCTTAATTTTTCACTTTTTATTATTATAGTTATTTCCTTAACTATTATTATGGATAATACATACATATAGTTAATGGCCCTTGATTACTAGTGAAGTGAAGTGGTAATATTCTCTCACCAATATTTTATTCCCGTGGTACAAGTTAGTTATCTTAAAATAGATACATAAAATTGCCATAATAATGAACAATGTTGTTAGCTTAAATAACAAAACACCTCTCAATATCTTTAAAATATTTATAATTTTTAAAAACTTTTTTTAACTTTTGGTTTTCATATTACTACTTAATAGCATATAAATAAATAAATTAAATATATAAATAAACAAAATTAATGATAAAAAAAAATTTACATACCTCTTTTATGGTAGGTATTGTATATGTCATCATAGTCATTCCATTGGAAGGCAGATTTTCAGATTTTCAAACCTATTAAAATATCCATTAAAAAATTAAATTAATTGCTCACATGAACTTTGAGCCAAAACATTAATTCCGCCATGCAGTTAAATTTGTTTTGTTTGAAAAAATTGCAAAAACAAAAACGAAACAAACTCAGAGACCTCTTAAGGATTAGTACTCGGCTTTTCTGAGTGGGCAAATTGCGAGCTTCATTATTGTGAAAGACTTGCGAAATTCGTTCAGGCCATTTGAATCCATTCACATTCACAGCTTTGAGCTTGCATCCTCAGCTATCCGTCGACTTTTCTTTTGCAGGATTTGGACACCATTTCACCATTAAACCTTTACAATTTTTCTTCTGATAGTGAGGTTTTAGTAGGCTTTTAAAGCTGGAGAAGGTACACAAAGACCAAATTAGCAAGTTTAGTAGTAATTCATAGTTCCCAACAACTAATTTCGAGGCCTCCTATAGTTCGAGGTATCCAGTAATACGTGGTCCTATGCGAAGAGGAGGGCATTAGCAGCGGGGGATGTTAGTTATAATAATAACAATGCCCAGATGCATTCATCAAGGGAATTTTATTGACCTAGCAATCAGTGCATGGGAAAATTCCTCCAGTATGGAAACCACATCGCTCAACAGGACAGAAACTAGATAGCAGAGTATTTTCTGTAGGGAGGCAATGACAGCGACCATAATTTTCATCACCTAAGCCCCCACCAAGTGGAAATTTTTTCCAGGTGAGCAATTTTGAACCCCATCCACATTTGTTAGGATTCAATATGGAGTTGGAGTTGCATACCTTTCTGAATTCGATATCCGTCAATTTTAAGTTGTTGCTGTGTTGAATGAGCTTTGTTGCTGCGTTATTAAGGTTGCATTTTTTTTAGATTTTATTGAGATATTGTTGTTTTTTTTGTATTGGTTTACAGTCTTCCCTCTTTGTTTAATTAATGAAGGTGATACACAAAGTGTATAAATATAATAGGATTCGATAACCAGGTCTCCTATTTCAGAAATGAAAATAATTTTTTTGTATTGGTTTATAGTCTTCCCTCTTTGTTTAATTAATGAAGGTGATACACAAAATGCATAAATATAATAGGAATCCATAACCAGGTCTCCTATTTCAGAAATGAAAATAATTAAACACTGAAGACCAGAACAGAGGACTTAGCGTACACATCTGGCCTTCGGACAATTACTCAGATTTTCAAAAACTCTTTAACATGTTCCAAGATATTTTTGACATGTGATTTGGCTTCAAACTTTCAACTTCAACAGATAGAAATGTCGCATTATCATTGTAGATATCCTATGGATTGTTTTAATTTCTGCATCTAGATTACATGCCTTGCTTTCAATTACTGGGCCATTCCATGCCCTTACAGGCTGCAATAACATTATCTATGATGAATTGACCTTTAATGAAACAAGTCTACCTAGGTTTGATAATAATCATGAGAATATGCTTGATTATGAGTGCTGAGCTTTGGTAAGATTATTACATGAGTCATTCAACAGAGTGATAGGCTTCCAGCTCATAGTCACTTTGGAATCATTGACCTTGGGTATAAACTTGTTAATACCTTTGTTTAAGTTGGTTCTCAATGATTTCTCTATGATGGATTCTTTGTAAACCTCTGCAAAATGTCTGGATTGAAAAAATACTAGGTAGCTTTATAAAATTAACTCTGGAATCTGTCTAATCCCAGGACTTACCATCATCATTGTTCATGTTTGAGAGGGTAGCAGCTAGCTTACCCAAAGTCAACGACTAGTCACACAGTATTCTTTGCGCTTCATAAAGTTTGTGAGATGACTCCAAGACAGGGTTGCATTGATGTTCCTCACTTAGTATTTGCAATTGAAAATTCTTTCGTAGAGAGAACTGAGAAGTAAATTGTTTCTCAATTTCATCTTTTAAGCCTACCCTTGGTTGATTTGATAGTGGAGATTCTCTTTTCAAGCCTTCTTTTGAATATAGGGCCCCAAAAAAATTCTTTTGTAGGCCTATCACATATTTTAAGCCAGTGGATGATGGCCCTACAATTGTGTCCCTTTGGCACTTTGAATCTTGACAACTTTCAGATGATTACCGAGTGTGGCCACCCTGACTTGAAGTGCTTCATTGAAAAGGATATTCTAGAGGCATTGTCTTATAGATTCCCTTATTCTAATAAAACAAAAAATAAGCCCATGGTCAAGCTACCAGTAGTTTTCCAAAGCCATCTGAGACTCCCCTACCTCCTGCATCCAAGCCTTGATGATCATCCATAGAGGAATGTGGTCCATGAAATGGCCAAGCAGTGATTGATGCTGATAATCAACACACACATAATTTTATTCAGAAAGCTAAATATCTAGTGGAGTTCCATCATGATCAGATCCATTTCATCGTGGAGGACTTCCAAAATGAACTTTCTAGGGAATTTTGACCATTCAGGGATTTCTCTTGAAATTCTCAGTCAAACTTGGTCAAACAGTCCTGAAATTCTTGGTCAAACAGTTTTGAAATTATTGGTCAAACCTGGTCAAAGCACTGGTCAAACATGCAGTCAAATATGTGGTCAACGCTACAGTCAAACAGTCTAGATTTCCTCGGATTTCGTGCCACCAAACTTGGTCTCCAAAAATTGAATTCTGTCCCAGAAATCGAGAGTCGACCAAAACTCTAAGAAATTTTGTCAAGGCAACTTTTAAATGTATATTTATTATTAAGGACTTATGGATTTTTGACACCTGATTTGTGGAAGGTTCTCAAAATATCCATTCCAGGAATACACTGATTGCCTGGTAAATAAAAGGAAAAATCCGTTTTCTCGAGCAAATCTATCTCTTATCTTTGGTGGTTAAGGAGCACAAGATTGTGGAGGCCATGTTGGGTCCCCAGTTGAAGGATGAGGTCATGAAGATCATCTCTGTGCAAAAGCAGTCGAGGGTTGCGCAGAGAACTCGATTCCACGTAGAGATCATAAACTTTTTTTTTCTTTTTTTGGCAAATAAACGAATAAATAGAAGGAAATTCATACTGCTAATTTAAAAAAAACAGAGAAAGAATTGAATACCAAAGGAACCCATTATTTGTAACTGAAAACATTGTAATATATGAAATGAAAATTCACTTGAGCATTCACCGAAAGTGTAGTAGTCTATATGTCTCAGAAAAGTTGTGCAAATAGTTTAAATTGCAGTCTCTGATACAAGGAAAAATATACATAATGGCCACCCTAGAGAGGGGCTAGCGATAGGATGGACAAGATTAATAAAGAATAGCACTTAAAAAATGTAGTGCGACCATGAAAAAGCCACAAGTATACTCTGTTAAAATTTCCAAGAGAAAAAACTCAGGAACAAAAATTAGGGCTATTTTAATGGTTCTCTTTTTTTTCAATCAATCCACAGAAAAAAGATTCGATTGAAGTTTGTGGATTCTTTAAATCATCATATGTTTTTGGATTAAATCCCTATGAGGAATTTATTCATTCAATCTTATCCAAAGAAGGAATTTTCTGTTAAAAGAAGGGAGTGAAAGAACTGGGAAAATTATTTAGGAATCTAATGGCCTTTCTACGTGATCTGACTATCTTCTATGATGGGATAGTCATAAATGCTTGTGGAAAATTATTCATTCACTTTGAATATGAGAATAGAAACTCTTCAGTAGCATGTAAATCATCAAACAAGAGGGAGTCTGGGTTCATTCTTCTCCAGGAGAACTGTAGGGACACCGGTTGCTAGAACAATTGCAAATATTGAATTACAAAGCACTTATTGATTCTTTTCAAAAAATATTTCTCCTTGGGACATCCTTAAGGAAATGATGAGTAGATATAATTATGCTTTATGATTAGAAACGCCGCAAGGGAGAATGTGCATTCTAGCCTCTAATCCTAATAGGAGAAAAGAACTTTGAATGAGAAATCTATTTAACCTTGCAGCAATATGCCTCGGACCGACTCTTTTGTTTGACCAGGTGTACTTACCAATAGAGGGCTTGATGTCGAGCAAGTCCCAGTCCTGCATGAGGTCCTCCACCCATTCCCTCGTCGGATCCCTTACGATGCTACCTCCTTACTTCTCTGACAAAAGCAAGGTGAGATTAAGGTCGCCAGCAATGATGGTATTTTCCATATTCTCCATTCCTGTCAGATTTCTGATGGAGTCCCAGCAAGCCTTTGTCTCCCGTGCATTTACTGGGACATACACATTGATGAGACAAATGATCTCTTTTGTGTCAAGATGCTGAAGTTTCAAGAACAACTAGTGAGTGTTTAGGATCTCTTTGACCATCGAGAATTTGTTAATATTCAAGAGAGTACCCAACCCGCCCGAGGCTCCTCGAGTAAAGACTATTTGTCCTCCACCTTTATTCCAAAATTTCTTACTTATTTGGAGGAAGTCTTTGTCCTCCATTTTAGTCTCCTGAATGAGAAGTATGTCTGGGGTTTCTATCCTTAGAAGACTTCTTATGGCTTCTTCTTTAACTCTGCTCCCCATACCCCTGCAATTCCAGGAGACAACCTTCATCACATACTTTTTTGGGTGTGATGAGCTCCCTTGGAGCCCTGAGTCTGATTTCTTGTCATCTTCGGCGTTTTTGCCAAGAGTTTCTTGAGGGTTGGTTGACTACCCTGGAGCTTATCTTTATAGGTTTCCTGTTCTCTCTTTTCATGGGCGGACTTACGGCCTCTTGTGGATCTTCTAGACGAAGTTTTTGAATCCCCTATTTCTCCTTCCTCCTCTGAATCCTCCGATACTTGTTCTTCCTCAACTTCTGCATGTTTTTCTTTAGATCTATCTGTGGCACTTTCTCCTTGCTTCGAGCTTGAAGGGGTCCCTTTGTCTGGGGATCCTTTCTTATGCATCTCAACCTCCTAGGTGTCCTCTATTGCTGAACTTAGGGGCCCGAATTTGTTTTCTTGACCATTCAAGGGAGGGGTTTGAAGAATAGAAATTGGCTGAGGGCCTTTACCATTTGGGACGTCAGATTTTTGGGATTTATGGGAGGTCTTTGTCCACTTGACCTGGTTCCAACCCTCCTCCTTCCTTTTCTCCGCCTCTCCATTACTCAGACAACCCCTAGCAAAGTGACCGTAGACATGGCATTTTCGACACTTGAAGGGAAGTTGCTCATAATCTAGCTTTTGCACATGGGTCCAACTGTCGACATTGATTTTTATTGCCTCTGGAAGGCCCACCTCTAGATCTACCTCAACGCATATTCTGGCACAGTCATATTGGTCCTTGTTATTTCCCCGGTCAATAAATTTACCCAGGGCATTGCCTATGTGCTTCAGAGAATCCTAGTTCCAGCAATGCATTGGGAGATTCGGCAACCTAACCCACACAGGAACAACAGTTGGAAAATCAACTACTGGGTCGAAATCTGGCGTTTTCTTATTGAGAAATAGGCCTTGAGGACCCATGAAGTAGGGTCCATTTTGAAAGATCAGATCTTTATCCTCTTTTGAGATGAATTCAAACAGAAAATAACCTCTCCCCAAGAAATACGAGGTTACACTGTTCTTGATCAACGATGTCCAGTTCTTGACGACCCAGTTCTCCTTGGTTTTGGGGGAGGGGCAGAGACCTGTGAACTGTCCCACGAGAGCGCGATCCGCCAGAGACAAAGCTACCTGGATTAGACCCTCAGGGGGAAGAGAGATTTCTGGAATATCATCCAGCTTTTTCAAAAACTTGGCTGCTTCAGTTTTCTTCTTCTTCGGCATCGAAGCCAGCAGTAAGTTGAACGCATCAGCAGCGGATGGAGGAGGACGGGTGGAGGAACCTGGGGCGAGCCCAAAAGCTCCATGGCTGCGAGGGAAGCCCTAGGATCAGTTGTATTGCAGAGCATTAGGAGAATGGTTTGCAATCATCATTGTTGGGATGGAGATGGAGTTGACATCCAGTGCCAGTGCCTGAATAGTTAATCTTTTCATGAATATCAGAGTTGCTGTTGTTTCTCAGATGACAGTGAGGAATTAGGGTCTCTTTGTCCGGGGTTTATTGCTGTGATTTGTTCTTTTTCTTTCAACACTATTCAATTTGGGTTTTTTTTTACAAGCTACGCATAGAGAGATCGAGATTGCAAAGGCAAATTCATCAACAACCGAGCACTGCATCTTTATGCAAAATTTTCTTTCTAACATTCGTGTTTTAGCTACTCATCCTGTCAAAGCCAAAGCCCTGATTTTATTATTTCGAATTTTAAGAGACATTTGAATACCACGCATTTTAGCTTGGCAGGCCTCACATGGTTCAAAATTGTAATTTGAAAATTGTCAGAATAAATCATTTGCGTACCTTGGGGACTTAGTTTTAATAATATGATTACATCACTAGAATTTAGTATGAAATTAAGTGCTTTCCATGTAACTACAAGTAGATGAAAAACAATACAACATACTCCTTGAATATAATTGTGAGCTGAAAAACAAATAAAACAAAAGAATCGAGTACACATAATGAATACATTAAATTAAGGATATCCCATACTAGAAGTATCAATTTTATATTGGCTACCTCTGCCCCTTCCGAAAAATGTTCCACATCAAGACATAAAGCTAACCATAGATTCCTAGTGTCTTCTTATTTCACCAAAAAAGAAAGGCAAAACCAGCTTTGCTAGTATTTCATCATGCTAGACTCTGTCAGAAGATGGTAGAGTCCAACTATGACTTACAATACCAACCAAGGCGATAAACCCCAAAATCAGTATTGCAATACCACACCATCCACATTCAAATTTGGACACTGTCTAGCCCTCCATACAAATTGAGCCATATGGAATTATGTACAGCTATAATGCAGATTTCTCAATGTAAATATGCTTGAAAGATTGCCTATGATGTATTAAAACTCCAAAAAGAATGCTTCTCGTTGAATATGAAAGTATTAATCCAATGGCTTACTGAATGTAGATGCCTGCTAGATCTTCCCAGTTTATCAACGAGGAGTCTACTTAATTGAGTATCAATTTCAAAGTGCTTAGTAAAAGCTACGATAACATTTCCTTTAAAAAATTAATCCACTTAGAAAATCCATGACATAGCCATACAAATCACAGAGATCATTGCCCAGGCCTACCAAGATCTCCTTCACCTCATGACACATTTCCTTTCCAATAATAAATGTAATCTTCCAGATCCTAAACTGGCCAGGTTCTTCCTACTGTTTTTTTTATTGAGCCTCTTACCCCTCATGTTGTATGAGGCCTTGATCCACATTGAAGACCTACTCAAGCAAGCTCCATATGGAGGAGGTTGGCTTGATAGCCATTTTTTTTGCTCTTTATGCCTTTTCTTTATTATGAATCATATTTTGAAGTGTTACTTCACATATTTGGGGCACTTTTGAGGTGTTACTTCACATATTTGGGGGCACCTTTTGAAGCCTTTATCTAGACAGTTTCATGCTTGAGAGAATAGTTCACATCTCCCTAGGCACAAGCAAATATGTGGAAGCATGCCACATCAACAGGGGCTACAATCCATATTGTTGTTTCTATTGACTGGAAATTACACTTAAATTCTGCTGTAAAGGGCTTTGATTAAAGGGAAAAATCTGCCATCTAAACAAGGATGTCTGTTGAGGTGTTTCCTGTGCTTTTCCCTTGCTGATTCTTGTTATTAAATTGGATGATTTATTGCTATCATCTAAGTGAAAGGTAGGGTAGATCCTAGTTTATAGAAAGGTCACCTATTTGTTGCCATGCATATGTACGTGGAGCACCCTTGGAAGGGCCCTCTAGTTAATTTTCTGCAATCTGAAACAGCATTCATAGATAGATCCTAGCATGTTGTAACAACATTATCTCTCATCACCATTCAAATATATACCAACTCTCTAAATATCCTTCGACCCCATTTGTCCTAAGTTCATGTTTGGCACCGGTCTTCCTTTTGTATCTACCAACTTCCCATCATCTTTTAACACAATTTCATCGTTACTACTACTATTACCACCAGTATTAGTTGATGTTGTTATGTTGTTTGTTTGACCATCCTCTACTCTGGGAGATGACAAAACAAGAGATGTTGGCACTGACCAGTTAGTATGCCTGTCATCTTGAAGGGAAAACCAATTTGTATTGGTGAACATCGTCTCTTTCAGCCTCACACCATCCTATTTTCTGCCCATTCTGAGAGAGAAGACAACCACTTCTGCTGACTCATCATCAAAGAAGGCATCCTCATTGTCTCTACCAATGGCTCCACGAGCCTCTTCCCCATCTTCACTGTCAAACATTCCATATCATAATACTTGACTCAGGTTATTGGCCATTGTTGACTTATCATAATCTCTGCCACGAAAATCATCTTCATCACCAGCTATAGTCCATTTGTGTACTGTTGATCGTCTGCATGTCCACTGGACAACGTTCCCCACTACATTACATTTTTAAGGAACATTTGTTTCCAAATTAGTCCACTCGTTGTTTCTCCGCAACAATGACTGTGTCAAGATATTATTTATCCCCAACTGAGTAAGCTTGTTTTCAATTCGTGTAAAGTGACCAATGTTCCATATTCTTGGTGCAACTTTTCCTGGGCAAGATTTTTTTTGGCTTATTCTGATCAACAAGAACAGTGGGATTTCTTTCTATTGCCAAAAAACTTTCAATTAAGTTACAATGCTAAAGGAGATGCTTGATAGGAGATGTGTCATTGTTCTCTAAGCATGACACTATGAATCTCTCCACTTGATGATGCAAGGAATTGTTAAAAGGATAATAAAAAATCAGATGTATAATCATTTGAATAGCACCCAACTTGACTAATTCCTGTTGAGCAACTTCACTGCCCATCCTTAGTGGGACTATAATGAATTGCACTATCTTTAAACAGAGCTTTCCAAGAGGAGGCCAAAGTTCACCATAGGTAGTTGGTAATGTGTTTTCATCAGAAGATACATCCAACAACTTCAACAAGTCACCTGAATCTAGAGAAAGATATTCATCGTTGTCCCTATCCAAGTCAAGTTGAAGTGGAAATTCATATTGGTCATTTATCTAGATCATTGTGTCTTGCAGGAAATCATATTCAGATAATTTCAACTGAAGTTATAGTACAGGAGGAAAATCAAGGAAAAGAACGCCCTTTCTAATGTAGCTAGCACATACAATAGGGCTACTAGTGACTGCTTTAGATTTAAGAGTTAGAGTTCCTCCATCAATAACTTGTGCCGGGGTATCCATCAAAACAAGTGGAGTGTTTGAACCAACCCGAGCATATATGTCAAGCTCAGAAAGAATCTTATCCTGTTGTATAAAGGCATTAAAACTTCACATCCTAGATAGGCCATTTGTGAATATGATCTCTGCTAAGTGAATATAGTAATCTCCAACAGGAAGATCACCAATTATATATGAAAATTTTCCAAACTAAGCTGTTTGATAGATAGATGGGCATTCTTTCTCAACAACTATCTCATCTGTTTCAACTTTTTAGCGCATCTCTGCCCATAAAATGTAAATTTTGTTGAAAAGCACTTCCCAGGGAATTTTCAAAGGAGGAAAACAAGTTTTTGGAGGGTAGTTTGACTGTTTCTTCAATTTCAAACGTAAAAATGATTCATTTTTCTGAAATGGATCCTAGTTGGAGATCATCAACACAATGCGCCATACTATGTTGATCGTGAGTGTGCATAGCTCTTTGTGAGTTGTTATCCAACTGAGTATCCTTTTGGGACTATAGTTCATTAACAACACTCTCAAGAAGAGATTCTATATTTCCACCAGCTTCGTTTATCAATTCACAAGCTTGTCCTTTAGAACTAGTGAAAGTAGACACTGGGCATTCTTTCTCCTCTATCACTAGTTTTTCTTCATCTAATCCCATAAATTTTCTAGTGTTCCCAAGCAGCTTCACATCATATTTCCTAAGCATTATTTTACTGCTTGTCCCTTGTCACCTTACCTGTGTCTTAAGAGATTGAAATCAAATTTGATCCACATGAAGTTGGGATAATGATGAAAGGTCGTCAAGTAGATATACACCCGCTGCCTTCTCTTCTTACTTGTTGATTTGGACAGTTTTCTTTGTGTGATAGATTATCTTTCAATAATGTAGGTGGTTGTGCAATTTCTTCCATGTTCTTAGAATTCATAATTTCTATTGCAAAAATTTCCTTGTCCATTTTAAAACATGCACCATCAAAATCATCAGCTACAACCTTTGTAAATTATGCTTTTTGACCATGTTCTGTCCCTACTCCATACTCAGTGTTTGAATCAAATATTTGCAAATCACCTGCATGCTTCCTTTCTTCTCTTGCTATATCCTCGCAGGCACTTGTCTGCTTCTTGTATAGCCACAACCAAATATTGGAATGTAGATAGAAGCCTAGGAACTATAAATACTCAAAAGATGAATCAATTCCATCTATTATTCTATGATCATCACAAGTCTGAGTTCAAGTAGATAGAAGCCACACCTGTTAAGGGTGATTTTGATGACAGTTTGGGATTATTGTGAAGGTGTCATTCTCCTTGAAGTTGTTCGCACTATTTTGGGTCACCTACAGCTAGGCCACAGCGCTTAAGAACCCTGTCCTGGAGGCCAAGAACCTACAGCAAGAAAGCCACAATCAGGGCTGCTTTATCATGAGGCTGTGTAGTGGGTTTTGAAGCCTAGAAGATGCTTATGGGCTACCAGCATTTGAAGGGATTGGTTGAAGGTAATACAATAAAATGCTTTAGTTAGTCTAAACCTACCTCCATTTTGCGACTGATGTTCTTCTTAGTTGCTAAATCTATTCCTTATCAATTATTGGTCCTGACATACCCTTCAAAAGCACAGGCCATTAGATTGATGTTGAAGCAGGAATTGAAATAAAACTGTATGAACTCTATCCTACTTACCAGTTACATTCATCACTCTAGTATTGGGGCAAAAGGAGACAGCCTCATAGTTGGAACAATCACTGATAATACATGTTTAGCTTAGGAACTATCTTTTAGTCTTTTTGCCATGATGGAGTTTGATAATACACTCTCTCACACACTCTCAATACTTTGTTAGCCTAGGAACCATCTTTTAGCCATTGTATCTCTTAGTCTTTGTTCTCTTGTATTTTGTACCATGATGGAACTAGGGTTGGAAATGGATGTGGTGAGCTTGATCATCAACTGGTTACTGGAGTGCCTTGAGATGCAATTGAACTGGAGGGAACCATCCATCTTTTGTTTATTTATTTATTTTTTCACATTTTCAGTTTCCATAAATCTTCTCCATTCTATATCTGGGCACTGTGGTTGAATTTTTTTCAGCAAAATGAGGTGCAATATACAATTTTTTTGTGCAAGTCAGGAATTTGGTAAAAGATAATCTTTTCCAGGTACCTTGTTCAAGTATCCATTGTCAAAGTCTAGTACTCTCTATTTTAATTTTTTTAAGGGACTGAGGCTTGTAGTTCAGCTTTTGCATTCTTATACTCAGTTTCTTTGCTCAGAATTTTAGATATCCATTATCAAATTATTTTGAAAATTTGTTTTTCAAGACATGGAGTAATAGTCCTGCTCTTTTTCTCTATAGAGTTGAAGAAAGATATCCTAAATAAGAGATTTGTGGATAGAATTTTCAGAGATTGACACTCTTAATTGGGGTAAAGTAGTGGCAAGAAGCATTGGAAACTAGGGCTTTCTAACGAGGTCGTAATTTTTAAGGCTTACCATTGATGCTGGCAAATCTTAACAAATATTGCATGTTGTTTCAAATTAAATTCTAAACTTTAATTTTGTTTCCTTTGAATAAACTCACTTATTATTGTAGTGTCTTCTTAGTTATTTGAATGTTAGTAGCATCTGTAAATTTGTGAAACAAACTGCAATACCAACCTTTGATGCTTATAGTGTCATTCTTATATGTTTCTGTTTATATCCATTTTTCCATTTTAAAGTATCAAGAAAAACATGAAAATTGAAAATATCTGAGTGGTGACTGAGTTGAGATAGTTTTAAGCACAACAAGAGCTGTAATGTGTTTGACCCCTGCTATAATAGATCACTAAAAGAGTGGAAACCTGCATAAAAATGAGGAAAATTTTGAAGATCAAAATTGTGCAAACTTTGATGAGTATAGCTTTGAGCAGTTTGTAACAATTGCATGGAGTTGCTTGTACTGTGAACATTATTTTAGGACCAGTATAGCTTTGAGCAGTTTGTAACAATTGCATGGGGTTTCTTGTACCGTGAACATTAGTTTAGGAACAACACAAAACAAAGGAAAAAATGATTAAAACTATATTTCGCAATTTGTAACAAATAGATAGATTTTGAAGTTTTGAATATCTGTTTGCAGCCCACTCCACCTATCTCTTAGGCTGCCTTTTTATTTTTAAATTAATTGTTTTCATATTCCAACAATTTCCATTTTGACAACAATTTATCAGATAACTTGTTCAAGCCCATTCATCACTCCCTTTATAAACCAAGAGATGCCAAAAACCACCATAGTTCTCTAATAACATTGCTTTCGTAATTTTGTCTACACAATTTTCTTGGGCGTGGACTTTTAAAGATCTATTCCATCATCATCATTGACTTGTCTTACAAAATGATACTTCATATCAATATGCTTAGTCTTACTATGAATTTTGTATTTGTAGCCAAATAAATAGCACTTTGGACTATCATAGAATATAATTGTGATGTCTGTGTTCTTCCAAGCTCAATTAGAAGACTCTTCAACTGAATTTTTTCTTTGCAAGCGTGTGAAACAACGATGTGTTTCTGAATCTAGTAGATAAATCAATTGTTCCTAAAGCTTTAAGATCCAACTAATAGATCCATCCCACAAGAATAATAAAAGCAATTGTTCCTAAAGCTTTTAAGATTCAACTAATAGATCCATTCCGCAAGAATAAAAACATAATTTGAAGTCGGCTTCTTTCTTCTTCTCCTCTTTTTATTTTTATTTTTTATTTTTTATTTTTAATTTCTAAATCACCTTCAAATTTGGAGTAGGTTTTTTGTTTTTTGTTTTTTAATTTCTAAATCACCTTCAAAATTTGCGGGAGGTGCAGCATGTTAACTTACAATTAACAGGATTCCACGTGGGAAAACAAGCAGAGTTCGCAGCACCCATTTTTACAGTTGCTTGGGGATAAGCAACATTTGAGAGGGGAGAACTGTAATATCCCTTCCTAAATAATTTTGTCAATAGTACCACAAATTTTCTATTTTGCTAATTTTGGGGCCCTAAGATAATTTTGGAGAGGAAAAATAGGACAAGGGGGTCGAAATGTTTGCCTTGGTGGAATGTGGGGGCCACCTCCCCAACTAATATGGACCCTTTGAGGAGAGATAAATCATATGGCCAAGGGAAGAGGTTTGAATTGCTTAGTGAGGGGCCCACATGGAGGAAATGAACATAAATTATAAGTAGGAGAGAGGAAGCAACATTTGAGGCCTTTTGATAATTTGACATTTGAAGTGTTGCTCTAGCTGTTTAAAAAAGTTACATAGTGTTGTTCAACACAAGAGTTTCTCAAGGAGGAAGCTCAACCTTTCTTCGACGGTCTCTGAGTACCACCCTAGGAAGGATTCTTCATAAGTTTCAGGAGTTGGATAGAGGGCCACACATGTAGTATGGTTTTTGAGCAACTGAGACGCATTCAGGAGGCCACACAAAGAGTTGAGGAGGAAGAGCTGGAGTTGGGAGTTGTAGCATTGTTGAAGTAATTTTTGGTCAATTCTAGGAAAAAGGAGGAAGATTTGCAAGGGTAGAATTCAACACAAAACATCAAACTGATTTTTTGGAGGAGAAACTATGTCATCCTACCCAGAAACTGCACAATCATTGTGGAGGCACAATTGTGGGGTGGCTTGTGAAGGGATTTTGAGCGCTGGGTTTCTTGGGCTTGGCTTGGGGTGCAATTGAGAAGATTTTTCCAGCCATTTTGGGACATTCATTCCAACATCAGTCACAGTTCTAGTTTTTCTGCACTTAGAGGAGGGTCAAGCAATTTGGGGCCATTTTTTGAGCATCAAAACCAGGGCAAACCCTTTCTGGGTTTTTCTAGGTTTTTGACAAGGATTCCATGTCTAATTTATCAGAATTTTCTGAGCAGTTAGTGTTGAGATTTTTGAGTGTTGGGGTAGCATTGGATGTGCTCTAGCTCCCAAACTTTGTGGAGGGACTAAAGTGCGTGAGATCTTCAAGACCCAGAAAGGGATTTGAGAAATTCCATCCAGTTTAAGAGATAATTAATTAATTAATCTTTTTAATTAAGGACCCTAAGTTTGACTTAGGAAAATTAAAAGATTAAAGGTAATCAATTTAAACATGTGATGGAAATTACTTAAGTCACACGAATCAAGCTTTATTTTAATCTTAGCCGTTGATTCAGGATTAGATCACAGTTGTTGGTTTCCCAACGAGAAATGTATGAAGGAAAGGCTTGGGGTCAGTTAGAGAACACACACGAAGGCAGAGCACCGAGACTAAGCTGGAATTCTATGGCGTGGTTTGCTAAGAATTTCCAGAAGTGTTTCAGCTGCAACGAGGGGTAGTATTGGCGAGAGGGATGATCTGATCCCAAACCAAGAGTCAACAAGAGGCAGAGAAGCAGCAGTCAGAGCAGTGCAGAGGGAGCAACAACTGCACCACATAGAGGGCTTAGTGCTACAAAGGTGTTATGCAGACCCAAAAAGTGCAGTGTAGAGGCAGCAGGAGGCCATCAGGGTTTACGCTAGCCTAACTACGACAACGCAGGGACAACGTAACCCAGTCTGGGGTTACACAGGCCTCTCTTGAGCAGAGGCACACACAGGCTAGTAGAGCTTACACATAGGGCTTCAGAGTTGCGCTAGGGTTTCTAAAGACATAAAAGGGTTGAGTTCTGTAAATCCTATTTGGGGGTGTGAATCAATCCATTTTTCCATCTCTGAAACAGAGGTATTGCTACAAATTTTTTCTTTGTTGGGTTAACCAATAAGGTGCCCAGATTTGTTGTACTTAGAATCTACTTAATAATAAAAACCCTCCAGTAGCTAGAAGACTGATTTTCCCGCATTGGGTTTTTTTGAGGACAGTTGTCCAAAAAATCTTGTGTGTCACTTTATCTATGTGCATGTATTCAGTTTAGATCTAGATCTGTGTAGGCCATTAAAGTGTTTACTTCAATTTTAATAATGAATATTTCAGATTAATAACTTGTATAAGTAAGAGAAGTAAATCGTGATTTAATAGTAGGGTTTTTGCATAAGTAATATTCATAAATTTTCACAGTTAGGAGGGGGTAATCAGGGTATCAACACAACCAACAATGCAAAAATCACAAGGTCAATGCATATTTTTAGTGGGAAATTTGTAGCAACAATTTGGCATTGATAAAACATCCACCTGAGGCTTGTAGCTTGCCTTGTGAAAGCCAGGGTGCGCATTTTTTTTTATATTGTACTCCAACGATGTCTTATAATAAAATTTTCCCATTTTGGTGTGTTTGGAGCATTTTTATTTTATGGGCATTTGCTGAAAAATATTTGTGTTGGGTTTATTGCATGTTTTTTTTATCACTCTTAATTTTACCATTAGGAATATTATACCTTGAGAGGCTTGATCAACATATCAAGTCAGATTTGAAACAACAGTAAAGTAATCCTTATCGATCGAAGGACATTCTTTCAAGCACACATGAAGAGCCTAGGAGACACCTTCATTGAATGATAAAATGATAACATACTTTGAGCATATTTTGAGTTGACAATAGAGTGCATTGATCATGACATTAATTGAGCTTTCTTCAAGCCTTTGTTGAAACAACAGTCACTGAAGACCAGCACTTGAAGAGTTGTTTTTTTGAAAAATCACCCTTGGAGTATTGTTGAAGACCAACACTTAAAGACTTGTTTGTTGGAGTAGTCATACTTAGAGCATAGTTGAAGATCAACACTCGAAGAAATGTTTTGTTGGTGCAACCATAAAATTTTTGCTGAAGCAGACAGGAAGTTTTTGTAGAGGTAGATTTGAGAGCACTTTCCAGACCTATCTTGGATACATTTTTTAGAAGTATTTGAAGTTTTTGATGGAGGCTTGAAGGAGTATTGAAGTCACCCTAAGGGATTGAAGCAAACTGAGAGGGTTGGATCTGTAGAGGATTGGAGTTGTCATACAAGGTTGGAGCTTGGATTTGTAGTTGAATTTTAGAGTCCTCATTCAGGGTTCAAGCCTTGAAGGAGTTAAGGACTTTGTTGTATAAGTTGAAGCTTTGGTTTTTAGATTCCTCAAACTCATTAATAAAATTATTTTCTTGTTGCACATCTTGTGTTTTGGTTTAATTAGTGATTTTAACTGGCATAATATAACAATTGTAAAGAAATATTGATTCAACTCCCCTCTCAATATTTCCAACACTAGCACACCTTACATTTTTTCCACCTTGCAATATTTTTATTGACATGTTAGAAGGAATTTTCACAATGCAATGTTACTATTCGTAATCTGGTTGTTTATGATAGAAGGAAATCTAACATGTGTTAGAGTTCCTTCACCTTGGAATGTTCTTACTAGCAATGTGCTTGTGCTTGTGTTAAAACGAAATATAGCACGCACTAGATTTATTTTGGCATGCAATGTTGTTGTTGGTAGTATTCTTGTATTTGTGCTACATGTAAAGCTAACACTCATTAAATTTCTTTCACCTTGTAATGTTGTTATTGGAAAAATGCTTGTGTTTGGGCTAGAAACTATGCTAGATTTCTTTTGGTTTGCAATATTGTTGTTGTCTATTTGGTTGCTTATGATAGAAGGAAATCTAGCACATGTTAGATTTCCATCACCTTGGCAATGTTATTGGAAATGTGCTTGTGTTGGGGCTAGAAGTTGTGCTAGATTTCTTTTTCTCTACAATAATGTTGTTGTCAATTTGATTGTTTATTATAGAAGGAAATCTAGCACGTGTTAGATTTCCTTCACCTTGGCAATGTGCTTGTGTTTGTGTTAGAAGGAAATATAACATGTGTTAGGTTTCTTTTGGCATGAAATGTTATTGGTAGTATGCTTGTATTTGTGCTACATGTAAACCTAATATGCATTAAATTTCTTTTACCTTGCGATGTTGTTATTGGAAATGTGCTTGTGTTTGTGATAGAAGTTGTTCTAGATATCTTTTTCCGTGCAATGTTGTTGTTGGCAATATGATTTTGTTTATGTTGGAAGCAAATCTAACACGCTATATTTCTTTCACCCTACAATGTTGTTGTGTGCTTGTGTTTTTGCTATGCGTAAATCTAACACGTGTTAGATTTTCTTCACCTTGCAATGTTTTTATTGCCAACATGCTTCAATTTTGGCTCGAAAGAAATCTAGCATGCGCTAGATTTTTTTTTCACTGCAATGTGGTTGTTGACAATATGCTTTTGTTTGCACTAGAAGTAAATCTACCATGTGCTAGATTTCTTTTATCTATAAATGTTGTAATGTGTTTGTGTTTGTGCTAGAAAGAAATCTAGCATACATTATATTTCTGTCACCCTTCTATGAGTTTATTGACAATGTGTTTGTATATGCATTAGAAGGAAATCTAGTGTGCACTAGATTTCTTTCGCATTGCAATGTTGTTGTTGGAAATTCAATTGTTTGTGCTAGAAGGAAATCTAGTATGCGTCATATTTCCTTCACCACAATGATGTTATTGGAAATGTGCTTGTGATTGTGCTAAAAGGAAATCTAGCATGTGCTAGATTTCTATTGCCCTAGAATGTTGTTGGTAATATTTTTGTGTTCATGCTATAACAAAATCTAGCATGTGCTAGATTCTTAGGCTCTACAATGTTATGTGTTTGTGTTTGTGCTAGAAGGAAATCTACCACACTAGATTTCTTTTGTCTTGCATAAGGTATTTTTGACAATATGCTTGTTTTTTCTAGAAGCAAATCTGATATGTGGTATGTTTCTTTCACCCTGCAATATTGTTATGTGCTTTTGTTTGGGAGAGAAGGAAATCTAGCATGTGTTAGATTTCATTCACCTTGCAATGTTGTTATTGGTGACATGTTTGTGTTTGAGATAAAATTACAAATAGCATGTTAGATCTAATTCACTTTGCAATATTGTGATTGTAAATATGCTTATGTTTGTGATAGAAGAAAATCTAGCATGATATAGATTTCATTTACCCTAGAATATTGATGTTTCCAATATGTTTGTGTATGGTGGGAGGAATTCTAGCATGCACCTAATTTTTTTTGCAATGCAATATTGGTGTTAGAAACGTGCTTAGTTTGTACTAGAATAAAGTTTAGCATGGAATAGATTTGTTTCACAATGCAATATTGTTGTTGGCAACCTGCTTGTATTTATGCTATAAAGAAATGTTACCTGCATTGTATTTCTTTTTCAATGTAATATTATTGGAAATGTACTTATGCTTGTGCTAGAAGGAATTCTATCATGCGTTGGATTTCGTTTTCACTACAACGTTATTGTTGGAAATGTGCTAGAAGTAAATGAAGCATAGGTTATATATCTTCCACCCCGCAATGTTGTTTTTGAGAATGTGATTTTGTTTGTGCTAAAAGAAACTCTAGAATGTGTAAGATTTCTTTTATTTTGAAATGTTTTGTGAGTAACATGCTTCTATTTACGCTAGAAGCAAATTTAGCATGTGGTGGATTTCAAATGCCTTACAAAATTGTTGTTGGAAATGTGCTTGTGTTTGTGCTAGAAGGAAATCTAGCATGTGCTAGATTTATTTGACCATGTAACGTTGCTTCTAGCAATATACTATTGTTTGTAGTAGAAGGAATGATATTGATTGTTAGCTTTCATTTAAGGTGCAATGTTGTTGTTCAAAATGGGATTCTACTTGTGATAGAAGGAAAGATAGCTCACACATTATATTTCCTTCATAATGTAATGTTGTTATTAGAAATATGTATGTTGTTATGCTAGAAGGAAGGTTATAATGTGTTAAATTTCCTTCATCTTGCAATTTTATTGTTGAAAATGTGTTTGTGTTTGTGATAGAAGTAAATCTTGCATCCGTTGAATTTTTTTCGCAATGCAACATTATTGTTGGAAATGTGCTTGTATTTGTGTTAGGAGTTATAAAATTCACTAGATTTCTTTGTTCTTGTTCCAAAAGGAAAACTATCAATATTTCACCCTCACCAAGGTTAGTGCTCTGAAATTATTCTTGGCAATGCATTTGTGATTATGCAAGAAGGATACCTAGTGATTACTAGCTTTCTTCTAGACACCATTACACTTATGCAACCAATGCTCTAGGGGTGACATTGTCTCAATAATCACAATGGTTAGAGTTATAGCTTTTGATGTGCCCTTTTATTGAATTTGGAACAATTTATGGAGATCAATGATAGTGAAAAATAATTGTATATAGATATATGTTGTTGTTGGCACTACATTTGTGCTTGAGTTGGAAGGAAAGATAATGGTATAGCTTTCCTTTTGGCACAAACACAATAATACAATAATAATTATTTGATCCATGGAGAATAATGTGATCTTTGTATAATTTTGAAGCTTATGAATAAATGTATTATTGAGGTAGACTATATTTTTCTTCCAATGCAAATATATGCAACTTTAAAGTATCAAGCATAATTTTTTAACATGTATTGTTTTTCTCTCTATTTTGTTGTATAGTTATGAACTTCCAAAAACAATTTCACTAATTTTTGGATGCATAAGATAAGACTCTTACTCATCAACATAAAAATCTAGGAAAACTCAAATCTACACTTTTCGAGGACCTAAAGTTAACATCCCTTTGTATCCATCCTCAATAGTATGTCCTTATTGTGTATAGGTAGGGAGTGCTAAAATTGGAACTAAAGATTTGTAAAATGAAATTTCTTTTCTTTTAGAATAAAAATGAGAATTATCTAGTATTTACAGTACCAAAACTTTTATTTGGAAGAAAACCTCTAGTTTTCCTTTTGATTATCAAGTTGAAACATCAAGCATCCTCTCTAAGTGAATATAATTTCTCCTTTTCATGGGGATTTTAGACATCTTATGTAGCATCAATCTCGTAATTTCTTAGATTTTACAATGGACCATGTTTTGGTTCTTCAACTTCTACAAATTTCTTATGATCATTATTCATACACATGCATTAAGACTATAAGTGTCATTTCTGAAGTTAAATAGGAACTTGGTGGTTTGATATGAGCTTATATTTGTCATTCAAAACTTTTATTTGGAAGAAAACCTCTGGTTTGGCTTTTGATTATCAAGTTCAAACATCAAACATCCTCACTAAGTGAAAAAAATGTTTTCTCCTTTTCGTGGGGCTTTTAGACATGTTATGTAGCATCAATCTTGAAATTTCTTAGATTTTACAATGGACCATGTTTTGGTTCTTCAACTTCTACAAATTTCTTATGATCATTATTCATACACATGCATTAAGACTACAAGTGTCATTTTTGAAGTTAAATAGGAACTTAGTGGTTTGATATGAGTTTATATTTGTCATTCTATGATGCTATCTACATCTCTAATTGCATGGTCTTCATATATGTTTTTTGTGTAATTTGCATGTAAAGTACTTTTTGGTAGTAGGCACTAGATGGTGGGGAACAATGTTTCATTACATACAATATGACTACCATACTATCTGAATTATTGCATCTATATTACTTTTTGAAAGTTGTGTGTTTTTGCGAAAATATAAAATCACACTTTACATGGTTCAACCTTTTAATTACAATTTATGGTTTAATTTTTGTTACAGAATTGGTACAAGCTACAATGGAAAATATATCAAAATGGGACTATGTTGATCTCCTTATTAATGATCAAGTCGTTGGGCTAGGAAGGGTCGAATCTACTGAGGCTGGAACTTATTATGTCGGAGAAAGGGTTAATGCATGTTATGCTGCAATTTTGATAATTGATGTCACTCAACCACATTTGATTGAGGATGTTGATGAAGGGGACATACATCCATGTAAGATCAGGGATTTGAGGCACAACATAGGTAAATCAAAATATTGAAGCATGTGTTCAAATATTATTGATAGTATAATACATTTTTTTTGAGTAAATACTAACCTTATTTACATTCGTTTATAGGTGCAAATGTTTCTTCTACATTTTCTATTGGAGAAAAGGTAGATCTTCTACAAAATGGAGTGAAGGTTGGTGAGGGCTCCATATTCAATACAGAGCTTGGGCATAAAGTTCATGGAAATATGGTAAAGAAAGGATGCATAGTGGTTAAAATTGAGAAGGTTTTAAAACATGATGTTGCTCTACCACATCCAACAAGATTTGAGCATACACTAGGGGGTGCATTGGAATCTTATGAGATTTGGCCAGAATCAGATTTGGAAACTCATTGTCATGATCATAACATAAATATTCCCCAAGATAGGGTTAAATTCATATGTAAAAAGGTTTCTCTTACAAATGAATGCATGGGAACAAGCATGTGCATTGCCAAAGGAATGCTAGTTAATTTCCATGAGGATGACATTGTTGAAGGTGAAACACTAGGAGAAATGGACTTTGGTGTTTTTTTGGAAGAGATAGATGGAAATTGTGAAATATGTAGAATTTGGGATAATTCTATCCATTGTTTGGTTAGATGGCCAATAAATAATTTGGTGGACAACAAAGGTGTGATATTAAGGGTTAAGGAAAAGTTCAAGGAGCCAACCAAGGAAATGGTGTTATGGGATGTTATAGAAGACACAAATCCCTTAAACAAATGGGATGAGAACCTTTGTAATGAAAAAGATATAAACTCAATTTATATGCATGTAACAAGGCCATATAAAAGGAATAAACGAGTTATGGCTACAACAAAAATTGCAAAATGTCAAACAAATATAGATGAAGAGAAAGAAATTCGAATTTTGGCAACAGATCTATGTTGTACAAAATATTGTCTTCAACATGTGGATAGGAAGGCCATTGCAGGTGCTAGAAGGGGTATGAGACAAAAAAATAAAAATGGTATTAGGGAATTTGTCTTGAATTCACTCATGTCAAGGAGCCATGGCCATGGCCATGGCCTACCACCTATTTCTAGAAATGTAAAGGACATGAGATTTAATGGGAATATTATTTGTAAGAAAACATGGTATAAAATACATAATATTCCTCAAAGCACATTCTATAACTACCAACAATATTTCCAAAATGGTCAGATCAAAGCTATTCATGGTAACACCAACACATGCAAAGCACGAGGACACACCGTGGCAACCATAGAAATATTGCACAAAATTGTAATGAATAATTCATATTTTTCACCAAACCAAACACGTCAAGTTGAAGAAGATAGAACATATGCTCCTTTAAGATTGCTTCCTTTGACTTACACACAAAATTCTATGTTAAAAGATATCAATGAGGCTCTTCAAAAGCTCAATTACCCATCAATATCACAGTCAACAATGAGCAAGATATGGAATACTAAGTTTCAAGATGTGGCATTTTCAAAGAACACCAACTTCAGTAAATGTAGTGAATGTATTGTGTTGAAAGCGCAAATGAAGTCAGCGACTACAAAAGAGATGGAAGAAAAGGCACAAGGTAGGCTAAACAAACATAACAAGAATGTTATATGTCGAAGATATTGCTACTATGCCCATAGAATTCTGTCAGAGCGGTTTCCAAATGAGTATTTGAGCATTATCCATGATAAAATGGATAAAACAAAGACTTCAATCCCAAGAGTACGTGTCAAATCAAAATATATTGTAGGAACAAATTTAGGTGTGTCATTGACAGGTATGCTAACACATGGGCATAACACAGGATTTTTTGGTCATTTCTCCCTACCATTTGTACAAATGGGATCTCAATTTACTATACATCCCTTGCAAAGTGCTTAAGGGACCTTAAAGACCCACAAATTGATATGTATGTGATCTACTTTATGAGAGTGGAAGTTTAAGAAACCCACTTACAAATGCATTACTTGACACCTCTATTTACTCAAAATGTCAAGTTCACAAGGATGATTTTATATCTCATGGAAGATCAAAGAGCCAAAATGTTGATTTTAAAAATCTTCCTCCACATTTAACAATGTTACCGATGAAATAGGTAACCGCAATGTTACCTACTTTTTTTTGGTAGCATAAAAAGCACCCGATTTTGAAAAGTGGTGATGCAAAATCACCATTTTTTTTTTTGGTGCACATTTTTGACACTCTAAAATTTTTATTTATGAAGTATGAATATTTGTTTTAAAATGTTAGTGATTTTCATGCTAATTTTGCTAATTTTGAAATGTATTGATGCAACATCAACTTTTTTTTTTTTTAGAGCAGTGATTTTCATGCTAATTTTGAAACGTATTGATGCTGCATCAACCTTTCTTTTTTAGAGCAGTGATTTTCATGCTAATTTTGAAAGGTATTGATGCTGAATCAACCATTTTTTTTCGAGCAGTGATTTTCATGCTAATTTTGAAACATATTGATGTTGCATCAACCTTTTTTTTAGAGTGGTGATTTTCATGTTGGTAATAAAACACAAAACTTAGATAAAAAAAAATATATAAAAACAATAAAAAAAACCAATAAAAATGTAAAAAAAAACAAAAATAGCTCATAAAAATAAAAAATTTAAACAAAAATAAATAAAAAAAACAAAAATATTTGAAAATTATATCAAAGGAAATGACAAAATTTGAAGAAAAAAAACACATAATTTAAAGAAAAAAAACAAAAATTGACCAAAAAATTAAAAAAAAAAAAAATCAAAAACATTTTTTTCTAACTTATTAAAAAAAAACAATATATTAAAATATATATATATATATATATATTTAAAAAAAAAATCTAAAATAATTAAAATTACAAAATTAAAATTTAGAAAAAAAAAATTAAAAAAAAAAAAAATTAAATTTAAAAATTTAAATTAAAAAAAATAATAATAATAAGGAAAAAAATACAAATTTTAAAATTTACAAAAGAAACAAATTAAAAAAAAAAACAATTAAAATTGAAAAAGATAAAGAAAATTAAAAAATTAAAAAATTAAAAAGAAGAAGCTATCATTAAAAAACAAAAAAAATGAAAAAAACTACGTGCAAATAATTAAAAAACAAACATACATAAATTTAGTGCTTTTTTTTTTTAATGAAACCATTTATAGATTTTAAAAATGAAAAACTAAATAAACAAAAAAATTAAGAAAAACAATTAAATTAAATTAAAATTTAAAAATTTTAATAAATAAATTTAAAATTTAAAATTTAAAAAAATAATTATTCTATAATATTAAATATAAAAAAAAATTAAACAAATTGAATTTAAAATAAAAAATTGAATTAAAAAAATAATTTTAAATATTTTGAAATTCAAATTTTTTTTTACAAAATCAAATTAAAATAAAAATATTAAAAATTAAAAAAGAATAAAAATAAAAATCAAAACAAATAAAAAATAGATGTATATATATATTAAAAAATAAAAAATAAAAAATAAAAAAAATATTTTAAATAAAAATATTAAATTTAAAAATAAAAATAAAAAATTGAAAAAAAAAAATTTATTTTTTGAATTAAAAAAAAAAAATTAAAAAAAATTTAAAAAAATCAATTAAAAAAAAAGAAATAAAAAAAATCAATTAAAAAATAAAAAAAAATTTAAAAAAATCAATTAAAAGTGGTGGGCCGGCCCGCTGGGCGGCGGTGGCCGGCCGGGCGGCGCCCCGGGGGCGGCCCAGCAGGCCTCCCGGCCGCCGAGGGGCGCAGGGCCGATTCCAGCGGGCAGGCCCACCACTTTTAATTGATTTTTTTTAATTTTTTTTATTTTTTAATTGATTTTTTTTTATTTCTTTTTTTTAATTGATTTTTTTTTAATTTTTTTTTTTTTTTTTTTTAATTTCAGAAAATTAATTTTTTTTTTTAAATTTAATATTTTTTTTTAAAATATATATATATATATATATATATATATTAATTTTATTATCTTTTTGTTTTAAATTTATTATTAATTTTTTTTTTGTTAATACTTTTTATTAAATTTGGCCCATTTTTTCTATTTAATTGGTTTTTTTTTTTTTTTAAATTTCCTAATTTTATCTTTGTTATTAACTTTTATGGTTAGTTTTTTAATATAATTTTATAAAATTCAATAAATTTTATATATATTTTTTTTAATTTATTTCTATTTAATATTATTTTTAAATGTTTTACTTTTTTATTATTATTTTTTTGTTAATTATATAAAAATTTTATATTTTTTTTTTCAATTAAAATTGTGTATTTAAAATTAGTTTTTTTTTCAATGAAACTTAATTTTTTTAAATTTTTTTTTTTTTGAATTATTTTTTTATTTAATATTTTTTTTCTTTTTTTTCAATTTTCCATTTTTAATTGATTTTTAAAGTTTTTAAAGTTTTTCGTTTAACAATATTTTTTTTTTCTTTTATATTTAAAATTTATTTTTTCTTTCAAAATTTATTTGTTTATTCATTTATTTATTAAAATTTAATATTTTGTTTTTAAATTTAATTTGTTATTTTAATATTAACCTTTTTTTTTTAATTTAATAAAATTTGATGTATATACCTATTTTAATTTAAGTTCATATATATTTTTTATTTTTTATAATTTAAATTTAATTTATTTTTTATAGTTTTTTTGTTTTTTTAATATATATTGTTTTAAATTTAATATTTTCATTGTATTTTATTTTTATTTTTTATTTTTAATTAATTTTTCTTTTTTTTTTCTTTTAATTTGAATAGTGTTTTTTTTTTAATTTTGAATTTTTAAATTTATTAAAATTTAATATATTTCCTTAAATTTAATTATTTGTTTTAAATTTTTTTTTTCTTGTTTTAAATTTAATAAGCATTTTCTTTTTCTTTTTTAAATTTAATTTCTATATTTTATTTTTTATATTTTCCTTCTTTTTTTAACTTTTTTTTTTTTTTTTAATTTAATATTTTTATTTTGTTTTTATTTTTATTTTTTAATATCTATATTTTTTTAAATTTTAATCTTAATTTTTTTTTGTTTATTTTTTAATTTTTTTTTCCTTAAATTTTAGGTTTTTTTTAATGATTGAATTAAAATTTTTACTTTGTTTTTATTTTTATTTTTTTATCTTCATATATTTTTAAATTTTAAGCTTTTAAATGTTTTTATTTTTTTAATTTATTTTTTTTCTTAAATTTTAGGTTTTTTTTTAATGTTTGAATTTAAAAAATTAAAAAATGTTACTTCTATTTTTAAAAATGCCAAAAGTATGACACAATTTTTTTTTTTGTTATTCCAGCATCAACTGGTTTTGTTTTGAGGGTGTTTTTTCAATACTTTTTTCAAGAAACAATTTTGTTTTTACCATAATTTTATAAAATGTTGAAATTTGACCTTAAAAAAAAACGAAGTGCGTTCTGGAAGACACACTTTTTTTTTGGGGGGTGTTTTTTCAATCATTTTTTCAACAAACAATTTTTTTTTTAGCATAATTTTAGAAAATGTTGAAATTTGACCTTCAAAAAAAAACAAGTGCGTTCTGGAAGACACACTTTTTTTTTTGGGGTGTTTTTTCATGTTTTTTGAGAGTTTTTGGGCTAGAGTTCCCGTTTTGAGGTCAGGTTACCTATTTCATCGGTAACAGTGTTATTTGTTGTTACAGTTGGATAATGCAGCAAGTGATAATAAGAATCGCTATCTTTTCATGTTTTTATCACTTTTAACTGCACTTGGTGTCTTCATCACTATTGAGGTTGGATTCTTGCCTGTGGGGCACACCCATGAAGACATAGATGGAACCTACAGAATAATTTCTTCCAACCTAAAAAGTAAAGATATATATTCTTTACCTGAAATGATGGATACATATCGCAAAATTGAAGAAAAACGAGTGTTTCCACCTACACTTATTAACAAGGTCTATGACAGTTTCCTTAATGGATACATCAAGGAGGGAAAAAATTCACTAGTTGGACATCTTAATGTTCAATACTTCCAATTTCTTGTACTCAATGATATTCCAGTACTAAGGTACAAAGAATCCATTAGAGATACTGAGTGGTCAGAACCAGTTGAGTTATGGAATATAGATGATGAAGGTCGACCTATAATTCCCATAGGGAACCCATATTTCTTAGATTCCAAAAAGAATGAAACCTATTTCAAAGAACTAAAGGAAGGAATAACATCATACATAAAAATGCGGAAAGACACTATCGGGAACGAAGATTCACCAATTGTTACAGAGGAATGGAAAAATAAAGTAGTGTATTGGGAAATAATTCTTGATACATTAGATGGAATCTATAATGATCATAGAATAATAGATGGAAGTGATTCATCTTTTGAGGATTTCTGGCCCAAGACAAGGCACGTTGTTGATGTTGATCATAATGCACTCCATGTAATCTCAAGTATTATGGATGAATATTTTGATAATGCAATGGATGAACCCGTATATGTTGGACCCAAATGCAACAAGCCAAAGCCAACATTCAATCCAAAGATTGATGGTTAAAAAGGAATGATGTTGCTAGTTAGATCAGGAAATGAGGATGCAGGAGAGATGATTTGGATGGAAAAATCCATCTCAGATATATTTAGGGATAATGAAAGTGAGAATCTTCATGTAAAGGTTGATTGGTGGAAGCCTATTTCAGGGAAATACAATGGAAAATTTTTAGAGCAATATTGGATACCAAATCTTGATGACACAAAACTTGGCTCTATTCCAATTAATACCATAATTTGGGCATGGCTGCCGAAGAAAGAACATTGCAAGAAGACCAAGATAGATAAATATTGTCTAGAAGTTGTTCTTGACCTACTTGGGTGAATATCTTAAGATTAGGTTTATATGATTAATGAATGTGGTTTTTTTTTTAAGGATCTTTTAATATGCATTCAGACACTTTTCAATATTTGTTGTATATCAATATTATTCTCTTCATATTATTTTTGGAGAAGTTTTATATTATTTAGTATTTCAATGTAATCATGTGGTGATACAAATGACATGATTGTGCCATAAAATATTTAAATTTTAAAGTTTTGTTTGACCAACATGACTTGTCACCATATCAAATATGCATAATCAAATTCAATAATGCACTTAAAAACATCTTCTAAACTTGGTCTATTAAAACAATAATGGAGTAGCTAATTAGTATTCTATTTAATATAAACTATTTAAAAACTTAATGAAAAAATGTAAGACATTTGTAATAATGTTTGAAGTGAGTTTTCCTTAATATTCCTTATTATAATTTATCTAAATCAAATTTGTTGTTTTGTTGCACTCTAATTTTTAAAAAAATGGTTTTGATCATTGAACAACACAACTAGACTTATAAAATATTTTCTCTTATAGACTTTGAAGTGGTGCCAACATTGTAGTAGTATAATAAATTTGTACTCAACATAGGAAAAGTAGTTAGTGTCAATTTAAAATGGTTAATAATAGTAAGAAACACAATATTGATATATTGTTAAATAACTTTATAAGTAAGAATATTTTTAAAAAATCAATTATTCATGAGTAAAATTTAATACATAAATATAAATATTAATGATAATAGAAATAATGTAACTTGGAATCTAAGTTTTAGATGAATTTCAATATGTTATTTTCAATATAATATCCTTAAACACTCCAGGAATAAAAACTAAACTTTTGTAGTAAATAGTTTAGTCAATTTTCTCTCTTTCCTCTTGGATTTGAAAATAATCAAATTGTATTACTTTGTTACTATTCTAATTCATGATTGATTTTGATAAATAAAATGATTATTAATTGAGTCGAGAGGCGAGGCTCATTCTACAACCTAGTATGAGGGGATGTGTAAGTTCGACTATAATTTTTTTTTTTGAATGATCTATTAATATACATGCATACACACTTTTCAATATTTGTTGTATATCAACTATTCTCTTGATATTATTTTTGGAATTTTATATTATTTAGTATTTCAATGTAATAATATTATTTAGTATTTCAATGTAATCATGTGGTGATACAAATGACATGACAGTGCCATAAAATATTTAAGTTTTCAAAGTTTTGTTTGACCAACATGACTTCTCACCATATCAAATATGCATAATCAAATTCAATAATGCACTTAAAAACAACATCTTCTAAACTTGGTCTATAAAAATAATAGTTTTTAACTTAGTTTTTAACACAAAAGTACAAATAATAAATAATAAATAAATTATACTACTACTCTCATTCAACATTTAAATCAACATTTAATCCCTCTAGGCTCATGTTAAATCAGTATTTAAGGTGGATCTATGCTGGTATATATTGGACACATTACTATGATAATTTGTCATTAAATAACTTTATGTAACTTAATATATATCTTGCATATTAATGTATTCTTCATCAAGTCAGTCTCAATTAAGTTATTTTTTAACACAAAAAAAAACAAATAATAAATAATAAATAAATTATATTACTACTTTCATTCAACATTTAAATTGATCGTAAAAAAATATTTTCTCATGTCAACTTTAAAATGATTCAAACTTCCTACAATAGTATGTAATGATGATGGTGATAATGATGATTATCATCCACTAAGACCAAATAATATGGTATATAAGAAGCCATAAAGATATTACTCTAAATTTTTAAGAATTTTATTGTTATGCTAAAAAAGCATTAAAATAAGTGTTTCAAGATCATCATAATTTTGTTTATTTAAAAGATCAAGAAGGTTGGTAGTGCCACAAATATTTTGAAATTTAAATCCAAATTTGAGTATAATGTGGATGATCTAAGAGGGTTTTTCATCTTCAACCATATTACTAGTGTTGCAAAGGCTATAGAATTTTAAATTGTGCCAACCTTGTTGTAGTAATAATCGTAATTTAACACATACATTGTCATGATATTTACTATATCAAATTATAATTAAACGGGTTAATAATAGTAACATACAAAAAATTATTTTCATATTAAAGTTAATCATAATAACATACAAAACATTCTTTTCATAAAGTTAATAATAGTAACATACACAACATTATTTTCATAAGATGACTTTAACAAACTTAGCTTTTAGTACAAACCATAAAAAATCTTAAAAGAGATAATGTTAGGAAACCAAGATTAAGATGTGAAATATTTGCTTTTGCAATTTTATATAAATTTGTTTAATATACTTTAACATGACAAAATTTTCACCAAAAATGGTGAATATCTACATTAAAATTAGTAAACTAAGTGATTTTATAACACCACATTTTGAAAAAACTTAATCTAGTTAAAGTTTCTAAATTCTAGATCGATGAAAAACTTCCAATTATAATGAAATATGTGTTTAGCTCCCTGAATGAAGTTATCATCTGAATGTTCCCAAGAGGAATGGGTCCTTCTTTCTTCATTGTTGTCTTTGGACAGCGTAGTGCACCCTCGCTGCTCTAGATTAGCAGTAAGTGATGATCCTGGATCATACAACAGCAAGTTTCCACAACCCTCTAAAATATTTGTTGCAATAAGAGGAAGTGGAAATACAATCATACCTTGCTAGTGTAATGTCCCTTTTTCAGGAACATGCTGCTCCATCGGGAACATCTTAGATGTTCCATTTTTCCTTCTTCAGTGAGACACTGCAAATCCATTTCAGAGATTGACTGATGGGGCATTTACAGGATATGACTCCTTCCAAAGAAGGGAGAAATCCTGAGGCTATCTAACCCTTCTCAGACTCTGCCTATGGATATGCAATATTACACCTCGGGAATTTCTGCTACAGGGTCCTTGAGGACGATGTATAAGGAAGTTGCTGCATAAATAAGGAAAACCAGCACTGGGATGCCCTATAATAACTCTAATAAAACTCCCCTGCAGAAAATGAGCTCAAATAAATGACTCTAGATGGGTTATTCAGATCTCCCCAATCTAGGTCTCTAAAACAATGCTCAATGAGAGAGCTACAATAATACATGAACATAACCAGTAAATTTGCATAACTGAAATACAACATAAGAGGGAAAATACTACATCCATCATTCTATTATGATATCAGTAGTAAAATACAAGAAATATCATGAGGGACTAGCCACTCAAGCTTTAAGAGCAAACCCCCAATGAATAAGCAGTGAAATACAAGAGTAGCTGCAACTCCACAAAATGTCAGAGTAGCTACAACTGCGCAGTGTATATGAAGGCATAGCTGCTGAATATGAATTAAATACATAAATGGCTGAAGGAATACAATAAATAAGCCCAAGAACAAGATATGGGCTGAAATACATGATTTCTAGCCAATCTATGGAGATTGCTAGAAATGTTAGAGAAACACAAAATGTGACAATTGAGTTGTCACTGCAACTGATAAAAAATGAGAATGAGGCTATGGCAGATCTGAAATGTGAATTCCCTCCTTTGATAATGCCTCCAATAAAAAGGGTTGATCCCTTTGTCTCAAAAACATCATCCTTGAAGCTCCAGAAACCCCTCTCTCACTGCCTCCTCCAAAATAACGCAGTTTCTCTCATGGACTGCGCAGTGGGAGATGATAGAAGTGTGGCCTCATGCCATTGATCTGAAATACAACCCGTGAATCCTCCTTGCAGCTCCTCCAATGAATATACCACTCCTCCACTGAAGAAAACTAGACAAGAGAGACTCCATGAGTTCCTCTCTAGCTGCACCCAGCTACACAACGTCCTCTCTGCTGCAGAAATAATTCTGTAGAAGATGACTGAAGCTATGGCCAATGCTGGATTGAGGAAATGAAGCCAAATACTCAGCCTTCCTTGAGTAAGAGGTAGGGATTCCCGACCGGGAACACCCTAGTGCCTAAGGGCACCATCACCCTGCTAAACAGCCCAGGGATGCAAGCTCTTGTAGACCCAAAGTCTGAAATCTAAAACATAGCATAATGAAAATGGGCTGCCATCTCCTCCATATAAAGTGAAAGAACTCTTCTCCACCATGGTCCCACCAATTAGGGTTTCCACCCTTGCATGAATGTCTTCCCTCCAAAACTACGCAGCTTCTCTAGGAAGCCTCTTCCTCCTTGGGCAACGTTGTTGACTTTAGTCAATGGTGAATAATCAAGTGAGATGGGTTCCATTCACACCCTTGGTGTTTATTTCAGCTGCTTTATTCACTCCCTTTTCACACTAGGAGTGTTATTTCATCATCTAAAAGGGGCTAAGGTGTCTCCTTGCCCATTTTATTAAACAAAAATAAAATGTGCAACTATAATGTTCCATTTTAGCTTGAGGCTAAAAATTGGGACATTACAGTCCTCCCCTCCCACATGTTGCTTTCCCTCAAGCAACTGCATAGAGAGAACAAAATTTTCTCCCCCTTCTTCTCTTCTAGCCTCCTCATCAATGGTCCCACCACTGCTTAAATATGCTGCAATGAATATGTCCTCCAATGCTCTCTCCCAAGCATGCAAGCTGACAACAATGCTCCTCATGGAAAGATAGAAGGTGTAGTGGAATCCTTCCTACTATGATAAGGCCTCCTTAAGGTAGGAGTGATTATACGCATGGGAAAATTCTGCTCCCAATGATGATCCTCTCATCCATGCAATCATCCAAATGAAAATCTCATCCCCTGATTTCTGCAATGTGTTGGGGCTGAATGGAGAGTGTTCTTGTGCTTCTCATGATGGCCCTCTCTCCATTTGAAGTGTGCATGGGGATGCCTCTATCTTTGGGCTGAAAATTATGGCCTCCAAGAATGGCCCAAGCTACCCCATCAAGGAAATCATTCATGAAATGCCTCCTCAAATTCTCCAAGTGGTTTCTCCCACAAGAAGAGACAAGTAGTACTATGGCAATCATGGTTTGTCCATGGTATCTCCTGCAAGATAGAACATATAAAATGGGTAGAATCATGCTCCCAATGGGCTGTACATAAAATAATCTCCAAATAATTATCCATATGAGTGTACCAACATCTAAAGTACAAGGAGAAATACACAGTAAAAGCAAGTTGCCAATTGACAACTGGAGAGTGGTTCAAAGTTCCACCCATGGAACTGCGCAATGCCTACTTGGCCTGCCTCAAATTAAAAATCAAAAAGTGCTTTGTTAGCCACTTTTTTACTGCCACCACATCTCCTCATCTAAAATACAAGGAGAAATACACAGTAAAAGCAAGTTGCCAATTGACAACTGGAGAGTGGTTCAAAGTTCCACCCATGGAACTGCGCAATGCCTACTTGGCCTGCCTCAAAATAAAAATCAACAAGTGCTTTGTTAGCCACTTTTTTACTGCCACCACATCTCCTCATAAGATGAAACATGAAATACAATTTGGTGCCAATGGTGCACATCAAGAAGCATGTGGCTTCCCCCACAAACCATCATAAAATTAGCCAAAATCAAGGCTACAAGTAGCTGCAAGTACATCCTCATGAAAAATGCAAGAAGGAACAAGCCTCCTTGATACATCATGCTCCTCAATCAATGAAAAGGAGTACAATAGCAAATATGAAATTATACCTCCTCCATCATGCACTAGATCTCTTGAGCTGAAATGGCTCAACATGAATGCTCTCCCTCTCCTCCAATGAGTAAGGGAATGGTTGTGCCAACCTAACCAAAAAAAAACAATCGGGCTCTACATCTATCCATATGCCGATGTAGATCATGTTGAATTCCCTCCATAGTGAACTCCTCTAGCAAAGCAAAATATGCATCCAAATGCATAGCTAGGAAGTCCTCATGCGTTGCATGCAAAAAAAAAAAAATCTCCTTGAGACTAGAAACTCTAGCCAAGAAGAGTCTGCCATGATGATAGATGCTCATATCATCCACTAAGTTTCCTCCATCTCCATCAAGGCCATCCAAGAATCATGCATGCACTAAGATCCTGGGACCTCTCAACCAAAAGCTGAGTCCTCCAACATGGATCAATCCTCCACATAGACAGCGCTGGTAATCTACAATAAAGTGCTCTAATCACGTTGATGCCTGCTACCTTGACATCCCCTCATGCCAAATTCATCCTCCAAGTTGCTGCCATGCCCATCATGTAGCTTCTCATGCTCAAAGAAATGATGATCTCTAAAAATAAGCCTCCCATGGGAGACTATCATCTCCAAAGAATCTCCCGATCCTGGGCAATATAAGCATGAGTGGCATCCCTCTACTCCAAAGCATGAAAGAGTTCTTACCTCCAAAGGAAGTGACCTCTCTCTCACCAAATCCATGGAGTAGTCATCCGGCATCCTAAAGATGCTATCCTCCATCCATACAACAACTCTATCTACGCAGTAAAGCTGATGAGAATGGGTGGTACTAAAAATGAGAGTGTACCCCTCCTCCTTGTGCTCATCCCCAAACTCTCTGTGCTTTAATGGACTCCTCTAATGCCTCCACCCCTCTAGAATCCAATGAGTGGTGAACCAAATAATATGATGCCTCTTATAAATTCTAGATCATGTGGCCTCCCAAGTGGAAAGCCTCCAAAAGTGAGACATCAAGATAGGAAGTGGACTGAATACATGAGAGGAATGAATGGTCCTCTCTCTCTCTACTGTGTACTGAAGTCCTTCTCCCATGTGAATAAAATCTCTGAAAATAGATAGGGGTGAATTTCCATCATCCCTTCATTTTGATCCTCCTGATCTTCTTCTTCTTCTAATGGTGCAGCGCCGTAGGTTCTTCTATGCACCTCCTCTCTACCAACATGTGAGTGTGTTTCCTCCAAAATGAGAGGCCTTGAGCCTTGGCCTTCCCTTGAAATAAATGTCTCCACACCCTCACGAATGGAAGAGCGCCCTTCATATCATGGGGGTCTTACCTCTATCAAGTCATTCTTCTTATTTCTCCCCCTCTAGAAAGATGGAATGATCTTTTGTTTCATGGTTCCCTTCCATGCATGCAAAGTGTTTGTAGTTTTTCCACACCATGTTTCACATTTGTTTTAATCAATTCCCTTTGCAAAACTCTTTTTGGCTTTAACATATGATCTCTTATTTTCATGAGAACATGAAATAGAACTCTGAAATCAATCATCATGAATCATACCTTTGAGTTTGTTGCGCTGCTCCTCCAAAGGCCTCAACTCTTTCCTCCATCCTTCTTGCAGTAGCTATGGGCAATGTACTGCGTTGTGGATCTACATGTGTGGCTGAATGCTCACACCCTCCATGAAAATAGCTAGGTCTTGCTCCCTCAACAAACCCTTTTCAGAAAGTTTCTCCAAAATTTTCCCCTTTCAGCAGATCTTCACTGGTGTGCTCAATGGTCTGGAAAAGAAGAAGGGAAACCTCCTCTTCCTTCATTCCTTTTCCTTTTTTCCTCTTTCAATATCCTCTCCTTGGAGAGAAGCTCCTCTTGCTAATGGAAATCGATCTTGGGCACAGGCTGAGCCAAGATCATGCTCTGATACCACTATAATGTCCCTTTTTCAGGAACATGCTTCTCCATCGGGAACATCTTTGATGTTCCATTTTTCCTTCTTCAGTGAGATACTGCAAGTCCATTTCAAAGATTTATTGATGGGGAATTTACAGGATATGACTCCTTCCAAAGAAGGGAGAAATCCTGAGGCTAGCTGGCCCTTCTCAGACTCTGCCTATGGATATGAAATATTCCACCTCGGGAATTTCTGCTACATGGTCATTGAGGACGCTCTATAAGGAATATGTTGCATAAATAAGGAAAACCAGTGTTGGGATGCCCTATAATAACTCTAATACAACTCCCCTGCAGAAAATTAGCTCAAATAAATGAATCTAGATGGGTTATTCAGATCTCCCCAATCTAGGTCTCTAAAACAATTCTCAATGAGAGAGCTACAGCAATACATGAACATAACCAGTAACTCCGAATAACTGAAATATACCATAAGAGGGAAAATACTACAGCCATCATTCTATTATAATATCAGCAGTAAAATACAAGAAATATAATGAGAGACTAGCCACTCAAGCTTTAAGAGCAAACCCCCAATGAATAAGCAGTGAAATACAAGAGTAGATGCAACTCCACAAAATGCCGGAGTAGCTACAATTGTGCAGTGTATATGAAGGCATAGCTGCTAAATATGAATGAAATACATAAATGGCTGAAGGAATACAAGAAATAAGCCCAAGAACAATATATGGGCTGAAATACATGATTTCTAGCCAATCTATGGAGATTGCTAGAAATGCCAGAGAAACACAAATTGTGACAACTGAGTTGTCACTGCAACTGATGCAAAATGAGAATGAGGCTATGGCAGATCTGAAATGTGAATGCCCTCCTCTGATAATGCCTCCAATACAAATTTTTGATCCCTTTGTCTCAAAAACATCCTCCTTGAAGCTCCAGAAACCCCTCTCTCAATGCCTCCTCCAAAATAACGCAGTTTCTCTCATGGACTGCATAGTGGGAGATGATAGAAGTGTGGCCTCATGCCACTAATATGAAATACAGCCCGAGAATCCTCCTTTCAGCTCCTCCAATGAATATACCACTCCTCCACTGAAGAAACTGGACAAGAGAGATTCCATGAGTTCCTCTCTAGCTGCACCCAACTACACAATGTCCTCTCTGCTGCAGAAATAATGTTGTAGAAGATAACTGAAGCTATGGCCAATGCCGGATTGAGGAAATGAAGCTCAATCCTCATCCTTCATTTAGGAAGAGGTAGGGATTCCCGACCGGGAACACCCTAGTGCCCGAGGGCACCATCACCCTGCTAAACATCCCGGGATGCAAGCTCTTGCAGACCCAAAGTCTGAAATCTAAAACATAGCATAATGAAAATGGGCTGCCATCTCCTCCATATAAAGTGAGAGAACTCTTCTCCACCATGGTCCCACCAATTAGGTTTTCCACCCTTGCATGAATGTCTTCCCTCCAAAACTGCGCAGCTTCTCTAGGAAGCCTCTTCCTCCTTGGGCAGATCTGTTGACTTTAGTCAATGGTGACTAATCAAGTGAGTTGGGTTCCATTCACACCCTTGGTGTTTATTTCAGCTACTTTATTCACTCCCTTTTCACACTAGGAGTGTTATTTCATCATATAAAAGGGGCTAAGGTGTCTCCTTGCCCATTTTATTAAACAAAAATAAAATGTGCAACTATAATGTTCCATTTTAGCTTGAGGCTAAAAATTGGAACATTACAGCTGGCCTTTGGGAACACCTTGCATGGCTGCAAGAGTTCTTTCTTCCAGTGTGTTGGCTCCCTCAACTGATGATGTGGAAGGCTGCCCCTCCAAGGTTGTGCTATTGTTGATACAAGTCTTCTTAAGATATGGTGAG
Organism: Pinus albicaulis; assembly: GCA_034641835.2. NCBI lineage: Eukaryota > Viridiplantae > Streptophyta > Pinopsida > Pinales > Pinaceae > Pinus > Pinus albicaulis. The sequence goes on along the minus strand of CM076577.1, from coordinate 939,036,415 downwards.
GACTTCTCTTCCTCTGATCTCTCTTCATCAAATCTCTTAATCACTCTTTGAGTGAAATCTGCAAAAGAAGAAACTTGTGCATGTCTCACATTGTTGAACCACCATTTGCTTGCTACCCCCTCAAGGTGCAGCGCTGCAATCTCCACTAATTATCTCTCTACCATTGGATGCAGTAGGGAAAAAGCATTGATTATTCTTTCCCAAGCTTGGGCTGAAGATGTCCCATCAAAAGTGGATAATAGAAATATATTTCCCTTGATCTCCCTTTTACTGCATGGTCTCTTCTCTTCCTTCATCTGGATGAATTGAGGAAAAGTTAGAGTCTCCTTGAAGGCTCTAGAGTGAAACTTGTACTTTTTCAAGTACCAACTTAGAATCTCATGTTCTAAGTGATCTTCTTGCTCTTCACTCCCTCTATGAGAATAGGAAGTGCCTGGTTCCTCTTCTTCTTCTTGAAACCTTTTAGAGGCCGCACTACAGTTTTCTTCTCTCTTTTGTTTAACCTCTTTGGAGAGGCTCCTCTCAGATTTGAAAACTGATGAGAGTAATCTCATCCTCTCCATCATTATAAACTCTAATCCTTCTCTTTATTCTTCTGATATCTGGATCTCACAGGCTAAGCCAGAGATCATGCTTTGATACCACTGTAGTATCCCCAAAGGGACTGCTCAGCAAAACAGGCCTGAAAAATGCATTTTTCAGGGATGTGTGCTTCAGAAACCAATATCAGCCCTTGTATTCCTTATATATAATAATATAAGTCCCAATTCCAAGAGTAGATCAAAAACCAAACAAACTAGGTGAGGCAAACAGGCCTCCCACACCTAGTATGGCTTGATTAATGTCCAATGAGGGACTGCAGCAATATATAAACATTGTATTGGAGTAGTAGAAAGCTATTAACACATGGGATATGTTAATAAACACTTTAATATCAGTAATTTATGCATCCTCAAGGAAATTGATCTATCCCTTCAACCAAAAGTGGGGAAAAACAATGATTTAATCCCTAAAAAGGTTATTTTCAGAAATCTGCGTAAAATCAGAGGAAAGTGATGGTTGGATCTATTATCTTAGGTCATTTGGGACTCCCATACCAAATTTCAGCCTAAAAAAATGACTCTAGCTAGTTTAAACAGATCTCCCACTCCTGAAATGGCTTAAAAACCCTGATTTCCCATGACTTAGAGTATGCAGAGATCACTGAAGCACAGAAAGCATGATTTTCTGAAGGTGTTAACTGTAACAGGGTTTGAAAATCAGTAAATTGGATCAAGGATATGGATCAAACAATATACAAGAGAAAAATAGAGGTTTAACATGATTAAACCCTCAATATAGAGGTGTTGCACCATGTATTAAGACTGAAGAACTTGACAGCGTAGTTTTCAGGAGGCTAAAGAAATATTTAATTATATCTTAGATCTAGGGCATATATTTACATAAAAATATAGATCTATTACAGATCTATATGCCAAAGAAGCTCTTCTTTACACTCCCCTTGTGGATCTCAGCAAAAGATGGATATCAATGAATAGATCTGAGATCTAAGCCATAGATCTACAGTAATATTCATAAATTTCTTAAGCATATGATACAAAGCATATCAGATATGAAATTAACATGGACTGGTTGGCCAATCCATGGATCACCGCAGTGAAGGGAAGGGTCCCTTTCACTAGAGATCTTTCCTTCAAGATGATGCAAAAGACCCATTGCAGCTCTGCTTGCAAAAAGGACGTAGTCTCTTCAAGGAACTACGCAGATGGTGATGTAGAATACTTTGGCTTGGTGCCAAGATGAAAACTGAAGCTCAACCAATGGATGCACTCTTCCAGGAGGTTAAAAGACACAGTCACTGAGAAGAGGCTCCAATACAAGCTAGATCTGAACAGATCTAGTGTTCCACTTGCTGCAGCTTACAAAAGGAAGCAAACCCTCACTGGATCTGCATTGCAGTTGGAAGTAGAAGCTTGGTCTCCAACCAGTTAGTGGAAAAAGCAGGAAAAATCTCCTCCAAGAGCTACTCAATGAAGGGGAAGGGAATTCCTAAACAGGAAACCCTCACAATTCTCTGCTAAACAGCCAAGAGAATTTGGATTTGTCTAAGAAAACATAATCCTCTAAAATCAGATAATAATCAACAAAATTCTTAGGCTACCCTCTCCTTCCTTTTATAATATTAGGGTTTGCAAAACCCTAAACCACCTTAAATCATTTAACCCTTTTCACATGGAGGACCTCCTTCTAGAACTGCGCTGATCATCCAAGAGGTTCAATGCATCTGGAATGTGTTGTGATTTGGTCCTATTGACCCAGTCAAATGGCTCAAGCATGTTTCACACACAAGTGGATTTTATTAAGACAGCCCTAATTTGCCTCTGTTCACATTGGGCATTGATTTATTTTGATGTTTTCAGGAGTTTACATGTCCTCCTTTACATTTTATTCATTAATTAAGAAAATCTAAAAAAAATGAAATATTCCTATTAGCTTGGGATAATTAGGAATATTACAGACATCTATAAATAGGCTAAGAACATTAAGAAAAAAAATTCAACTTACAAATTAGCTGTCCTTAATAATAAGTATGATTTAGCACTTATCAAATTGTTTAATAATTTATAATAATGTCATTTTTGGCTTGTACTATCATTCATCCTTAATATGTACAAGAATTTTACAACTTCAACATCAACCTACACTATCATCATATCACTGTAGCCATGTCAATCTAGATTATTTATATCCATTACATCATAAAACACTCCACTTTTAACATTTTACAAGAATAAAGCAACATGGAAGGTGTAAATTTAGGTACATTAATAAAATACAGCCATGTCAATGTAGATTATTAAGATCCATTACATCATAAAACACAATCTAGATTATTTATATCCATTACATCATAAAACTCTCCACTTTTAACATTTTAAAAGAATAAAGCAACATGGAAGGTGTAAATTTAGATACATTAGTAAAATACAGCCATGTCAATCTAGATTATTAAGATCCATTACATCATAAAACACTCCACTTTTAACATTTTACTCCACTTGAGTTTGGGGGATCCTATCCTATGTAAGTTCAGCTAGTCTCAGTTTTTAGGCCTTAAATTTTTCCTTGAATTAATGGGAGAAAGCCTTGAGAAATGAAACATACTTTAGAGTTAATGGGAAAAATCCAATGACACATGCTTTAAAGTTTTTCTTAAGAGTTTATGGGAGAAATTACACATGTATGGGAGAAATGACACATGTACATGATTTTCCTTAAAGTGATTGTGGTTTATGGATATTAAAATGAAAAGCTTCTATTTAGATATGTTGCAGAGATTGACTATAGAGGCATTTACTGGATATGTCACCTTTCATAAAAGATGAGATCCAGAGGCTACCTAGCCATTTACAAACTCTTCCTTTAGAACTTGTAGAAGTTAACACTCAACAGACAAAATAAAATACTATGGAAGTTTAGCCACTTTAGGTTTAGTTTTTTGGCCTTAAAGTTTTCCTTTAATTAATGGGAGAAATCCTTTAGTTTGTGGGAGAAATGGCATGTGTATGGTTTTCCTTAAAAGTTTTCCTTAAATTTTATGGGAGAAATCACATCTAGAAATGACATGCACCTTAAATTTTGTCTTGCCTAGATTTTAGAAGAGAAATAACATGTACATGGTTTCCCTTAAAGTTTTCCTTATAGTATATATGGGAGAAATGACATTTCCTTATATTTTATGGGAGAAATGACATAGAAATGACAGAGAAAATACCTAAAAATAACACATGCCTTAAATTTTTCCTAAACCTTTATGGGAGAAATGATAGATGTATGGGAGAAATAACACATGTACACGGTTTTCCTTAAAGTGACAATGGTTTTCACTTACTTAAACAACTAGTGGTAGTGGTTGATTAAGTTATGTCAAAAGTCACACCTTGATGAGTTTGTGGGAGAAATGACATGCACATGTTTGAAAATTTATTTTATGCACTTACTAAAACAACTAGTGGTAGTTGTTGATGAAGTTATGTCAAAAGTTGGTAGTGGTTGATTAAGTTATGTCAAAAGTCACACCTTGATGAGTTTGTGGGAGAAATGACATGTACATGGTTTGCAAAATTATTTTATGCACTTACTAAAACAACTAGTGGTATTTGTTGATGAAGTTATGTCAAAAGTCACACCTTTATGATTTTGTGGGAGAAATGACATGTACGTGGTTTGCAAAATTATTTTATGCACTTACTAAAACAAATAGTGGTAGTTTTTGATGAATTTATGTCAAAAGTTGGTAGTGGTTGATTAAGTTATGTCAAAAGTCACACCTTGATGAGTTTGTGGGGGAAATGACATGTACATGGTTTGCAAAATTATTTTATGCACTTACTAAAAAAATTAGAGGTAGTTGTTGATGAAGTTATGTCAGAATTCACACCTTTATGAGTTTGTGGGAGAAATGACATATACATGGTTTAAAAAATTATTTTATGCACTTACTAAAAAAACTAGTGGTAGTGGTTGATGAAGTTATGTCAAAAGTCACACCTTTATGAGTTTGTGGGAGAAATTACATGTAAAAGGGTGTTTCTAAACTCCAAATCTCTTTGTTTAGATCTTTTATCTACTTCTGCAACCCACTTGTGATTTCTAACAAACTAAATAACCTGGCAAAACACTATAGAGGAAAGAAAATCAACAGATTATATAATTTGTTTATGAAATGTACCTGGTTGTGAAGAAATAAATAAGTGTTTCAATCTATGTTTTTGAGGTTCTTTGAATTTCCTATGTGATTCAAATATTAGCCTTTGTGTGTTATTTGTATTTTAAAAAAATATGCTTCAGTAAAAAGTAGATGATGTTCTGTAGAGTAACCTTATACAATGCTTTAATGTGAAGATAGTACTTTACCTACAAAACAGTGGAATTGAAGATTTTGCATATATATCATAGTTCTGTTATGACATCTTTATCTTCCCTACCTGAAATGTTATTATCCTTTCCTTGTATATTTCACTGTACTGAAATAATGGATTTTCTGAATGGCATGGTTTTCAAGATTTGGAGTTGTTTGTTGGTTTTACTTGGTATTCTCGAAGGGCTAGACATTTCGAATCAATTCTGAAGGTTGTTTTATTTGAAGTCAATCATGTCATTTTGAAACAAAGAAAAATTAATGGAGGAAGGTTGAAAATGAAAATAGTAAGGCAATCCATTAGTGAGACTTAGTATGGTGATGGGACATATCCAGCATTAGGCCATTAAGTTATGGATTCACTTACAGCTATTGAGTCTGTGGCATAGTAGGGAGCTACTAGTGGAATTCACTTGAGATTGGGACAACCTTACTTGCCTGAAAGAAACTAGCTGACTAGCCATTTAGGAACTATAGCCAGACCCTGGAGATTGGATGGGATAGATTGATGCAGGGTTAAAAATTGAACACGTCAAATCCCGTCGAGAGGCCTCTAACACGTCCTAGAAGTGCAAACTTAAAATTGAGTGTAAAAAAAATGTAGATTTTTATTTTTACTAGTTTAAAAAAAATATATATATATATATATAAGAAAATGTCCTATGAAGGGTTGCACTAGCTGGGATAAATTTTCCATAAATTGTTGGATACCGTGGTGGTTGAACACTGGTTTCTTTTTTTAGAGACGTACAGATTACGCCGCAACAACCGTCATTTTATGGGTATTTACTTTGTATACATGTTAAAAGAAGCTCTACTTGCCTAAATGGTCAGATACCATGTTTATTGAACTCTTGTTTCCTTCATTTTAGAGAGATACAGAGTACGTAGCCAACCTTTTGTGTTTGTGGGAAGTGGTCACCCTTGAATATTTTTAATAAAGTTTATAAGCCTACACGATTTGGTAGTTTACCAATTTTACCCACAATCATTAGTGTTTACCTTACTTTAAGTAACCATGGTTCTATGGATGGTTAAATGAGTATTTGCTTTTACTTATATGCATCTTACCATAAACCTTGCATCTCAACAACAAGAACGTATATCAGATTCATTATTTTCAATTTAGAGCATTTCGCAGGCATTTGGATAGAGCATTGTTGGAGGACCTGTGTTCGAGAGAGCATTTCAACCGTCAGTTTTCCCCGCAGTCACTCTGAAAATGGGTTAATGGCAGCAATTAAATAGGTTAAAGGTAGATTTAGTGATGTATAAAAGCTGGAGGAGGGCTTTAACACGGGGTATCGCAACGCATTATTCATACTTACACTGAATTTCCCTCACTAAACGGATCGTCTGCCATAGCTACCCCACGACAGGTTCTCATTGATTCCCAAAAACTGTATGTTTAGCAGGTTCTCATTGATTCACAAAATTTTTATGTTTATTTGTGATATATATACTCATGGAATTTACATTGTCTCATGTTGATATATATACTCTATGGAATGTATATTTCTTCACCCACAAATCATTTTTCTTTGTTTCATGGTGGGACAAAATATTTTTTTCATGGTTGGACGGGGAATGTTTGTGGAATTGTAAATAAGAGAGTCACTTCTAATTGACCCTCGGTACGATCTTTTCACTATTACTGCATCTCTTCACTATTACTGCATTTGAGACCAATCATTGTCCAGGTAAATCTCAAGAGTTTAAATCCTACTCATTTAACCTATAAGTGTTTATCATTTTTTTGCTAATCACACAAGCTAGGTTTGGTTGGAGGTTGTGCAGTCAAGGTTTGTTTATTCAATTACATGGATTCCCCTGTGGAAACCTTGAATTAGTTTTCTGTCAATTTAAGCATATACGGAATATTTCCTATAATTGTGGATCAAATTTTTAACGTGGGATTATCCTAATTTTATTTTATTTTGAGCTAGCAAAGCATCTAAACATCTTATCGCAGATTATGAGGTATTTGTTGGTTGTATATGAAATTTTTTATCATTACAATCTATCCCTTTATTAGAAATATATCATTGGAAACCACAAGAAATAGGTGCCCAAGGGTCAAAAATATTGGAAACATGAAAGTAGTCTCTAAAGGGGTGTCATCTATATGCTAGATAAAACACCTTATCCTTGCCAAAATATGTCTGATATTAACAACATAGAGTTCCAATGATGTACAGGTATATTTTTCATGGATAAATGGGAATTTTGAGCTATGCTCCAAAGGGCATTTTATCAATCTCCCTGTGAAGGAATATACCAAGACACGTCTTGGAAAAAACCCATCCTTTAAATAACCCTTCAAAGGCTTCCTGAGTAATTTGACACTCTCCTTCATATAGCTCCACACATACCAAGTGGGCATGAAGGAAACGAAACCAAAGAGTGTCTTTAGGTCATGGAAGATATCACATAGACGAGTGTATATGTTTGTTATCTTGGATAAACATTATGCCTGCAACGTCCATGATATTATCCAACTCATTGATGTCATTCTCCTATGTGGGTTCACCATGTACAAAATCAACTTCATCGGGCCTTGTTTTAAGCAATTTATGAAGCACATCTGATAATGATGTTGATGCCTCTTCATAGATATCACTCACCAAATAAAACTCATATTCTTTGATTTCTTTTTTTTAAGGGATGCTCCATTGACACCTCAACGAAAGGAGGATTGTATTCCATCCTTGGAATCTACCCCATAAAAACATGCAATTTGAGAGATTGCAATTTTGATATTCATATTTTAACTTGCAGGCCGGAAAATTCTCATAGTCATACCTTGGAATGGAATAAATTCCAATATTGTTGGGCTTAAATTGCAGGGTTCAATTCCAACAGAGAAAAAAAAAAAAAGGTCTAGTAGAAAAACCATCTAATTGTGGGGCATTTTAGCTAGATTTTGTACCATGACAAGAAGTTAAAAATAAAATTTACAATTTGATTTTCCGTTTGGAAAATATAATTTTATTCTTTCAATGTCTTCCTTTCAGGATTTAGCTCTGACATAATACCAGTTCAAATAAAAAGACAACAATTTCAAAATAATAGTGATCAAGATATGGCATTAATTTCAAGATAGTCATGCTCAATAGTCCACATTTCTAAAGAAAATCTAACAATCATATTTGAAATATATGGAAGAGGGAACTTATATTAAGAATAAAGTTCAATCCTCATAGTCATAATCTATTCAAAACACAGAGAATTAATATTAAAAGTACTAAGTACATGGATTAGGAAAGGATTTAATGGATACCATAAGCTACGTAGGTGCAATACAAGATATAAATGACTTCATAGACACTCTAGGCTATAACCCATTAGAAATTAAAAAAGAAACATAAATGGTTACATTTCTCTGGATTTATTTTTTCCCATTAAATTAAAACGAATCCAAAAGGTTACATAAGCAAGCAGTTGAAATATAGAATCCACGTATTTGAAAACCGTAAAGTGATAATTAGTGTATCTATCAGTCCATCTATGAAAATGAAAATATATTTGTAAAGTTCAAAATTTACGAGAAGAAATATAGGGTGGAAGTTAATTACATGTGATAAAAGAGTAGATTATTGACAAATTATAGTTCGCTACATATTATTCAAACTTTATATAAGGGTGTTGTACCAACTTGGAAATTCGGAGACGAAACCGTAATGAGAAGACCAACTGCAATTCAAATACGAGGTCGCAATTCAGAGATGAGGCCGCAATTTGGAGATCAACGAGGCCGCAATCATTGAGGAAGTCATGGAGGACAATTACCTGCAAACAAAAAAAAAACAATAAAATTAAAACAGACAAAAATAAAATCAATTCACAAAGAAAAAAAACAACAGAAAATTACCTCCTCGCCCCTGCACAACACCAAGACTCTGCAAAAACAACAACCTCATAAAACAAACACAACAACCCAGCAAATGTAGTAGACAGTTACGGCAATGCTAATAATCCCGAAACACATCAATGTTTCCGGGCTGATGTATTTATAAAATAAAGTTTGGCCAAATTATTTCAAGAGTTCGGCCAGATTATTTTAAGGGTTCGGTCGAACTTATGTTGCCAGTTTTCCCATCTCTGGCCAAAAATCTGTTTGCCCATGCCATAAGTATGTCATCAATGTAAACGACAGAATGAGTTCAGCCGAACTCTATAATAGTTCGGCTAAACTTTTATAAAAGTTTGGTCGAACTGTTAGGAAAATGAGTTTTCTGCCCCCGATTCTCACAAAAGTGTAACCCACCTTTGTGATTTTACCCAAATATCTCTGCACAATTATTGATAATATTTCAGTTGTAAATAATTAGGCATATGTGCGAAAGTGTGGATGAGTTGTATTGTGCAAAGGAAGCTTTCAATGTATTTTTGGGTATATTTCTCAGCACAGCTAGTCATTTTCTCGTATAGACGTTACTAAATCCTTATTGGAGAGTGTTTTTTTATCTTGCATATTTTCATTATTTTCGCCTCCGCACATATTCTTTCACATAATTAGTAATTGTTTTGTCTTTTATTAATAATTAAATCATAAAATTGGAACAATATCCTATGGACCACCATGCACAATAGAAACTAAGAATATTAATCACTCTGCAAATATACATAGATGTTTCGGGGATTTAACACCCTAGAGGTTGGTTGGGATTCAACCTCCACAGAGCAGGGGCGTACTACTTAACAGAGACTCACACGATCATGCACAGTCATAAAAACGAAATCGAGTAGAACAAGAGGTTTACCCGTTGGTCCTACGTTTGAAGTAGATCCACGTGGAGTTCAAACTCCCTGCAATCGTCCTTCCTTTTTCACCTGAAATACAAGAAGAAACCAGCACAAAGGACAAGTTGTACAGTATATTTCTACTCTATACGTTAGTGAGATTCATATAAAACATTAAATAAATCATCATGAATGCTTGTATAACAAATATTCTTCATACATTAAAGCATACACTAACACGTTTATTTCGGGAACAGCATGATACTTCTGTATTATAAAAATAGTACGTACAAAAGTAAGTGGAGAGATCACCTGATCCTTCCAAAGCCTTCGCAGACCGTCGTCCGGATCCGTCCAGCCCTTGCCTCGCTAAGACTCCTTCCAAATGAGTGCATACGAGATAACATATAAAGGGATGTGTATCTCAAGGAAACAAGGGTTTCCTGAAATGAACTGGGAAAGTGCAGGAGGCACGGGGAATCAGACTTGGATAGGGAACCAACAGAGTATAATAATAATAATTCTCTCTCCCCCTTAGGCCATACATATGAGGTCTTTTTATAGTCCTTCCAAGTAGTTTCAGCAGTTGGAAACAGTTGGCCACGGGCTGGGGTAGTTGAACTACCTGAGTAACCATCAACCCAGCGCGAAATTAGGGATTTTTATATATATTTTTAATCATTAAAATGGCATACGCGGAAAAGTCTAGCTGTACTCGCGTATACACGCGGAAAAACACGGGCATAGTCGCGTATGAAGGATTTTCCATTGTTTTTAAGTGAATTTGTCCAAGTCTGTAGGAATGGGTGCCCATAAAGCCATGTAGCAATCATGAATCATGTCAAGGTGAGAAATGATGCTATAACGGATGCCCCCTAATATATGAGGTCAGAAGGGGTACATGATGGCCGAAATGTATTATGCACATAGAAAGAACTTCGCAAGGACAAGAGAGGACTTCACCAGATTTCAGCCTGCCAAAAACCAATGAAAGAAACCAGAGAGTCAACACATGTTGAGGCAGGCATACCCATGCTCAGTCAAAAATACATCATATATATAGAAAGTATTGAATAGATCCAACATGTATACAAGTATAACTGAACTGAAAGTACATAGTGAATCATCTGAGCAGGGCCCGGAAATATAAGTCTGAATCAATGTCCAAGTATCACATATAGAAAGCTGATCAAAGATAGGTGCAGGCGGATGTACGATAAATGGCCCGAATCTCCGTCTTGGGATCATAAGAGGCGGATCAAACGGTACAATCACGCAACTCGGGGATCAACATATGAGACTTTGTCTTTGTTGCCAACATACTGCCGTGGTGGACGGCAACAACACAGCGAGCGAGAGCGCTCCAACGGTGAGCAGAAATCTTTGATGCAACTTAGAATGTTACGTCTGGCAGCAACGGCACAATTCTACACACTGGGAATAAATGAGCTGAAGTCGACCATGTGAGAAATCGTTGGATTACCGGGCAATGATGTTTCCCGTTAACCAACGCGAGACAACCCACCGATAATGATAATGAGTGTCAAGGTGCCCCAGTACAATCCGACAAGTGTGAATGAATGAGTTGAAGTCGAACACTTGAAAGAATCTACCAATCAGGAGGCAATGATGAATCCCCACTGTCGATAGCGAAGAGTCTGCCACTGATGACTGCAAACCCTAAGGTACTGACAAAAAGACTCTAGATCTTGTTCCCAGAGCAATGAGTCGAAGTCGATGGGAAAAGATCTGCTGGAAGGAAGGCATTAAGGCATCCCACATCAGTCCAGCGCGAGTGTAACCCGTAGGCCAAGATTTGGAAGGAATCGGACGAAGTAGAGTGATGGAACCAAAACCGAAGTACGTTTCCGACGTGCACAAGATGAAGCTAGCGCACGGAAGAAACCCTCTGAACCAACCAATAATGAAAGCTGACGCAGAGGCGATAAATCCACCGATAGGGTCAAATGGAAATCCAGGTACTGCACGAATCCGAAGTGTGATAATGTGTGCTGACGTCGAACACAGGGGAAACCACTCAGTCAAAGACCCATGATGATGATCAAATGCTGAGCACGAGGTCACCTATCAATGATGGAAATAGGCCTAAGGTGCGGCTCTAGGTTTGCTCTCAGAGCAATGTGTCGTAGTCGATAAGAGACAAACCCGCCGGCAAGAAGTCAATGGGGACCTTCTCAAACCAGCACGAGCAGAAGATCAAAACATCCGATGTGATAGAACATGATACTGACAAGACCGGGAAGGCCGACTGAATAATGAGTCAAGAGACACCGCAGAATGGCCGACTCAGGCTAGACTTCCCTTGAACAAAAGCACGACTCTGTGATGACCATGGCAGTAAAAAGTGACACTGTATAAGTCTGTCTTGCAAGAGGCAAAACAAACTCTCCATATGATTGGAAGAGATAACCAACCGGGGGAGAACTGACAAGTGAAACATGGTAAAGGCTGAACCTAGGTCAAACTAGAACCATCCCAAATGAAGGAAATATATATAAGTATATGTGCTTTGTTCAAGGGCGACAAAACTGACTCTGTACTGCCATCGAAATAACGAAGATACATCCCGCTCCCGCTCTTTTTGTTATATTTAATTTTTTTTTTTGTCTTTTTCATAATAAGCCCGAAAAAGAATAAAAGAATGCTATGGTACAATGGATAGAACGAGTATCAAGAAAGCAGATGCACTAGTTCCGGGGTTTGGAACAATCCTATGCTCAATGCAAGGTGGCGAAAACTGGTCAGTGATACTCAGAGGAACGTTCCATCCATGGGTACAAAGGTGTCAAGTCGTGATAGCTAAGTGTATGCAATGGTTAACTTGTACAGAAAGTCAAGGTCAAAAGTTGGCTTAAACATCGAGTCCAAATGAAGCCGGCTAAAGGCCAGGATAAACAAGTAGCCAATATGCAATGCAGTAATACAACTTAACGACACCAGGGAGCCTCTAGGGTATAAGCCAGAAAAAGATAAGTGATGAAGGAGAAGAATGAAGCTTCAACACGAAAGACATGGCGGGACTAAAGAGGACTCCCTAGCCTACATAAAAAGCAGCATGAGCAACAAGTGATAGCAAGGAACTAACTAGGAAGCCCATGTAAAGGAAGGCTCTACCATCAAGTCATGATTTAAAAATCGGCGAGTGAAATGGGTATAATACTCATGACCTGATGGGATCGACCCTAAGGCAAGTGATCAGTATGGAGGCTAGAATGCAAGATGCAACGGAAAGTGATTCCCTAAACTATATGCCAGTGAAGATCATATACCTGCCATGAAGAGTCTGAACACATGGGCCAGAAACCGGGAAAAATCTCGAAAATGTCAAAATGTACCTGAAATATACCAAACTGGGCACTTCCAAGCAATCGAGTTATACAACATAAGACAGATCGAAAAAATAAGCACAAGGAAATTTTTGCGAAAATTTTCAATTTTTTAGCCATAAATACACAAATTACCTCTCAATTGGTTCATTATTGCATAGCTGATTTGGAAAAGAGCTCTGGAGCTAAAAACTTGTTTCGTCAAATCAGCAACAACCGACCGTCGGAATTCAGCGAAACTTCAGGTAGGATCCTTATTCATCCCGTTGATTCATTTTGTCCGTTTAAAATTTAAAATTAAGTGGATTTTTACCTGGAAACCCTTATTAAAAAACGCGTATCTGCGCATACGCGGGTTCAAAGACGGAAAGTCGCGTGTATACGCGACTGTGCACAGCGAAACTAGCGTATGCGCAAGTCCGAATTTCAAAAATGAGTTTCTAATGCAAATTTTAATGAATTTTTTCAGGATGAAAATTTCATGGAGGGAACGCGAGCATAGTGCAATAGACCAAGAGGTCATGGAAGACCGCGCAGTACAAAATGTCCTCCGAAACTGTGGATTATTCAAATTTTTCAAGATGCCCAATATGAAAAGTAATGTGAGATTGCTTGAAATGCTGGTAAATTATTGGGAACCGGATCAGGATTGTTTCATCATTGATCAAATGCCACTACGCATAGAAGTAGAAGATATATACTTCATCACTGGACTCTCCAGAAGGGGAGACCCAGTGGATCTGCACGGAAGGCCCCTGGGAGGGTTAACCGTGGAGGACTATGTCCAAATCTATTGCATAGAAAATTCCAAGAAAGTTGGCACACAGATTGCAATCAGAGATATCAGGGACTTGCACATGAAGATCCTCTTGTTCACCATCGGCAGAGTGGCAGGATCTGCCTCACTGCATCAGGCGTCCAGGGCGCACATGAGCATAGCTGTAGAGTGCTTAATTCATGTGTATGATTGGTGCACTGCCCTGCTACTGAACATGAAACAACAACTGACCTCCATTCGCAAAACACATACAAAACACTTTGGCTATGGAACCATTTTGACTACATTCTTCGAGAGAGAGTTCCAGCTTTGAGACCCAAAGTCATCTCAACTATCAGCAGCCCTCGGGACCCAAGAATTGCCCGTTGGGCAGACATGATGAAGAGACTGGGGGGCAGCGAGGTACCCCGAACTACCTCGGATGATGAGTTCTTCTTATGGTGGAGAGAACAGATCATCGCAGTAGATGACTATCCCTATGCCGGGATGGATTTCCGAGGAGATCCAGATCTAGTACTTCCACCCGGTGCAGCATGGGGAGCAGTCGGTAAGTTTTTTCAAAAATTTTAACTTATATAATTTTTTTTGGTTTTTTCAAATATGTATGAAAAATGAAAAACAAACATGTTTTTGGATTGGATTCATAATGACTGACAAAAAATGATCATGTTTCAGATGTTGGACCAGTGCGTCCTGAGGGCCTAGCACGTCACAAGCGCCGCAGAGGTGAAGCAGAGTCAGCGGATTCTGACAGGACCCTCCAGGCCGTGCAGAGAAACTTGGAGGGACTAACCCGCCAAATCCCTCTGGCTGCTGTGGAGGACTTGCCAGAAGCCATCCAGAGACGGGTTGTAGGAGTACCCCGGGACTGGGTTAGACTGTTCCGCCGTGTGGCCACCGCAGTGATGTTCTATAGGAACGCTGGGCAGGGTCCTCAGGAGTAGATAGTTTTTACATATTAGATGACTGTATATTTTTTGAGACTGAACATGATGGGGCATAAGCCCAAGTTTTGTACGGCATTGATGGATCCAAAATTTTGTAAAGTTTTTTTGACATACTGATGATATATATACAGCGATATTTTGATGTGATGTGATAAATGTATCAAATGTATGATGTTTTTGATGATTAGATTTTATTGTATTGAATGATTAATATGCCAATCTAAAGCTTGATTAGCCAATGAGTCAGCAAACCAATTGTCAACTCGAGGAATATGAATGAATGTTAAAAATTGAAATGACCTTTGTAACAAACGTACCCTCAAGAACAATCGTAATAAAACTGGATCTCGTACCCGATAAGTGTTGTTCAACTGCGACACCACCAGCTGGGAGTCCAAGAAAACTACCAACGAATCAACACCAAAAGATATTGCCTCCGAGAGTAGATGAATGACTGCAGTGTATTCTGCTACGTTATTGGAAGCAGGACCAATGCAGACCCCTCTTGATACCAACAGCTGACCGGAAGGATAGTGTAGAACCCAAGCCGTGGAAGCTAAGTTCCGGGTGTGTCTACTAGCACCATCGGCGAAACCATAATGACTCATGACATCAACACAACCGGCCAAAGCAGATCAAAAAACATCACCATCTCATCAAAAATCGAAAATCAAAACAGATATGTACAAGACAAAAACTACTATATACAAAGCAAAATGCCAGGCCAAAGCCTAGGCATAGTACTTCTTCAAATAGAGCCCATTTCGGGGCTCCGGCAACTCGTTCCCTTCGAAGTCAACCAAGGTATAAGCTCCTTTCTTAAGGACCTTTTTGACGATATAGGGGCCATACCACATCGATTTAAACTTTCCTGCCCCCAAGGCATATTTTTCTTGGGCATAGACCAAAACAAGGTCACCTTCGGAAAAGACCCTAGGCTTAACCGCCTTATCGTACTGAAATTTGACTCGGTTTTTATGCGCTTCATTCAACGTGGCGGCATCTCGACGCTGCTCATCAAGATGTTCCAGATGAAGAAGCCGCTCTGCCAGACTAGAAGTGTCAGGAAGAAGCTCAACAGCTAATTTAAGGGAAGGAATCTCACATTCAATGGGAAATACGGATTCCACCCCGTGGACTAACTGAAACGGAGTAAAGCCAGTTGCAGTTTTAACTGACGTCCTGTATGCCCAGAGTGCAAGATATAGCATAATGTGCCAGTTGGATCTATGTTTATCAATCGTCCGTTGAAGAATTGTCTTCAAGGACTTATTCACGGCTTCCACCTGGCCATTGGCCCGAGGATAATATGGAGATGAATGCTCCTGCCGGAAACCCAATTTAAGAGCCAACTCAGCCATCATACTGTTCTGAAAGTGACTGCCATGGTCAGTGACAATCTCTCTAGGTATACCGAAACGAGCAATGACTTGGTTGAAGAAGAAAAGAGCCGCAGTCTCACCATCGTTCCCAAAAGTAGGCATAGCTTCGACCCACTTCGTAAAGTAGTCTACTGCTACGATAATGTACTTGTGACCTTTTGTCGAAGGCGGGTTACAAGTAGTATAATCCATACCCCACTTTGTAAAGGGTCCGACAGTAACGACTGGAAAAAGCGGAGCTGGATGAGCGCGCATTTTTCGAGTATGCACTTGACAAGGATGACACTTCTTGACCGATTCAATACAGTCTTTGAAAATCGAGGGCCAGAAGTAGCCAGCACGCAAAATCTTTTGGGCTGTAGCAAGCCCTGATAAATGACCTCCACAAGCTCCACCGTGAGAATCATTGAGCACAGCCTTAGCTTCTTCGAAAGTTAAGCAGCGTCTTAGGATTGAATCAACCCCTCGACGGTACAAAGCATCACCAATAATCAGATAACTTTTAGCTAAGTGACGCAGCTTACGACGCTCATCTTTTGAAAAAGAAGAGGGAAACTTCGCAGTCTGGAGATATACAATGATGTCTCCATACCAAGGATCTTGTGGAGAGATCAGAAACAAGTGTTCGTCCGGAAAGGACTCATCATAGATCATCGCCTCTCCACAAGGCAACTCGGAGATCAATTCCGCAAAACCTAATGACTTCTTGGATTTGGCAGACATGAACTCTAGATCAAATTCCTGTAAAATCACAATCCATCTATTATATTTGCCCCCAATCACTCGCCTGCTGAGGACAAACTGAAATGGATTGGCAGCCGCCAAGACATAAGTTTTGCGAAGAATAATATAATGCCGGAGTCGCTGCACAGCATGAACTGCTGCTAAGGCTAATTTTTCTATCGGGGTGTATCGCAGTTCAGGTCCTACCAGTCCTCGACTAAGGTAGTAAATAACATGCTCAGCCAGAGCATCATCCTCCTGAACCAGAACCATACCAATGGTAGATTCTTCTATAGCCAGATACAAAAGAAAATCTCTGCTATAATCGGGTGGACTCAGTAAAGGAGCAGAGGTCAATGCCTTTTTCAAGGCATCGAATGAGCGTTGAGCATAGTCGTCCCAAAGAAAAGGGACTCCTTTCTTCAACAATCTCATATATCCCTTTGTAATCTCAGCATAGTTAACGATAAACCTCCGAAGAAAGTTAGACTTCCCTTGGAGACTTTGAAGTTGACGGATTGAAGACGGGTGAGGCAACCGAAGTATTGCCTCAACCTTGAAGGGATCTACCCTTATCCCTTCATTAGACACGATAAATCCCAACAGCCGACCGGATGTTACCGCGAAAACGCACTTGTTCGGATTCAAACGAATTTTATAAAAACGACATCTTTCAAATATTTGCCGGAGGTGACCTGGATGATCCATCCTCTTTCGAGAATGAGCAACTAGATCATCTAAGTATGCCTCGATGATTTTCTTGATGTCGTGGAAGGCGTAAGACATGGCCCGCTGAAAAGTAGCTCCAACATTTTTAAGACCAAAAGGCATTTTCTTATATGAAAACGTACCCCAGGGACAAATAAATGCGGTCTTATGTTGATCTTCTGGACGGATAGTAATTTGATTATAACCAGAAAAACCGTCCATGAAGGAAAAAATTTCGTTACCGGCACACTCATCAATAATCCGATCAATGAAGGGTGTGGGGTAATTATCTTTAGGACACGCCTTATTCAGGTCTCTGAAATCGATGCACACTCGAATTGTTCCTTGCTTTTTATCAACAGGAACGGGGTTTGAAACCCATTCAGTCAGAGGAACTGGGAAAATGAATCTCGCCTTAAGCAGCTTTTCAACTTCAGCTTTGATAGTTGCTGCCTTCCTAGGATTAACCGGACGAAGTTTTTGCCTGACCGGCTTAGCATTTTCATACGTCTTGATCTCATGCTGGACGATAGATGGATCTATGCCAGGCATTTCCTCATAAGACCAAGCAAAAACATCCCTATACTCTTTGAAGAGCTCGGTATAGATTTGAACTTCTTCACGGGAACATTCAGCTCCAATGAAAACGTTCTCGATAATGTTGGAATTCCTGGAGATGTTCACCGGGATAGTCGGAGAGATCACAGCCATGTTCCCTTCAGCATAAACCTGTGCTGGTGCTAAGGGGCTCAAGACTGGGTGAACAGGTCCAGGAGACCGAGGACTTGGAAAACTAGCTTCGACTTCGCTCAAGTCAGGTAGGAAGTAAGACCGATGATGCAAGTCATCCCACGGTCTCTCTATACCTGTCATTGCTTCCAGGATGGCCTCTTCAGATGGAAGAGTTGTATCTAGAAAATCCTGGGCAGAAGAAGAAGTAAGCGTCCAAGCCGGAGCCACATCACCATCCAACTCTTCCGGCGAAAGAGGAGCTGGATCAGACTCTGCAGTGTCAACAACAGACTAATATGAAATCTCAGCTGCAGAAATTGGGAATGCCATTCCACCCACTTGCCCTTCCTCCAAAGTGGCAGTTGGGGAAGGTAAGGTCCAAGGGTCCGAAAAATAATGAGTTCGAAAGAACTCTCTTCGAAGGGGAGCCTTGGAGGATGAAATAGCATTGATAGACATCTTAGGAGGAGGAAGATCAAAAGATCCCATCAGGGAAGAATACATTCCAACTCCCAGATTCTCGATAGGTGCCTTAGTATTGTCCAACTTAGGGACAGATGAGTCAAGAGGCGCATCCAGGTCTACAGGAGGACAGTCCAGTTGATCCACCGTAACTATCCTCCCTTCGTGGGGGAAACATACTATCCGAAATAGTGAAGATGCAATGGCATCCATATCATATATCCAGTTTCTCCCCAACAGAAGGTTGTAGTCCAAGGCCGCATCTACTACCTCAACCTCTATGTTAACGGTTTTGCCCCCAACACAGATGGGCAAAGCCGGGACAATACCATGGGGCCTATGAGAATGGCCATCGAATGCAGTAAGAATAGTGCTAGATGGAACAGCTTTGGGAGATCATAGTGTCTTCCAGCATGCGAGAGACATCACGCAAGTAGAAGCACCCTCATCAACGACCGTGCGAAAGATATTAGTCTTCCGGTACGATGATTTAATATGGAAGGCCATATGATGAGGAAGTCTCTTCTTAAAATTATTCATATCAAAGGTAATCAGAAGAGAATTTTTCGGATCTATAGCTCCAATGGCAGTGAGCAAAGCACTGCGCTGAGCCGGACAAGACTGGAGTACCTCTAAAGCTGACATAGCACAAGGACTCTGCGCCAGATCTTCTACAATCGAGCAGTTCTGGGCAGCCCTCATGTTCGGATTAATCGTTGACCGCTTAGAGGATGCCTTCGGTATCCGAGGCATAGACTCGACAGTTGGCTTCGTGATATGAAGCGGCTCAGTAGCATCAGGAACTTTTTTAGCTTTCGAAGATTCCTCTCCGCCATAATCACGGGATCTCGTAGCGACATCCACGTGAGCACTCATCATAAAGATATTCGATGGAATTTCCCCTTCCTGAGGACCTCCAGAGGAAGCCCCAGGATTTTGATTCGCGCCAACAATTAATTGCTGCCCTTGGGGAAAAGGGTTTGTTAGCACAGCCTGGGAACTAGAAGAACCTTGCTGAGATAACAGGCGCTGAGCATCCTGAATTTTCTGGCAAAGATGCGTGAGATGGTCTCCAGCACAAAGCTTGCACGGAAACTTAACTTTCTTTTTCTCCTTTTGCCCTTCGCCAACACGCTCGTTGGTCTTATTTGCATTGCCCTTCCCATTCTTGCCCTTCTTCTTGTTATTACTTCCCTTCTTCTTCCCATCGGACTGTTGATTTCCTTTGGGTTCAGAAGATTGGACAACATTAATGGACAAAGACTGGGAAGGTGAAGAATCAGCAGGCACAGCCTGACCAGAAGAAGCAGATTGTAAAGACAACTGCTGCAATTGAGAAAGCAGGCTGGCTGCACCACTACTGACCGATCCGATAAGTCCGTCACCATGCGGACCAGGTTTAGGTTTCGATAGATCCAATTTGGAGCGAGGAGCATTAGGCAAATACTTGTAAAGCATGCCAGACTGAGAATAGATCAACTCTAACTGCTCGGCCCTAAAGATGGCCTGCTCCTCGGAATATACCCCTGACATGGATACCTCCTTTGAAATATCTGACTGAAGCGATTTCAAAAACCACTCGAGAAGGAACTCACCTGGAATATGGGCTTTAATTAGCCTCTTCCTTCTCCTCCATTCCTGAATATGATCAGAAATGTGAGTTGCCTCATCCTGCTTAAAATTAGCCAGGAGTTCGGTCCCACCCTCATATCTGACGGGCAACTGAAAATGGTTAAGAAAAGTGACAGCCAGTTCTCCAAATGTGGCGAAACTGCCCCCAGTGAGCTCTATATACCACTTCGCGGCATTTCCAGTTAAGGTGCGCTGAAATAATCTCAATCTAATCGAATCGTCGATCAGAGAGTTGGATGAACACCATAAGTGGAATGTGGTGACGTGGTCTACCGGATCTTCACCATTCTTACCTTCAAACTTAGGAATGTCTGAAGGAAGTTTGGTTGGAACCGGAGGCCAACCCGGACTATATCGAATTGGGTCATTAGTTAACTTCGCCAAGTCTGGCAAGTTTAACGTTGCCAGAAATGGTAATCGTGGCGGAGCCTGAGAATTCCATCCTTGATGGGATGGATTTCCCACATTCTGAAAAGAATAGCCTGGATTTGATGAGGCACCAGGCTGCCAGAAAGGACCCGTAGAAAACGGAGAAGAACCTCCCCCCCACGCCGAGTTACCAAGACCCAGACTAGTTCCCCCCGCTGAAGTATTGACTGAAGATGTAAGCCCCTGGTAGGGGTTCCATGCATTAGATAGAGGAGAAAAAGACTGATAAGCACTCGATGCAGGGAAAGAAGCATTCCCTGGATGACTCGCGATGAACTGATTCCCTGCCCCCGACGTTGCAAACATAGGATTCCATCCTGTAAAAGAAGCCGAACTTGGCCCCTGAGCCCAAGGATTGAAACTTTGGGTCTGGGACGTAAACGGAAACGACCCTAAAGAAGGATTGGGACTAGGAATATGCCCAGTCCCGAAGGGGAAACCCTGAAAAGAAGCTGATCCACTAGCCATGTTGGACATGGGAGTAGATCCAGCTGCACCGGCGGTAAAGGAAAAAGAGGGATTTCCAGCAATGGACATCCCTGAAACAAAGGGACCAGATTGAGAAGCATATGCTTGGGTGAACCCAGAGCCAAACATAGCAGTGCTAGAAGCACTCGAAGATAGAGCAAGAGTGCCCCCCGCCTCGACAGAAACAGGGGTCTGAATGCCCGCAGCACTCACGGTAGAAGCCGCGTTCCCAGTCGTGGCCATCGAAAGATAAGAAAGATAAGGAAGATCCGGCGGTCTTTCAGACTCCGGTCCGATGTACTCTATAACAAACGGATGATCAAGAGGAAGAGGAGATGGACCTGTAGCTGCAGGCTCAGGTATATCTTCTATCTGAAAATCTTCCTCCTGAGGAAACAATACCCTCGAGGTCAGCGAAACGCTCCTCTCGGAACCGACACCGGAATCAGCAACGAAACCTTCAGACCTTAGTGGAGGATCTCTCTCCACAGCGTCAGACTCTACAGGGTGAAAACCACCTGCTAGATTGCTCCTACGCCTTCTCGAAGAAGGCTCTGCACTCTCGGGAGATAACCCCCGGACTCTCCTAGAACGTCGAGGCGCTTGATCAGCCACTTTTACAAATTTATTATATTAGACTCAAGAAAAGTGAAAAGCTAGGCAAGCTAGGAGCAAAGAGCACTCACTAAAATCAAACCCCTGAGAAACAGCAAGCAAACAGCCTCCAAGTATTTCCGCTCCGGGTGATGAGGACCGGACACCAAAATACAGGAAAGCGAAGTATAGGGCCTTCCGAAAGCAGTCTGGGATGATTAGGGCCCATAACAACTAGCGAAGGTATCAGAAGCAGTTACGCCGACCTCCTAACAACAGCCTTTGCCGGCTCAAGCACCCAAGCTTCGCAAGGGCACCCCCCAGAAGTACTGCTGGAAGTGATGCGACGTCTCCCTCAGGTACCACGGGTATTCCCCCCCGCAGTCACCTGTGTGGAACCTAGGAACAGCAACTATGGACACCAATCCGTATCAGAAGCTGGGCGGAACGGTCTTGAGGTCAGATTCAGCTAATCGGAGGGGGGTATCCCTCTTCTTAACCTTCACTTCCCCTCGCGCTTGACTCTTGGATGAGAGCTTTCCCAGTCCACCTCACGGAGTTGGATTTCGCTCAATTAATCAACTTCTATGTTTGTTTGAGCGGCCTTGGAGAGTTAACTCTCCTCTCTCCTATTCCAAGGCCCTACAACCTAGCTAGTTGGTGATTGACACTTAATAAAACTTGCTAGTTGATTTTAGATTAAATCGCTTATTTTAAGGGCTGTTGTATTAAGTCATAAGGATATGGAATTGAAACCAATGATGTTCTGATGCAAAAGAAATTAATAAAAACCTGACTACATGCACATGCAGTTCTTTGTCTTTCGATGAAGAGCAATTTCTATGTAAGTTCTACGAGACTAAAAATGTATTTTTATTTTCGAATTACAAACTCACACGCACAAAAAATTAAGAAGCTAACTAAATGATTCAATGCACCTAATGCAAATGACCACTAGCATGTAATTTCTAAGATGCAGAAAGTCCCTTGAAACAAGGTGAAATTTCCCAAAAGGCTCCTTCAGTTTCAACTAATCTTTTGATATCCAGAAGGCTAATTCTTGCAAACAAGAACTCTCAATATAAGACACCAAAATACTCAACAAGAAGAAGAAGAAATCAAAAGACAACCTCCCTTCACAATCAAGCGGGAAACTAGAAGCAAGAAACTTCACTAAAGTCCCAAAAGATGAAGCTAAACGAAAATGAAAAAGGCAACAACAAAAACAAAAACAAGAAACAATGTTTTTTGAGTTTTTGATATGCAAAAACAAAAAGCAAAACAAATGTTTTTGGGCTTTTCAGTTTTATAAAACAAGAGTTTCAAGAAAACCAAGAACAATTATCCCAATCCAAGCCAAAACGAGACCGAATTTCAAGCATAAACTTCAGCTATGCCCCCAAACCTTATAAGGCTAATAATAGCAAGATCAATGAGAGCAACGGAAGACCAAAAACTCAATCAAAAAGCCAAGAGAAATAGTGCAAATTCGTTGCAACACAAAACTCCAAAGAAACAAGAAAAGATCTTCGAAAAATGCAACAAAACCCTAGCTTATGAAACTCAAGAAAACCAATTGAAAACAAAGCAAAGAACGCAATGCAAAGCACAACACAAAGACAGGAGCGAGTCAATGAGCAAAAGCTCTCTGTTCTGGTAAAGCAGAACAGCCAAGAACGCTCAGAAAGCGATCTTGGAACTCAATCCAGGAGTGCTAGCACCAACAAGAACATTTCGCCAAAAGACCGGGCTTTCGGGACAAACTAAAAGAGAACCAAGACTTAAAACCATCACACGCAAGTACAAAGACTCGCAAACACGTGCCTCCACACCTGGAAGACCAAAACACCGTATTCTTGGCCTCTGCAATTCAAATTTAGGTATACGCGACCTTGCAGTTATGCAACAGGCGTGTATACGCGTCTGTGTTGAACGAAACCCGCGTATACGCGGTTCCTTCTACACAAACTCGCGGGTATACGCGACTGTGTGCAAGAAAAACTGCGTATACAAAGAAGGATAATGAAAAATAAAAAGTACAAGCCTGGGAAAGGTATAAAAGCTTCAGACTGACTGCAAGAAAGCCAACTGGACTGTAAAAGACAGAAAAAACTGTTGGTATCCTACCAAACAGCTGAAACAACCCAACAGGAGAATCACAAAAATGTGATCCCCATCGGAGTCGCCAGTTCTGTTTCGGGGATTTAACACCCTAGAGGTTGGTTGGGATTCAACCTCCACAGAGCAGGGGCGTACTACTTAACAGAGACTCACACGATCATGCACAGTCATTAAAACGAAATCGAGTAGAACAAGAGGTTTACCCGTTGGTCTCCTACGTTTGAAGTAGATCCCAGTAAATTCAAACTCATGCCAACCGTCCTTCCTCTTTCACACGAAATACAAGAAGAAACCAGCACAAAGGACAAGTTGTACGGTATATTTCTACTCTATCGTTAGTGAGATTCATATAAAACATTAAATAAATCATCATGAATGCTTGTATAACAAATATTCTTCATACATTAAAGCATACTAACACGTTTGTCGGAACAGCATGATACTTACGTAATGTATAAAAAAATAGTACGTACAAAAGTAAGTGGAAAGATCACTGATCCTTCCAAGGCCTTGAGGCAATCGTCGAATCCCAGTCCAGCCCTTGCCTCGCTAAGACTCCTTCCAAATGAGTGCATACGAGATAACATATAAAGGGATGTGTATCTCAAGGAAACAAGGGTTTCACGAACTGAGCGGGAAAGTGCGGGAGGCACGGGGAATCGAGACTTGGATGGGGAACCAACGAGTATAATAATAATAATTCTCTCTCCCCCTTAGGCCATACATATGAGGTCCTTTTATAGTCCCTCCAAGTAGTTTCAGCAGTTGGAAACAGTTGGCCACGGGCTGGGGTAGTTGAACTACCTGAGTAACTATCAACCCAGCGCGAAATTAGGGATTTTAATATATTTTTTAATCATTAAAATGGAATACGCGGAAAAGTCTAGCTGTACTAGCGTATACACGCGGAAAAACACGGGCATAGTCACGTATGAAGGATTTTCTACTGTTTTTAAGTGAATTTGTCCAAGTCTGTAGGAATGGGTGCCCATAAAGCCATGTAGCAATCATGAATCATGTCAAGGTGAGAAATGATGCTATAACAATAGATCTAAAATAAAAATCTCTATGCAACTTCTCTTTCGCACAAACATGATAGCATTCCTCATTCTCCCACACATATCATGTTCTTTGTAAACATTCATACAATATAAAATATGGAAATTCATGAATTATCTCTGCACAACAACTTGTGTAGCTTTTCATTGCCCCCCAACACCCCCCCACCACCCTATCTTATTAATAATATTTTAATTTGTGCGGAAGTGCGAAGAAATTTCATTGTGGGGAGGAAGATTTCAATGTACGATAAATAATATATATTTGTTTGTCTCTACAGCTAATTAAGTGGGATCTGCATTTCGTCCACCTTTCTACCTCAGCGCATGGGTAGAATATACCAAAGAAAGTAGTTATTTTAGTAAATCATTGACATGTATGAATTTGTTGCTAATATTTTAATTGTAAATATTTCATATATTTCAAATATCTATTTCTTCAAGATTTTGTGCAGGAAGATATATGCATTTTGTACTAACTGCTAATATTATTGCTCATATTTTAGTTATAACTACTGTTATTTAGGTGATTATGTAAAAAAACCACATTAATATTGAATGTGGGTGTGGTTGTGAGTGCATATTTCACCCACATTTCTATTTCAAACTATGCTTGTTCCGCTCTGCTTTCTCTGCATAATGATGTCTACAAAGCTTCATCCACAGATGCTTTTTTTTTTATGATTATGTTTGTATCTTTGAATATGTTTCAAATAAGGAATTTTTCTAGAAGTACATAAGAATTCTATTGTGTGGAGGAAGATTTCAATATGTGGTGTTGAAAATGCAGCAAGATGATGGAGCTTAGTGAAATGAAGTCGCCTTCACTAAGTGGGCCCGCAGGCAAATTTTGGCGCAAAGTCTATTTTTAGACTATGTCTATTTTTAGACATATGGAGCATGGTCCAGGGGTTGCGGTATGTTATTCTTGGAGTATTGGTAATGTTGGTAAAAATAGATGGACCTCTATTTTTTTACCTATAGGTCGATAGGTCGAAGTCTATTTTTAGACTGCCTATCCTAAAAATAGGGAAGTCAAATATTATTTACCCTTAATAATATTTGGACTCTAAACTTGAGTTTCAGTTTACTCTTGCAGCACTTCAGTTTGAGCTACGGATGTGGCCCATGCATCTGACAGAAGGAATTACGCTATTCCTAGGGGTTTGGTGAGCTCATGCATGGTTTACTTCAGTTAGAACTCAAGTGGCGGAGTTTGGTGGAGTTGATGAGACAGTTGGTGGAGTTGTGTTCGGTTTAACTTAGTTGAACTAGTTGTATTTAGTCTAACTGAAAAATACACTAGTGATGAGTGGTGTGAATTAATTATTAATTAATTCACTAATTATTGACTCATAAATCAACTAAAGAACACATCAGTTAACTGCAATGCATGGACAGTTCAGTGGAGACCAGTGTTAGAGGTGGGTGAAAGGGTGAGTCTACTATCAGTTGTGACTATTGGTTGTGCATGAGATTTGCACACACATTGATGGAGATTGCCAATGAGGATTGCACAGTACAAGCTAGGGGATTCGAACTTGGATCTCATTAGATAAAACCTTGATTGCGCGGTAAGCCCAGGCAATTAGTGGTGAGTTTTGAACCAGTAACCTGTTCAAAACCAAGCTAAGTTGTGTGTAACTTCATGAGATAATACTGAGTACTTGTGAGGAGTATTGTACTGATTTAGTTACTTGATTTCTCCATTATAATATACACAATAGCTGCGGGGTTTTCAGCTATAAGCTTTCCCCATATATACTGTGTAATGTGTGTGATGTTTTGATTATCTTTTGATCGCATACCGCTTGTTTTATTTCCGCATGTGTGATGATCTGAGTGGAAGAGATTATGTGTTGCATATGAATTCGAATTGATATGTGATCAGGATAATCTCGGTGGATAAATATTCATTATTCAGCAAATTTCTACATGTGGAACACCACACTTCACACTAAAGGTTCTTATTGCTAATATTTTATTATTAAAAAATGCATATTTGTTGATAGCAATAAGATTGAGGCAACTACTAGAATTATACGATATTGTTGCTAATATTTTAGTGATAAATAGTGCATATCCCCTTGTCTCTATATCTAATTAAGAGGGATCCTCATTTCATCACACTTCATGCTATCAGAACAACAATGACAACCGCACTTGATAATGCTCTTTGATTAGTCATTAGAATTCGATTTTACACATAATACTGATAAGAAATTTACTAAGATAATAAATATACCGAGGAGATATGATGTAGCATAGTCCCTTCGTCTAACACTTATTAATTGATTCTCCTTGTTCTCCACACACACTTCCTCTGCATAGCCACTTATGCACAACTTCCTCTGCACAATAGAAGCTAGATTTGGAATCTAGCATGTAAAATAAACCTGGAAAATAATGCCAAAAAGGATAATCATCAAGTTGGAATGTGGCGGTTTGTTGTTGTATTTCTAGCTTTTCTTGTTTAGTAGAACAAAGTATATCATAATGCATAGTTCTATTTTAACATCTAGGTAGGTTATTTTTTAGGAATTTAAATTTAGTTTTCATTTGAAAGTTAGAATTTATATAGATTCCACATCTCGTCAAGGATATTTTAACGGATAATTTGTTAATTAACGTGTCCCTGTCAATTAACATTGAAATGTTTCATGTCATTCAATTTTTATTGTGTCAAGGTTTACATTGTGTGGAAGTGCGGAATTGTCTTGGCCCATGTTTGTTCTACACCGATTGCTCCACCCAACGATATCTGCATAGCTTCCTCTAAACATGTTATATCTGGAGATGTATGTGAAGTTATTGCTAATAATTTTAAGTGTAAATAATGATTATTTTCGAACATTTAGAATATTTGTTTTTTTAGGCTCTTGTGGAAATGCTCTTTGTTTATATTTCCACATTTTGTACTAAATACTAATATTATAGCTAATATTTTAGTTCAGAATAATGTATATCAGTATCGAATTCAATAAAATGTAGATCATCCGGTAATTTCAGAACAAAAAAATACACCTTCATGTAGCTTTGACCGAACAATTTTTATACAAAACCGCTTTTATTTCTAGTATTATTGCTAATACTTTAGTTATAAATAATGAATATCAATAGTCAATTGAGTAAACTTTGTGTGGAATGCACAGAAGTTTATGTACAAAACCGCATTCCATTGAACAAAATCTATGTTTGTACGGAGGAAGTTTAATGTACGTACAAAAATAATTTATGCAGAACTTCGCACTTCGCAATAAAAACTTCTACTGCTAAAATTTTGTGCAATATTTTAGATTGGAAAATTCAATTTTCACATCGTTGGAAACATTCGCAATTTGCACTTAAATGATTTAATCAAATCTTAACTCAGATGAATTGCAGTTAGCAATAATGTTAATTTGTATTTTAGTCAATAACGCAATATGAGATATAAAACAAAGATTCAAAGCATATGGTTAAATACAAATAAAACTTTATTGTAAAATTGATGTATTCAAATGGTTTTGAATGAAAAATAATTCCTGCGGTTCAATTTGTAAATAGAAACTAGTTCACATCATGTTTAGATTTAAGACATAGGCATTAAAAACAAATTTTCTCAACAATATGAGAAATAATTTAATTTAATTTATATCTATGATTTTTGGATTTATCATTTTTTTAAGTACAATATTCCTTGTGTAAATATTTGACTGCATAGAAGCAAGTTATTGTTTTCAGCAGAAATTTTCATTGTAGTATTCTATTATTAAGAGATATATGTCTAGAATGCTAAATCATTGCCAAATGTTCAATTTCGTTTAAAGAAACAACACAGCACTAAATGTAGCAGAAAATTTGAAAGCATATTTTTGGAAATTTATAGAAAACACTATGTCGGAATAAAATGTCAATGAGTGTGGCCATAACTCATATTTATACAAGAGAATATTCAAAACATGGTTTTCAAAGACAAAATTGCTAAGTAGAATCGCAATTGTCCAAAGAAAAATTTAAAGTAAATGGATTTGTTGTAGTGGAAATTGGTGTTTGGTTTCCTTGAATGATATCTACAGTTAGAAAACAATGATCTGTAAGGTGTGTTACGATTCCATGACTCGTTGAATAAATACATTGACCATTTTTTTAATGTAGTCCTCTTTGAGGGAAACTGTGACTTCCATTTTCACGTTTTTGGTGAAAATCTCATTTTCAATTTCTCTAGTTTTTTCCTGCACATCGACAACTAACATAGAATTTTTCTTATTGACCTTGGAAAAAGTAGTTAGCCATTTGTTAATATGTTTTGCAATAAAATCAATGGTGTTTTCAAACTTTGCTATTGTTTTATGTTTTTTCTCCTACAAATGAATATGTAACATGTCCTTTGAAATTAACTTAGAATCATGCACCATGCTCAAACTGTCTAAGCCTTTTATAATATCCATTTCCCTGAAATAGGCATCAGCTCTCCTTTTGGATATTTCAGTATAAGCAGACTTAATATTCTCAAGTGTAGTGACCCTTTCCATCCATCCAGCTTCCAATTTCGTCACCCGTTCAGCATTTGGTAAATGTTGGTTTTTATTTTTGAAATCAGAGAGTATTTCTAGCCTATGCTTAAAATTATTTAATTCATTATCAAATAATTGCTTCTATTTTGTAAGATTAATTTTAACCAAGTCCGTAAATTTCATTATTTACTCTTGCAAATGCATTAAATCGAGAACTAATTTCCAATAATCTTCAAAAATTTCTAATCTTATGCATATGTTCTCAAGGATATATGTCTTCACTACATTAAGAAGATTCATAGCCTTGTTTAATTTTTGCGGTGTTGCAACAACAGAACTTGACGATGAAGGGGACCGTAATTCTAGTGGAGTCATTAACAGAGGAGTTGGATTTCGCAATGTCTTGTATTTCTTTTAATTTCCTTTTCAATATATGATTTTATGAAAGCATGTTGGTAATATTTTGAGTAATTTCCACAAAATAATTGGAATATTGTTGCAATACCATGAGCCCCATCGTATCAACGCCACACAGATCAATATGCATGTGTTCTTAACCAATAATATTTTCATTTTCAAGCTTTGCCTTTTAAACTCTTAAATTTTCTTTGGTATTGTCATACTTTATATTTTGCAATGTGATGGGACGTTCATCGAAAATAATGTACTCTTCTGCAATTTGCTATATTACTTTCTGATTTTTTGCTAAACAAATAGCAACCTAGTTAGGTTGTTCACTGCTATCAATTTCTAGTTATGTAGCATGTTCAATGCTTTCTCTATCGATGACACTTTTATACTTGGGCATTTTAACTATATGCTCATGTTGACGACTTGTTGGCTAACCAATAATCATTTTTCCAAAACCAAGATTTTTTCTTTTTGCTCGAGTCATGGATGGCATTGGTCCAGTAACAGGTGTCAAAGGTGAATATTCTTGTGTAGGATTTAGCGATTTTTGTTTCTATTTTTCCTCATATCTTATTTGGGAATCCATTTTCGATATTTAATACTTGATTTCCTGAAAATTTAATAAACTATGTGTTGTGTAAATATATTTTCTTGTAGATTATGACATGCAAAAGTTTCACTGGTTCTTTCTTCGCATGCAATTTAAGTTATTAGGGAAAAGAGAATGCACATACCAGAGGCAAAAGAGAAAGAAATAGTGATTTGATAAGATGCAATTAGAAAATACAAACCCATAAAAAAATTCTAAATATTTGGTACAATTCATGTGTTCATAAAATGTGTAATGAGAAAATACAAATTGCTAAACAATTTTGCACAAAAAGAAATCCATTGTAGAGATAATTATGAAAGAACCTTAGCAACTGAGCAAATGAATTGTTGAATACTACTAAATCTACTAAGAAGTGAGACTAGGAAGGCATTCGCTAGACAAAATTTGTATTTTTATGTTCTTCTCTCTTGGCAGATTCAAATAACACTCTATATTCATCTACAATGTCGCGTAAATTTGAATTTTTTTGTTGCAATGGAAATTGCCACTTGTTGTTATTTTTCGTGTGCAAACTACCAGATATGACAGTCTTAATAAATATAAATTGAAAATATCAAATCCAACGCTACTGGGAAGTAATAGAAATAAGTATCAATATTGAAAAGTCATCTTCTCCACTAAATGTGTCTTTTGTTGTTGATTTAATATCATTAAGATGTGTGTCATACAAATAGAAATTGTAATATAATATAAGATCGTTGTGTACCTATACTACATTGTGAAATGTTTTTCTGATGCATTTTCCAACTTAAATTTCCCAAAATATTTCAATTATTTCTTGACAGTCGTACAATTTTTCGAAACGACTAGATGCATATATGCAGTAATAATAGAAAAAAATCATGACAATTATAATAGTTAGATTTGAAAAGAGTATCATTCATAGATGTTTTTGTTGGACCCTTAGTTAAACTAAGAGGAGGGGGGTGAATCAGTTTATCACATTCATGGACTTTTAAAACTTCTCATTAAAACTTATTTACACATTCATATCATGTCCAACTTAATATGTGAGTAATCTTAGAATGAGAGCAGCAAGTATTAATATTATATAACAGTAGACTTAATATGAGAGCAGCAGGTGTTAAGCAGAAAATATAAATCAGATGAACACATAAACATCATGCACAGAGACACCAGATATAAGTGGAAACCCATAAAGGGATAAAACCACATCTTATTATTGTTGTGATGCAAAGGCAAGCTCCAACTCCCTCTCACCACTGTTTTTTTGCAGGCACCAACCTACAGGAGGCTCCAATCCTCAATGCTGCAAGCTACAACTTGCAAGGAAGCACCAACTCCCTTCAATTTTCTGCAGGCACCAACCTACAGGAGGCTTCAACCTCAGTCAGCTACAACTGACGGCTATCAAGTTGCAACTTGATAGGGAAGCTCCAACTTCCTCAATTTATCAAACTAAATGTTTGTTGATTTACCTCAGATATCAGCTCTGTTCTGTAGCTTCTCTTTCTGCTTTTCTTTTCTTAATCTTCTCTTCCTGTCTCTTCTATACTCTGCCTTCTCTATATTTTCTCTCTCTAACCTCTTTTATGCATATCCATTTGATATTATTTATAGAGTTCCTCACATGATTGTTTGTATTTCACAAGGAATTTTGAGTGAACAGTCATGACTCTTTGGCTTTTGTCTTCTCATTCATTTATCCAACTCATTTTAAAATTATAATGATATATACAAATTTCCATGCTATAGTGGGATTTTTCTTTTCCTTAGGATACTTGCCAATGCATCACAAACAATAAAAAATTTAATCACAACATTTACATTCAGATTTTCAGTTACACACTTCAATTTCACTCAGCTTCTTTTCTGGATTTTGGCTTTACTGGATTTGTCTTTTTTGTTGTTTTTGAGTGACTGTTCTGAATATTTTGGTTCACCTCTGTGTCTTTTCATCTTTTCACTGTACTTGTGTGCACCAACCATATATACCTGCTTTTCAGGTTTATTCTTAAATACATATGAATCTGGGCAATGTCTGTTCATTACCATCTCTGTTCTCAGGCTACCTGCTTGCATTCTCTGTACATATATGAGTTTTAAACTTAATGGTTGAAACTCATATTACAAATTCAATTCACCTTTTTCCCTGTACTATTTTACTGCCATCCATAGTCCCGCTTTGCTCTCAAAGTACCCCGTTCTCCTCCACGTGGTCTTCCACAACTTCTTAGGTTTTATTTATCAATTCCAAAGAAGTTGACAAATAATTATATTCAGCAAAATTTGGAAAATTTTAGATATACCAAACCTTATAACTCCGCAATATTTCCAATATAAAATCAACGCCAACTTTTGGATTTTAATTACATGGTAAAAACTATATATTTCGGGGCTTAAGTGAATCCCTCGATTTCACCACCGATGGAACACTTTATATTAATACATAACGCTTTTCAAACAAACAGCTTTGTAATAGCCTTTGACTCCAGTCCCACACATATAATCAATAACCAATCCAATACATGCACCGTACCTTAGATTATCCTTCTTGCTTCTTCATCAAATGACTACCGTACGATGGCTCCCCTCCAGATCGACGGCGCTCGACAATATCACGTGGCTTCCCTGGTCGATCGTTAACGTGCGATGGCGCGCATTGAACGATGGTTTTGGAACTTCACCCAACACCACGTGTCAAACACTCAATGGAATCGCTCCGAATTTGAAAATACCGCTCGCTCCGCAAAAGCGGTGTGATGAAACCTGAAAACCGCCTTCACTGTTCACCCGGTCACAGTTCCGCTCTTCTACGCAGGGTTCCGATCTCGTACAAGGTTCTGCCTTTATTATTTAAAAGGGTTCTATCATACATTCGACACCGAGACTCATAGACTAATCAATACCATGGCATCGTTAGACCTTCCATACTTACACAGAAGCATACAGCGGGAATTGTGACATTACACAGAGGTGTATAACTACGAGCCTTCAGGAGTTTATGCAATTACACCATATTATCGCCTTGGTTCTGGAGCACGGAGCATCCAGTTAAACTTCTATACAAGTTTCTAAATACAGATGTGAAGCCTTTCAATACAATAATACTGAATAAATTCTTGACATGATTCGACCAAGAAGACATTCAAACACAATAATACTAAATCAATTCTTCACAAGATTTAACCCCATCCAGACACACTTAATTCAAAGATAGTTCTTCCATCCAGACACATTATCCTCCTACTCTGTTGCTGAAGAAGTTCTCTACCTCAATTCACTGCCTTTGTTGCCTCTGTTCTCCTTAACTAATGCTTCTCCTTACTTCTCTTTTGCTATCTCTCTTTGTCTTTGTTTCCTCTGATGTCTCTGCTGCCTTTCTAGTGCTCCTCCTTTGTCATCTCCTTTGCCATCAATGACAACATTTCCAACAGTCTCCCCCTTTGGCATTGATGGAAATACTCTTCCTCTGTTTGCCTTACAGAAGCCCCTTTTTGCTTTTCCTCCCCCTTTGACATCAATAGCAAGGGTTGCTCATTTCTTAGTTTGCTTTCTGCATTTCCTTTTTCTGAGATCTTCTGACTTTGTATCCTTTATCCTTTTCATTGACTCCTATATACTGGATGTATTCTTTCCATAAGATTTTGATCGTAAGGACCTGTTTCATGGTTTCCTTGTTGGCTGATCTCCCCCTGGAATGATATTTTAGTTTCTGTTCTCCCCCTGAAACTGTGCTTTCTCTTTATATCAGAGAGTAGCATCTACAGATACTATCCCTAGTCTATCTCTCAAATATTCAAATGGTTCTCTAGCAAGAGGTTTGGTAAATATATCTGCTGTTTTTTCTTTTGTTGGCACATACTCCAGCTTTACTATCTTCTGAGCCACTTGTTCTCGAAGAAAATGATACTTGATTGGCATATGCTTAGTTTTTGAGTGAAGCACAGGATTTTTAGATATACTTATAGCACTTGTATTATCACATTTGATTGAGATAGGTTCATCAATGTTTACCTTCATGTCTTGGAGAGTTTGCTTCATCCACATGACTTGTGTACAACATGCTGCTACTGCTATATATTCTGCTTCTGATGTAGACAGAGAGATAGATGTTTGTTTCTTGCTTAACCATGCCACCATACTTTCTCCTAGATAGAATGCACCTCCACTTGTGCTTTTCCTGTCATCTACACAACTGGCCCAATCTGCATCTGTGTATGCTGTCAAAGTGAATTTTTTTCCTTTAGGATACCAAAGCCCATACAGTGTTGTTCCTTGTAGATATCTGAATATTATTTTTACTGCAAGAAGGTGATTTTTTTTGGGTGCTGCTTGATATCTAGCCACTAGTCCTACTGCTAGCATGATGTCTGGTCTTGATGTAGTCAGATACAACAGACTTCCTATCATGGATCTGTAGAGTTTTTGAACTATATCAGCAGACCCATCATTAGCACATAGCTTACATCCCGTGATCATGGGAGTTGACACAGGTTTGCAGTCCTCCATTTTGAACTTTTTCAACACTTATTTTAAGTACTTTTCTTGTGAGATGAATGTGCCTGTGTTATTTTGTTGAATTTGAAGTCCTAAGTAGAAATTGAGTTCTCCAATCATGGACATCTCAAACTCTGACTTCATCTCCTCAGCAAACCCTTTTGCAAGTTCATCTCTGTTGCTTCCAAACATAATGTCATCAACATATACTACAACAATTAGGAGTTCATTTTCATGAGCTTTTATGTATAGATTGTTGTCTACTCCACCTCTCTTAAAGCCTTGTTTTTGCAAATATTTATCTAGTCTTGAGTACCAAGCACGAGGAGCCTGTTTCAGTCCATAAAGAGCCTTCTTCAGTCTGCATACATAGTCTTCTTTGTCTGTTAATGAGAATCCTTCTGGTTGTTCCATGTAGACTTCTTCTTCTAAGTCTCCATTCAGAAATGCAGATTTTATATCCATTTGATATACCTTGAAGTTTTGGTAGCATGCAAATGCCATGAACATTCTGATAGCTTCCATTCTGGCTACAGGGGCAAATGTTTCAATATAATCAAGTCCTTCGATTTGTGAGTATCCTTTGCAGACCAGTCTGGCTTTATTCCTGATTACTTGTCCTTTCTCATTCATTTTATTTTTGAATACCCATTTTGAGCCTATGACATTTTTCTCAGTGGGTCTAGGAACTAATTCCCATGTATTGTTTTTCTCAATTTGGTCCATTTCTTCATTCATAGCTTTTACCCAAGACTTGTCCTTGTTGGCTTCTTCAAATTTCTTTGGCTCTATTTGTGAAAACATGGCTATGTATACCTCTTCAGTTTGTTCTGTTAGTTGCCTTCTTGTTTGGACCCCTACTCTCTTGTCTCCAATGATCTGATCTTCAAGATGGTTTTTCTGAGTATATCTTGAGGGAGCTTTAGAACTCATCTCTGTATCTTCTGTTGTCTTTCTTGTTTCCTCATCATCTTGGTTTTCTTCTTCATGGTTGTCTGATGGACTGCAGCAGTCTGTATCTCTTGTATTGTTTGGAAGTTCTTCATCAAATCTCACATCAATGCTTTCTACTATTTTTTGAAGAGTCTTGTTGTAGCACCTGTACCCTTTACTTTTGGATGCATATCCTAGAAATATCCCTTCATCTGCTCTTGCATCAAATTTTCCAAGATTTTCATCATTATTTTTTATGTAACACTTGCTTCCAAAGATTCTGAAATGTTTGATTGAAGATGGCTTTCCATGCCATAGTTCATAGGGAGTCTTGTCACTTCTTGGCCTTAAGTGAGCTTTATTAAGGATATGTACTACTGCGTGCACTGCTTCTGCCCAAAAGGTTTAAGGAATATTATTCTCCTGCATCATGGCTCTAGAAATTTGTTGAACAAATATGTTTTGTCTCTCTGTTATTTCATTCTGCTGAGGTGTCCCTGCAATATTAAATTTTTGTTTTATGCCATATTCATTGCATATATCTGCAAATTCATAATCTGTGAATTCACCTCCTCTTTCTAATCTGATGCATTTTAGCTTGCATCATGTCTGGTTTTCAGCTAATGCTTTGAATATTTTGAATTTTTCCAGAGCTTCCGATTTATCTTTGAGAAATGCAACCCATGCCATTCTGGAGAAATCATCGATTATTAGCATGAAGTAGGATTCTCCACTTGGTGTTCTAGTTCTTGCAGGTCCACACAGATCCATGTGCACAAGCTGGAGTGGTCTACTTGTTGATAACTCATCTTTGGCCTTAAATGATGTATGGGTCTGTTTACCCAATTGACATGATTTACATATGGTATTAGAAGGCCTTTTTATTTCTGGCATGTCTCTGACCGCTTTCTTTTTGCTCAGTCTGATAATATGATCGAAGCTGAGATGTCCCAATCTTCTATGCCATAACCATGACTCCTCAAGTTTGCTAAGATGGCATGCTTCATATTTCTCCTTCACGATGTAAACATTGCTCTCTGTTCGAACACCTTTGAGCAGAGTCTTACCTGTGGTGCTTGATCTGACTTCACAGTCTTGTGCTCTGAAAAGAACTTCACAGCCTTTGTCACACATCTGACTGACACTTACTAAATTTTCTTTCAGCCCATCTACAAATAGTACATCTTGGGCCTTTCCTCTACCATTGTCTATGCTGACTGAGCCTTTTCCCTTGATCTTACCTGATTTACCATTGCCAAAAGTAACATTGCCAGATTTCTTTTCATCAAGAGTTATAAAATTGCTTTTGTCTCCAGTCATGTGTTTTGAGCAGCCACTATCCAAATACCACTGGCTTTTCAAGTCTTGAGCAGTTAGAGCCAAGTCACATTTATTCACCTTCTTTATCCACTGGAGGCACCCTTTTTTTTGGTATCTTTTGTGAGGTGATGAACTACATCTTCTTAGAGGACATTTGGAAGGTATATGTCCAACTTGATTGCATACACAACATTTGATCATAAATTTTGTAGAATTATGAGTATGAACAGAATTTCTTTGATTCATAAACCTCCTTGAGGTGTTAAACATCAATATTTGTCCATACTTTCTACACTCAATGATTTTATGGCCAAATTCCTTACAATAAAAATAGTAACCATAGAAACTATTTGCATACCTGATGTAAGGTTGTCTCTTCCATTTGTTTGCTTGAGGCAGTCTCTTCAATGTTTGCATCTTTTGCTGGTTTGAATTACTCCTCCTTGCATGACAATATGCAGCAATGTGTCCCAGCTTGTGGCAAGCGTAACAGATGGCATTCTTCATAGGAGGGAAGAATCTCCTTTGATGGTTTCCAAATTTTACATACTCAGGGGTCTTAGTATTTATTACATTCTTTGCTACTAGTGGTTTCTTCTGATCTTTGTCTTCCTTATTACAGGTTTCTTCTTTTGTAGGAATTTTTTGAGCTGCTTCATCATTCTTCTTTTCAAAAATAATCTCTTTGTCAACCTTTTCTTTGCCTTTACTTGATTCTCCTTCATAGCCTATTCCAGTTTTTATCATAGGGGATCTTTGAGCAACCAGAATTTCATTCAACTTACTAGAGCTTGTTGTTTGGGAAGAGTTTATAACCAATTTCCTTTAAGCATTTTCTAAATTCTTCCTGAGACATACTACTTCTTCTTCCAACTTTTCTTGTTTCTGAGTTTTTTCTTTGATTTGCTTAAGTAACATGTCCTCTATCTTCTTGGCTTCTTCAAGCTCTATCTTTAGATGCATCAGGACTTCTGAATTATGTTCTTCTCGTACGAACTTGAGGAGAATGTCCTTTTGTTTTTTGCATTTCAGCTTGAGTCTATCAATTTCTTCCAAAGCACTTCTTAGCTCCCCCTCAAGGTCGACTTCACCTTCTTCTTCTTCATCTTCTAGCAGGAGACCTTCATGTTCTTCTATAGCCATCAATAAAAATTCAGAGGTTCCATCTTCACTTGAGATTTCATCTAGATCTTCAAATGTACTGTTGTCTTGTTGAGCATAGAAGGATTTTTTCTGAACTTCTTTCC
Source organism: Pinus albicaulis (assembly GCA_034641835.2). Taxonomy (NCBI): domain Eukaryota; kingdom Viridiplantae; phylum Streptophyta; class Pinopsida; order Pinales; family Pinaceae; genus Pinus; species Pinus albicaulis. The sequence goes on along the minus strand of CM076577.1, from coordinate 938,997,889 downwards.
TTTCTGCCAGTTCTTTGATGTATTTCTCTCTGACTCTTGAGCCTGATTTCTTACTTTCTTGTGAGGACACTTAGCAGCATAGTGTCCACCTCTTCCACAGTTAAAGCACTTGAAAGGAAGTTTACCTTTGTATTTACCTGAGCCTCTATCCAATTTCTTGACAAATTTTGCCTCTTCTTCATCCGAGCAAGAGCATATGTCTTCCTCTTCTTCTTTCTTCTTTTCTATTTTAAAGGCTGCCTCTCTCGTACTTGGCTTCTTCTGTGGGAGCCTCATCTCGTATGCTGTTAAATTTCCAAGTAGCTGGTTCATGGTCAAGGTCTCCCAATCAGCTGTTTCTTCTATTGCAGACACCTTGGGATTAAACCTGGATGGAAGATATCTTAGAATCTTTTGCACAATTATACTTTCTGGCATGGTTTCTCCAAGAGCTTTCATATTGTTAACAATTTCTGCAACTTTTAGGAAGAAAATATCAATGTCTTCATCATCATTCATTTTTAAATTCTCAAACTAGGCTCTATAGACTTGAAGTTTGGCAGTTTTTACTTTCTTGTCTCCTTCATGGATGTTCTCCAGAGTATCCCACATCTCTTTGGCAGTGTCTTTGTGCATTACTTTGATAAACTCTGCTTCACACAATCCATTCAAGATAGCATTCATGGCTTTTGCGTTAGCTACAAAATCTTGTTTGGATTCTTTCTCTGAGTCAGTTGACTTTGGGGCATATCCTAATTCCACAACACCCCAAACTTCTATTCCTAGAGACATTATGTATGTCCTCATCCTGATTTTCCAGAAGGCATAATTTACACCTGTAAAGAAAGGGGCTTTATTGGTTGAGCATCCTTCTTTACTAGCCATTCTAAGAACCTAGAATCTCCTTTCAGTTGTTAAACTGGTACAAAGGAACCTGCTCTGATACCAATTGTTGGACCCTTAGTTAAACTGAGAGGGGGGGTGAATCAGTTTAACACATTCATGGACTTTCAAAACTTTTCATTAAAACTTATTTACACCTTCATATCATGTCCAACTTAATATGTGAGTAATCTTAGAATGAGAGCAGCAAGTATTAATATTATATAACAGTAGACTTAATGTAATCTTAGAATGAGAGCAGCAAGTATTAATATTATATAACAGTAGACTTAATATGAGAGCAGCAGGTGTTAAGCAGAAAATATAAATCATATCAACACATAAACATCATGCACAGAGACACCAGATATAAGTGAAAGCCCATAAAGGGAAAAACCACATCTTATTATTGTTGTGATGCAAAGGCAAGCTCAACTCCCTCTCACACTATTTTTAAACGGGCACCAACCTACAGGAGGCTCCAATCCTCAATTCTGCAAGCTACAACTTGCAAGGAAGCACCAACTCCCTTCAATTTTCTGTAGGCACCAACCTACAGGAGGCTTCAACCTCAGTCAGCTACAACTGACAATAGGGAAGCGCCAACTTCCTCAATTTATCAAACTGAATGTTTGTTGATTTACCTCAGATATCAGCTCTATTATGTAGCTTCTCTTTCTGCTTTTCTTTTCTTAATATTCTTTGCCTGTCTCTTCTATACTCTGCCTTCTCTATATTTACTCTCTCTAACCTCTTTTATGCATATCCATTTTATATTATTTATAGAGTTCCTCACATGACTGTTTGTATTTCACAAGGAATTTTGAGTGAACAGTCATGACTTTTTGGCCTCTATCTTCTCATTCCTTTATCCAACTCAATTTAAATTTATAATGATATGTACAAATTTCTATGCTACAGTGGGATTTTTCTTTTCCTTAGGATACTTGCCAATGCATCACAAACAATAAAAAATTTAATCACAACATTTACATTCAGATTTTCAGTTACACACTTCAATTTCACTCAGCTTCTTTTTTGGATTTTGGCTTTACTGGATTTGTCTTTTCTGTTGTTGTTGAGTGACTATTCTGAATATTTTGGTTCACCTCTGTGTCTTTTCATCTGTTCACTGTACTTGTGTGCACCAACCATATATACTTTCTTTTCAGGTTTATTCTCAAATACATACGAATCTGGGCGATGTATGTTCATTACCATCTCTGTTCTCAGGCTACCTACTTGCATTCTCTGTACATATATGAGTTTTAAACTTAATGGTTGAAACTCATATTTCAAATTCAATTCACCTTTTTCCCTGTACTATTGTTCTGCCATCCATAGTCTTGCTTTTCTCTCAAAGTACCCCGTTCTCCTCCACGTGGTCTTCCACAACTTCTTAGGTTTTATTTATCAATTTCGAAGAAGTTGACAAATAATTATATTCAGCAAACTTTGGAAAATTTTAGATATACCAACCCTTATAACTCCACAATATTTCCAATATAAAATCAATGCCAACTTTGGGATTTTAATTACATGGTAAAAACTAAATATTTCGGGGCTTAAGTGAATCCCCTGATTTCACCACGGATGGAACACTTTATATTAATACCCGACGCTTTTCAAACAAATGGCTTTGTAATATCCTTTGACTCCAGGCCCACACATATAATCAATAACCAATCCAATACACGCACCGTACCTCTTCGTGCATCTTCATCAAACGACTACTGTTCGATGGCTCCCCTCTAGATCAACGGCACTCGAAAATATCGTGCGGCTTCCCTAGTCGATTGTTAACATGCGATGGCATGCATTGAACGGCGGTTTTGGAACTTTTCCTAACGCCACGTGTCAAACACTTAATGGAATCGCTCCGAATTTGAAAATACTGCTCGCTCCGCAAAAGTGGTGCGATGAAACCCGGAAACCGCCTTCACTGTTCACCCGATCACAGTTCCGCTCTTCTACGCAGGGTTCCGGTCTCGTACAAGGTTCCTCCTTTATTATTTAAAAGGGTTCTATCATATAGTCGACACCGAGACTCATAGACTAATCAATACCACGACATCGTTAAACCTTCCATACTTACACAGAAGCATACAGCGGGAATTGTGCCATTACACAGAGGTGTATAACTACGAGCCTTCAGGAGTTTATGCAATTACACCATATTATCGCCTTGGTTCTGGAGCACGAAGCATCCAGTTAAACTTCTATACAAGTTTCTAAAGACAAATGTGAAGCCTTTCAATACAATAATACTGAATCAATTCTTCACATGATTCGACCAAGAAGACATTCAAACACAATAATACTAAATCAATTCTTCACAAGATTTAACCCCATCCAGACACACTTAATTCAAAGACAGCTCTTCCATCCAGACACATTATCCTCCTACTCTATTGTTGAAGAAATTCTCTACCTCAATTCACTGCCTTTGTTGCCTCTGTTCTCCTTGACTGATGCTTCTCCTTACTTCTCTTTTGCTATCTCTCTTTGTCTGTGTTTCCTCTGATGTCTCTGCTGCCTTTCTGGTGCTCCTCCTTTGTCATCTCCTTTGCCATCAATGACAACATTTCCAACATTTTTTCTGTATTTCTATAAGAAAATAATATAGTTACTAAGTTGGCCCCCACTTATAAATCGTTGACTATTTTTTTTATTTTTATACTGAAAAATCTAATTGTCTATCTGGGCCACAAATTTTCCTGGAAATTTATTTTTTGTAGGATTTTGGAAAAAATCATGACGGAATTTCCACAACCTTCTAAGTGAATTTTTCGCCTTCTAACAAGGATGTTCATTTACTATAGCCATTAATCATGATTAATAGTACATCTATCAATAGTCCTCACTGTCATTCTTCCGTAACTTTTATTGTATTCAGATCTAATGTATTAACACATTTAACACTATCAATAAATAAAAACTGAAAACAAAGCAAACATTAACGATATATGGTAAAATAAACCTCAAAATTTGAAAAATCGGAACGAAATTTCCACAATCTTTTGAGCAAATTTATCACCTTTTGACAAGTTTTTTCGTTTACTAAAGACATTAATCATGATTAATAGTACGATGTTAATAGTCCTCACTGCCATTCTTCAATAGTTGTTACAGTATTTAGATCTGATTGATTGACATGTTTAACACTTTCAATAAATATCAATTGAAAATTTCAAAGAAAACGTTACCAATAGATGGTGAAATAAATCTTGAAATTTTAAAATTATTTGATTTCTTACTTTGGTAATGGTTATTTTTTTAATATTGTCAATATATGTATACTAAACAGAAAGAATGTGTGAAATAAAATAAATATGAGTTCATTGTGATCATGTACATTATTGTACACGCATTCAATATGACGGTATAGGAATATCATGTATAGACACAAGGCAAAATCGATCAGCTGGAAAAATGCTAAAATGTTTTACATTTAATCTAGTAATAAAAGCCCTTAATTAATTGCTTTATTGACAGTAATGAATGTCACTAAACATTGGCATATATATTCCTTCACACAACGGTCAGTATATTTTTTATTTGGATAAATATTGTACAAAGCTTTGGGAACATTCAAAGCACTACCGAACATGCATTTGTTGTCGGATATGCACAACCATTTCTGGATAGCTACTTTCGTAATCAATAACATCGTTCAGTGGACATATTCAAAGATATTTGAATATGCATTTGTCCTTCGAACATTCTTCTTTTGAATAGAAGCTATGCCATTTGGTAATCACAAGATAATAAAAACATGTTCACATAGCTTCTACCGCATACGATAGTCATTAGATTCAGTGTTATTAAATAATCATTATTACAATTGCATTAGAAATTAGTCTTCTTTATTTGAAGCAAGAACATAACGGTTTCAAATATGTACAAAAGGATGGTGTTTCAAATACGTGTGCAAGGATGGTGTCTAGAACAAGTAACAAAATTTATGCATTCACATACATCCAAACTTCAACCTCGCTCCGCACAAGGGTTGACGAATTATGGAAATGTTAATTTTAATAAAATTTTGATTCCTAAGTGAAAATATGTTGTTTTTCATTAAGTACTTTGCACACTATATATTTTTTTCTGAGCAGCTGCGGAACTGCTAGTTCGATGCAAACAATAATTGCAAAAAGATCAAAACCATATACAATATCAAATCTCATTTGTCAATTTAGTATTTTGTATTGTAGCAGGTTTTATCCAAATTAATATTCATTTTTATGACATATTGTATCTTGTATCCATCATAATAATAGCAGGTAACGTACAAACTGTTGAAAGAATTCTATACGTTCCTGATAAAGAAACTTGGCATTTGCACCTAAATAAATAAATAGCTCTGCACAATGAGTTAAATTTTGCACAATAAGCTATAATATCCACATAACGATCTAAGTTATGCACAGTAGGCTATAAACTCTACACTATGAGCTAATTTCCACACAATAGGCTAATTTTATCACTTCCACACAATAGGTTATGTTTCTCGCAAAAAATATATTAGTTTTTTTTTCGATTTTAGTGTTGTGTACTGTAGCGGGTTTTAGCCAAATTAATATTCTTGTTTATGACATATTTTATCTCATGACCATCATAACAATAGAAAATAATTTACAGACTGCTAAAATATTTCTCTATGTTGTTATAAGGAAACTTGGTATTTGCACCTAGCATGCAAAAATTAATTAAAAGTAAGTACTATTATTAATATCCATTCAATAAATCCACACGCAATGACATTATCACAGCTATTTGCATAGATATCGGTAAGTTTGTATCTATCGATATTATAAAATTCCCTTTTAAATATCTATGCAGTGAATTCAAGTATATATTTCTTTTAATAGATCATTATTTATCATTCGATTCAGTTTTCCTGGATTAAAGAAAAAGTTATGATGATTGGTTGGTTGTGCTCTTGCTGTTGGTGATGGTGTGTCCCTTGTTGCTACGAATGCTACCGATATTGTTGGTGTACTAATGAGTATCTCGTATCTATATGTAATTAGTGATAGACAAAGAACATATGGAGAAAGTATAGTTAACAAATTAGAGATTAGTCGGAGAATATCTCTAGACCGAGTGGTTTGTTGTGATTGTAATGAGAATGCAATATGGATATGTATGGTGAGGTGGTTGTTGTTTTTTTTTTTGAGTAATCAGTTATGCAATGCTATTTTGTATTATCCTGCTGGAAAAAGCTATGTGGAAGAGTTTGTGCATATGCAAAACCAGGCGTTATTTTATTATTAATAGACTATACAAAAAGTAGAGCGTAGTACAATGAAAGCTCGAGAGTTTTTTCGCGCTATGAATTTATTTTGAAATTTTTCCCATGTGCATTTGTATTTTTTTATTGTTGTTGTTATTATTATTATATGTTTTATTATTATTAGTATTATTATCATTTATAAATGTCTTTCGCAACTATGGAAATAGATATGTGAAAAATTAGTTCGGGAGAAGTTGTGCAAAATTGGTTCTCTGGAAACGACATGAGCAGAAAAGAACAAATTCTTGTGCATAAACATAAATATTTTTGCATGCCTCAGTTACAATGTTAATAATTTCTTTGCATGAAATTCGATTTTGATACTCATGTTTTTTTATTCGATAGATTCTTCTTGCAAAGTTGTCATTGTAAAATTTATAAAATGCAATTAGTATTATTTAGGACTACTAGTTGTACCTCTTATTCTCATTGCATTTAGATTTGAGGACATTAGGAAATTTTCAAAGAAGAGAATATGATAATTTGTAATTCTACAATCGGAAGTGTCTTTTTACTATATCAAAAGAAACCTTATAAAATGAAATTTTTATTATTTATCTAACGAACTAAGTTCCTTTAATATTGAATAATAGGAGTACAATCACTAAATGTGCAATTATCTAATCTATAATTGGAAAATAGAAAAATAGTTTTACAGAGTAAACGTCCTAAATTATCCTGATATCAATTTCTAAAGCGTATGAAATGTATTTAATGTAAGTCTAGAAAAATTGAAACATTGATGATAATCACTACTAAATGGATATCATTAAAATCTATATTAGAAGAATGTCATTTTATATCATTAAAAATGATAGTAGTTAAATTTCATTTCATATTTTATCTATTCAATTATGACAAAATTAAAGTGTAGATAAATGTCTTTCGGATTAATCACATCATTAGGATTTGGTCGACGTTTCGAACCATCTAATGTGGTTCATCCTCAAGACAAGGTGAAGAAGGAAATAGATCTCATTGAATAAATAGTAAGGATGCATCATTTCCCGATGATAGCTGTTAAAATTAGCCATTAAAAACTAGCCATTTTTTTAGTTAATTAGTTAGATAATAATTAAAAAGTTTTAATTATTAGAAAGCTGAGGGAGGCTATTGAAATTGAGAGACATCCTAAAAATCTCAACAAAGATGATGGGTGGAAATTAAGTAGGAGCTGGATTCCAGCCCTCTCGAGGTGATTCAGACCCCGGATGTTGTTGTCCTTCGTCTCTTATTTTTTCCTTCTCCCTTTGTTTTGATTTTTCTCCTCTTTTATTTGTTTCCTTTTCTTTGGTTTATGTTTTTATGCTATCTCCTCTTGTTTAGATATTTCTCTTTTTATTATTTTGGTTATATATGTGTGTGTGTGTGTGTGTGTGTAATCCCCCCCCCCCCCCCCCCCGCTTTTTCTTTTTTTTTCTTTATTATTATTATTATTATTTACCCCTTACCCTTCTAAATAATAATAACTTTAAATTCTCTAACTAATTAACTAAATAATGGCTAGTCCCTTCCCCTTATGTTAATATTATTTCCTTTATTATTATTAATTTTATAATTTAATAAATTTACTAAATTATTATAATATCTTTTGACCCTTCTAAATAATATATTTTTAAATAATTAAATATTTTTAATTATTATCTAACTAATTAATTAAAAAAACAGCTAGTTTTCAACAACTAATTTTAACAGCTATCATCGGGCAATGATGCATCCTTACTATTTATTCAATGAGATCGATTTCCTTCTTCACCTTGTCCTGAGGATGAACCACATTAGATGGTTCGAAACGTCGACCAAATCATAATGATGTGATTAATCCGAAATACATTTATCTACATTATGGATCACAAAAGTCTTAGATCTAACATAATTAAAGTGGTTTCAAATTCTTTGCAAAAATAACGGTCGGACTGCAAGGGGGGGGGATTTGGAGTAGTGATTTCACTATGCGGAATATGAAATCATTTCAGAGATTAGATATAAATTCTTGTTATTTTTTAAAATATTTTTTTAATATTCATTTCTATAGTCTATAGATAAGAGAATAAAACAAACTGCGAATATTGGTCAAAGCTAGATGAAAATATTCAAAGTGAAAAAAAATGGTCTTTGTTATTGGTATTATAAGAAACTAAAATATGTCATTTGTGTAGCAACAACTGTAGTCAAGTTCAAATTGTAATCACATTCAAGTTGTAATTATCATAGCTATGATCAAAATAAACATCATAGGTGAAACAGATTTCCAACAATCAAAAAAAATTGTTGAAAATCCATTTCCATTTATAATAACAAAAGAATAATTATGTTTGAATTATTCACAAAATTGATAAAAAGTGATAGAATTTTCACAAAGAAATGTTTTTTTTAACAATAAGGTATACAATTTGAGTAAAAATAATAATATAGGACTACTCACAATATTTATTATGTCGATAGCAACATTTTTCTAATATCGCAGTACACTAGCATATTCGTGGTTGTCATTCCATTTCTTTTGTCTCTTTGACTTTGCGATCCTGCATTTTAGAAAAATAGAAACAATTACTCTGCAATTAATTAAATACATATAATAAATGATAATTTGGATCTAAAACAGAGATATGGGCAAAAAAAAAGGAGGAAAACAATGTACACTTGTAAACTACCTCGGCAATTTTGCATACAAAAACATCTTTCGATTTGTAAAGAGTTTATCAAAACTTTTATGCAATCGTGTAAACGGTTCTATGAAAAATCCAATTGCAATGAAGATTGAAAATTTTCATCCAAAGATCGACTCAATTCATAATAAAATATATAAAAATCTAAACATTTGATCACTAGTGAACATAAAAGAGAACATTCTAAGATTTAACAGAACTTACACTTTGTAAAAGCATATGTCCATATTGCTTAATTGTTAATTATTTTTAGAGTTATTGGTTTCTTGAGAAAATTTATTTAAATTTTATTGTATGGAATGTTTCATAGGAGAAGTTGTAATTTTCAATTTGAAACTTTAATTAAATATATTTTTCTCAATTTTTGTGACCTTGCGTTGTAATTCAGCATCCAAAACATAGTTTTGCTAATTAACATTAACAAAACCAATTAGCCATTCTCTAGCTTCATGTGCATTAAAATCAGCTATATCGTCAAATTGTAATGCCTTTGACTAATTGGTTTTATCCAATTTAATTGTTAATATTTATCTTCAAATTAAACCAGATTCATATGTAATACGTGGGTCATTTAGATTCTTCGTAATCTGTATAGATCTCACATATGCATATTCCCTTCGATTATTTATGTTTTGATATTCATAAATAATGTTTTCCATTATTATGATTCTTTGATACCATGCAACTTTGAGTTACTTTATTCGATTAGCATTTGGTAGTTCTTGATCTTGTTTCTCTACATGAGAAAGTAAATCAAGCCTCTAGCTTAAAGAAAATAAGTCATCATTCACAAAATAACTTTCTCCTTCAAGATCACATTTAATGCACTCAAAAAATGACTTATCTCTTTGTCCCAAGTGCTTTGGATCGGAATCTTATTTCCATGCATGTTCAATGATTTTTAATTGTTTCCATATATTGCTAATAATACATGTTTTCACTGCATTAAGAAAACTTATAGATTTAGAAAATATATATGATGTGCCATGAACAGTAGCTTCAGTAAATTTTGTTCGTATTATTAATGAAGTCATCAACAAAGGACCTGGATCTATAGAATATTCTAGGTCCTTTATTCTTGTTTTTTAATTTTAATTTTTTTGCTTCCCGTTGACAAAGAGACTCTACAAATACATTACCAGTAACTTGATGAAGCTCCATGAGTAATGTGATTGCAACTCCAAATAAATCAACCTGCATTTATGTTTGATATAAAACGTAATTTTTGTGAAGATTTACCTTTTCAATATTCATTTGTTTACTTCTATTTTCATAATTTTCATTTTGCAATGTGACAGAACCATCATAAAAAATAATATATTCATTGGAAATTTGTGTTATTGTTTCTTGATTTTTCAGGAAAACAAACACCAACCCAATCAGGTAGTTTAATGTTGTCAACTTTTTTGTTTATAGTTTCATCAACATTTACTGTTCTCATAGGACTTTTGAAATTGGTTGATTCAATAGCATACACTTCTTTTGAAATAAAACTTTGATTAGGAGTTTTTTGCTTCATTTTACATAATAGATTTTCATAAATCACTTTCGTATTTGCAGTATATTTTGTCCTATTTTCACTTGACGATGAACTTGCATTAATATCATTTATCCAATGTACAGATTTCTCTACAGAACTATTGATTCCTGATTCGTGGATGATTTTTTTCAACATCTATGATTATCCCTTTATTTCCATAGGTATCGTTTATGCAACGTACATATTGATCGTCAGAAATATTGATACTTGATACTTCCATGATGTCTTCAGTATTTATGATTAGTCATTATTTTTTTGTGAATGCATATTTACATGGTTCTCTCTATTCTATAATTTTTGCAAAGAAGTTTCTATATCGAATTATTTCCAAGTGTATGTGAAATAGGCCATCTTCATCAAAAGCTTTAATTACTTCAGCTTTACTTAAGTTAAAAGTGTTCAAAATCTGTGTGAACTTTGTAACTTGGGAAAAAAAAATTACTGTGATTTATCCAATAGTAGATGGCAAAGGAATTGTTTTTTTGTTTTTTTTTTCAAATATATCTATCCAGTCAAGGTATTGCCTACATGCTTTAACAATAAAATACATGTCTGTAAAAATATTCAGCAATAAAAATGGCTTACCTTGAAACCCATATATTCAAATTAGTCTATTGCTTTCTCTTTCTTCATGCATATGTTTTTCCCATAGGAAAACTTTTGCATGTCCATCTATATGATGAGGTTATTGTCCAGTTATCATGCAATTGAGTTTCCTCACAAAAACATCTTGAATTGGACAAAAGTTTGAAGAATTGTTATTCTTCCAAAGTATAGGATACCAATGAATGCATTGGTTCCTGATTCGCATTGAATTTAGGATTACATGGAAAACCGCTAAATTTATTGCTTGAAATCAAAGCTATTATGAGATGTGTTATCATGAAGAACCTTTTAGTCTTGCATAAATTGGTTAGCTAAAAATCCAATTCATTAGAAATGGTATCATCCCAATCTAACACACAAACCTTTTTGTATGTCTGATAAAGCATATAGAAAATGCATTTTGGAACTCTTGTTGTAGTTTCTTGGCCCATGACACATGCACAAAGAGAAAAAAAGTCTCTAAATGGCTATTTAAATGAATAAATATCTAGAACAGACATATTGCAAGGAACTTGGTGACTCAGCAAAAAGAAATTTGTAATAATATTTGATTCACCTGCTTTTGATATCATGAAACTATTTTCTTCGGGAAATAGTAAGCGAACATTAGCCTCCTATAACTTGAATATTCATCTAAATATCTTTGCATTCAAAGGTATTCTCTCCATCGCAGCATAATTTTTCTTACTTATGAATCAAAAATTTTCATTCACAAATGAACAATTTCCCTGAAATCAAAAACTGTTGGCACACATGCAACATTCGCTAGTCTAATAGTTCAAATCTTGTTACAGTTTTTATCTTCCATTGGAATATTAGTATAACGCTCATATGAAATCGACTATGGAAGTTATCATCAATAGCACCAAGTAAACTAAAGGTATCAGTGCAAATAGCTTATTTTTTTTCTCTGCTAACCATATCCATTTCGTAGTTGAAAACACCTTTTGAAACAATAATCTTGGTTCAAAATGTGATTAATATGAAATACATTATTACTAACAACAATGTTCTCAACACTACTGAATTTCACGCCAAAAAAAATCGATTATGTATATATTCACTAGATCTCACTTTTACAAATGTAAAATTGGATCTCACTATCATAATTGTGAAATTTGTTACACAAAAAATTTGTCATTAACTAGAAATAACATTGAGAAAAGTTTTTGTTTATAGGATATGCAGAATTGCAGAAGTTGTTCATTGTGTGGAAGAAGCTTTCAAGTTTTCATTATGCAGATAATAACATTGCTTATGTTTATATTATTGACAATATTTTAATTGTAAATAATAATAATCATTTCACTATGAAATTTTACTCAACGACAAACACAACATAAAAAAATTACAGGAAAAGAAGTAAAATGGTATATATAACTAATTTCGCGGAAAAATATTGTCTGTGAATGAGATATAGAGTCACAAAAGAAATGAACCACAACGTACCTAATACGCATATCATAAAATATGTATCTGTGTTTGAAAAATAAAACATATTTTTTATTTTGGAAACTAGAATAAGACCATTGGCCCATATGCCTTATCTCGCAAAGAACTATGAAATATAACAACATTCATCTCCCCCCCCCCCCCCCACATCCCCCCTAACAAAAAGAGAAAAAAACAATAATCAATAGTTGGCCAATGCAACTGCTGAGATGTTACGTGTTAAAATTACACCACATAAGCGTTATAAAACTTAGAACCTTTGTTTTATGATTCTTAAGCTAATGATCAAAATGCACTAACACGTTATTTGTTATTATTATTATTATTATTATTATTATTATTATTATTAGTTTTAAAATTATGTCAGAAAAGCTATATCAAACTTAGACCCTTTGATTTATGATTTATGCCAAAGAACCGGTATGTAGAATAACAAATGTAATTATTATATGACATAAAAAAAAATCACATAATTTCACACATAAATGCATCGATCTTGATCCTCAAGTAATAATTATAGAGTGCAATAATATTCTAGCGAAAATGGAAATCCTGTAATTGCATTGGCAATAGATAATTCCATGTTAATAATTCAGAGGAGAGCTAAAACAACATTTGGAACGAAAGAAATATTATATTATTTTTCGATATGCTATGGTCCAAATGCACCAAAACGCTCTGTAGAGAAGCCCTGCAATTATCAAGAGCCTCTATTCGATCACAATGTTGTGTGCTAATAATATGGGCATATGATACAGTGCCAACGAACCAGAAATGATGCACCTGCCATTAATGCTAGTATCACATCCCTGTCTTCTCAACACATAACATTATAATAAATAAAATGAAAAATTCAAATACATGGAATTGAATATCATGAAAGTAAACATTTGCATTCATTTTCTCCTTTCGCACAGTTCTCCCGCACATTTTTCTTCTGCATAATTTTGATTTTTAAACAAAAAAACCCACTTAACATCACTCATTCTGTATAATGTATCACACAATTTCATATTTATTTAACTTCGTAGGTTTCTTCCCTACACAAAAAAGCGTTACACGTCGCTATCAGAAGAGCATCCTTATAGTACATACCCAGAAAATCAATTACATAGATATTTGTATCTATGAAAAATAGAGGATTTGTGTACAATGGCAAAGAATATATTAACACAACTTTGTTTTTCAATTGCGTCATAATAGCATCTCTAAATATCATATAAAACACAAACATAGATTGGAGATTTCATCGGGATCAAATGAAAATTGAAAATGTCTTTTGCAATATATGATTACTCTAGAAAACAACCAATTTGCAATTGACCAGATTTGTTTTTTTCTTTTTTTAGCTCCTCGCAAAGAGAAACTTATGCCCACATGCATTTGCTTATATCATTAATCTAGAAAACACCCAACGTTCAACCAACCATGGTTTTTTCTCCTCGAGAATAGAAACTTGTCTTTCTTCTCCTCATAGAGAGGTGACAATTGAATTGAAAAAAATCTATACTTGTCTTTCTTGTCCTCATCATTATCTAGATACACTGTTATCAATGCAATATTGACAATGTATAGCTAGGAGAAGTGACATTAAGCAATTTAACGCAATTTATATCCAAATACGAATGAATTTCCATAATTATAATAATAATAATAATAATGAAAATTGAATTGAACTAAACTAGTTGATGTTATTTCCTAATCACTAATTTTTATCATCATTATCTAGATACATTGTTATCTAGTCTATTTTTTAATCATCACAACACCTTCAATGCAATATTGATGATAGACAGCCAACAAAACTGACGGTAAGAAATGTCACGGAATATGAAAAAAATATCACAATTTTTATAATAAACACAATTGAATTTAACTAAAATAGTCAGTGCTTTTCCCAAATCGATTGCTATAAATTTGAGAAATTTTGCATGTAAGTTATTATTTCGAACATAACCAAAAACATTTCACGTATTTTTCACACATAAGTGTATCAATCTTGATCAAAAATTACTAATGATAAATTGAGTTCAATAATCATCTACCAAAAATGGAATCAAATAGAACGAACCCAACAAAAGAACCAAGTACCACAACAATCGCACTAGAAATAGATAATACCATGTTAATAATTCAGAGTAGAGTTAATTAAATATCTAGAACAAATGAAATATTATATTTTTTATCAGTCTACTATGGTTGAAATGCACCAAAACACTTTAAAGATAATCCCTATGATTACCAGGAGCCATTACTCGATCACAATGTTCCATGCTAAGAATATGGGCATATGATGCAGTGCTAACGAACTAGAAATGATGCACCTGCCATTAATTCTAGTGTCATATCCCCTCAGAACATAACGTTACAATCATAAAAATAAAAAACTAAATCAATGATCCATCGTACTGATTGAATGCAAGTAAGTTTTATGAATTTCAATCTTATTAATGATTTCGCTCATAATATTTTGTGGTGAAAATATCAGTAAATGATGCACCACCGACGTAACAAAAATATTGTTGGACGACAAAATGAAAATTTTGATCAACTTGTTACTAATAATTATATCATATTCCCATATCCTCAGCACATAACATTAAAATCGAAAAAATAAACAATTAGCTCAATGATCCATCATTAAAATGAAATTTTGGCCAATGATCCATCGCATTGAGCGATTATGCAAATAAGATTCACGAAATAAAATTTTCTAAGGTTGTTCTCTCTGCACAGTAAAAAATTTGTTTATGCCAATATTTATGTAAATAGGCATATCTATGAAACTACAGAGGAAATCCATACTAGGAAAGAAACTTTCAAGCTTTAAATATGCATAATCACAGACCTTGCGCATAATTAATACACATTTGTAGTCACAAAATTTACAAAAAATATACTTTCGTTTTTGTTCATGTCGACACTCAAAGTTTTTTACAGTGTTTCAAAATGAAATTCCATACTGAATTCACAAATCCATGCATATTCCTATTTAGACAAAGATAAATATTAATTGATTAAAGGCTATTTTATGATAATGGAAGCTCTCCATTTCCGTAAGTTTTTTCTTTCTGGAAAGTTATTCATCATTATTATTATTATTATATATTATTGGTAATATCTTAATTATAAACATTGCCAAATAATTTACTAAAAAACCTCAACAAAATGAAATTTTCCCAAATCTTTAATCGCATAAACATAAATTTAAAAAGCCTTACCTTAAGAAAATTTGTTTGAATGTATCGTAAGTTTTTTCTTTCCGCATAGTTATTCGGCATTATTATTATTATTGTTATTATTATTATTATTATTAGTAATATTTTAATTCTAAACTTTTCCAAATAATATACTAAAATAAATCTACAAAATGAAACCTGTCCAAATATTTAATTGCATAAAATGCAAACTGAAAAAGCCTTACCTTAAGAAAAATTGTACGGATGTAATAAGAAAATGTTATGACGTAAATTTCCTTTTGCATCTAAAGTTTTCTGAGTCATACTCCATTATCCGCACATCCTTGGGACAATGAACATATAATTTATACGGGCTCAAAGTCAGCATTAACGAAAGAGATGGAGACTAAAAATCAAGAAAATTTACCTTGATGCTATATTTACATTGTTAGAATGACTCTGCAAACATAGGATCATCAATTAGAACCATAATTTGCCAAGTTTTTTAGCAACTGTAATATTGAAGTCTATGGAATGTGATTCTAGAGTTATACAGCAAGAGATCACTGCATTTTTAGCTACAATAGTTGATTCTCTAAAATTTCTCATCATTTTGGTCTTAAAGCATACCGAAATGATTAAATACGAAGAACAAGTCCATGAAATAAAAATAATAAAAATAAAAAAGTTGACAACTTCATTAACAAAGTAAACCTTACATATATTCATGGTGCCATTGATAATATCTCCCATATCCTAAGAAAACATAAAATCATGACCACCTTCAAACCTATAACTAGCATACGCAGTTGCCTCAAATCCGTTAAAAGACCCTATTAACCCTAAATGCCAAAATGGAGTTTATTTGATTCCTTGTTCTTGTGGAATTCCATATGTTGGTGAGACAGTTTGATCCATTAATACTCGCATCCTTGAACATTCTATTGACATAATGTTAAACATAATCAATCAAAAAACTATTCACTAACGGAGCATTCCAACAATACAAAACATCATCTATGTATTGAAAAAACATGCATCCTCGCCAAAATTAATGACTATTTCCACAGAAAATTTAGATAAGCCATTGAAATCAGTAAACATCCTAAAAACCTAAATAGGGATGAAGGATTCGACATAAGAGAAAATTGGATCCGCACATTAAAATCCAAATCCTGTAATTTGTAATCCCTTAAACTCATTATTAAATCTCCCTCTAGTTTATTTATAATATATATATTTAATATTATTCCTCTAATTATTAGACCCCTTATCCCTCATTAAAATATTTTAAGAAATTATTAATTTTAAGAATACAATAATTATTCATATTATTTGGTAATATAACATTCTAACATGATATTACATAATATATAAATACACATTTATTAATATTTGAAAGAATAAAAACATTGTATTTATTTAATTTATTTAATAATTATATAATTCCTTTCTAAATAATTTCATTGTCAACCATTTTCTCTAAAACCCTAACACCATCTCCCTATTTATTAAACAACAAGTGCTAATCAGTTTTCCACGTACTTTTATCTTGATGATGAACCTTAGTTGAGGGTTCAAAACGTTGACTTTCAAATCAATACGAATGGCATGAATACAGAAAATCTATTACAACAAAACAAGTCCATTTTGACCTTCTAAATTAGAAAATGGCATCACTGGAATTGAATATGGAGTGACTGCAATTGGAAAAGGAAACATTGAGTATTCATCTATATAATTTGGCCCAAGCAGAGAATGTCAAGGTTGAAGAGGACGCCAATGACAAGGATGATGATATCATGGCCACTGACCAACGTTCTCCCCCTTCTCAGCTCGAGCAGGAAGTTAATGAAGTTGAATTCGCTTCCGCTATCGCAATATGTACTAATTTGCATAGCTGCTAGTTTTTTTTTTTCCTTGTTAACAAATAAAATCAGTTTATAATAGCCTCTACAGCCCAATAGTGAACAATGCTCATCTTTCTTGGAATTTTTGAGTTGTTATTGATTTCAAAAATAGCAATTAATTTCCATGCATCACATTTATCTGTGTTGTTATAAATCAACATACACATCACATATTTCGCACAGTCAAAGCTTCATAGAAAGAATAATAACATATTAATTCTTACATTTCTAATAATTAGAATTAACTATTTAATATGGGTGTAATAAAGCTAATTATTGGTTTTGCGATTAAGTTAAACTTATTTGTATCTTGGGCCAATATAGAGTGACTTACATAGCACCTAAAAAATTCATCATCGCATAGATGCATAAATTAATGTAACATTATTAATTAATGGTATTTTTAGGTTCCAAAAATGAAGAGTTTTATGTTATCTGCAAGTTTATATTAAAAAAGGTGTGCAGAAGTTCTTTATGTCGAGGTTCTCGTGTGGAAGTTCCCCCATACAACGAACTTCCTCACAACATTGTTATGCACAAAGAAAACATAAATCTTGAGTGGACCAACGCTCTCCCCCTTCTCAACTCAAGCCAGAAGTTAATGGCGCCGAAGTCACTTCTGATATTGAAAATATGCATTAATTTACACAGTTGTTAGTTTTTTTCACCTTGTTAATAAAGAAAATCATTTTAGAATAGCTTCCACGGTCAAATAATGAACAATGTCAATCTTTCTTCAAATTTTTAGTTGTGAATGAATTCGAAAATAGCAATTAATTTCCATGCATCACATTTATTTGTATTTTTATAAATCGACATACATATTCCATGTTTCACACAGTCAAAGCTCCAAATAAAGAATAATAATAATAGTCGCAACAAATTAACATTAATTTCTATATGCACCTCCTGTCCTCCTGGAAAAATTGTCCTAATTTCGCCCCTACCGAATAAAATTTCCCATGTGAAGCTCGGCATGGTAAATATTTGCACAATGAAATGTCTTGTTTGAATCAGTAACACATTGTCAGGGAATTGCCTTCATACGATACATAATCATAGTTATCCCGAAAATTTCTCGTCCTAATTCCATCTTTGCCATAAAGTCTCAACACAGTAAAATCTCTACACAATGAAATATCATGCACATACCTCGTCCTCTGCAAATATTCAATTCTAGCACTAATGCTCAGAACAATACTTAATTAATTGGTTAACAGCAGTCTCTGCATAGCTTCTTCTACACACGCTTATTCCATACACGCTTCCTTCACACAACTAACTTCGAACAACCACATGCTTCCTCCACACAGCCACCATTGTACAAGCTTGACCTATTAACTTGTATCCATACCAAACTAAAAAAAAAATCAACAAGAACTGCTTGATGCTCACTCGATAATGAAAATCAAGACTGCATAGCCTAGAAAAATCAGAACATTGAAATTAACAATATTAATCATTCTACAAAGATACATAGCTCTAAAATCAAAATATCTACGCAACTTATCTCTCGCACAAACTTTGTAATCCACATAGTAAAAGCTTCACACAACGAAACATAATAATATTCCCCATTTTTCCGCACATACCCTGTCCTTCATAAACATTCATACAATATACAATCGAGAAATTTGTAAAAATATATCCGCACAACAACTTGTGTAGCCTTCCACCTCCAACATTCAACTGACCATAACTTTTGCTCCTCGAGAAGAGAAACTTGTCAAGTTCTTCTCATCGTTGAGAGATGACAATTGAATTGAGATAAAGCAGACGATCCTCTCCTAATAAAACTCTAATCATCCTCATTATTACCCAGATACATTGTTATCAATTAAATATAGCCAGGAGAAGTGGCAGTAAGTAATTCAATGCAAGATGTATCTAAATACGAATAAATTACCATAATTTGTATAGTAATAATAGTAACAATTGGATTGAAATAAAGCAGTCAACATTATTTCCTAATCACAGTTTAATCATCCTCATCGTTATCTAGATAAAAATGTTATCTAGTCTATATTTTTAACTGTCACAATGCCTTCAATGTAATATTGATGACGGAAAGTCAGTGAAGCTGACGATAAGCAATCTCACATAATATGACACAAGTATCGTAATTGATATAATAATCACAATTGAATTGAAATAAAACAGTTTTTGTTATTCCTGAATCGATTGTTATAAATTTAAGAAATTCCACATGTAAGTTATCATTTTCAAACTAAATTAAAAATATTTCACGTACTTTTCACATATAAGTGTATCGATCTTGATTTTCAAGTACTAATAATAAAGCGAGCGCAATAATTGTCCACCGAAAATTGAAATTCTTGCAATCGCACTAGCAATAAATAATGCCATGTTAATAATTCGAACAATAGCTAAATCAATATGTAGAACGAATGAAATATTATACTTTTTGTCGGTCTGTTATGGTCTAAATTCATAAAAACACTCTAAAGATAATCCCTACGATTATCTGGAGCCCCTACTTGATCACAATGTTCTGTGTTGAGAATATGGGAATATGATGCAGTGCCAACGAACCAGGAATGATGCACTCGTCATTAATTGTAATATCATATACTTGTATCCTCGACACATAACATTATAATCAAAAAAATATGCTCAACACATATCAGCACATTACATTATTCTCATCACAATGTAATAATCATCTACCGAAAATAACAAGTCTTGTGAATATGCTACAGTTATAAAACTACACCAAATAGAATGAACCCAACAAAAGAACCGAGTAATGCAACAATCACACCAATAATAGATAATGCCATGCCATTAATTTTGAGAATAAAGGAATATCTACAATGAACAAGAGATTATATTGTTTGTCAATGTGTTATATTCCAAATGCACTGATGTCCAAAACTTGAACCCTACGAAGTGGGGAGTATTTTCTGTTTGCACGCTTAGTGGCTCTCCCCATCCAAACTCTATAGAATTGTAAACAAGATATTTCAAGGATTTCACTATGCAGGTACCATAAGTGGTAAACGCTCATCGTTGCCATGTTCAAATCTCCTCTACTCTATTCACATCACTTCACACATTAGGCATTTGGGGTTAAGAAGAAAATGAATACATGATATTTTAGGGATGAAGCTTATAGTTTAGTAATAGGTACTTTGCATTTATTTATATACAAAATTTATTTTCTTTATCAAATATCCATAAGCCTTATTATGTTATGAACAACAAATTATTATTTTGCACAAATTTTGTTTTTAAATTAAATTGTATAATAAATTTAATAGAATTAAAGAAAAAAGAATAGATTATTTGTGAAAGACATCATGTGCAGAGGTTGTTGTGTGTGTGTGGATGTTATGCTAAATTTTTTTTCAAAGTTTTCTTAGATAACAAATATACAAATCTTGTTTTTTAATTTTTATTTAGGGACGTATTTCACAACATATAATCATTCATTAATATTAGTTTTGAAGCTAGTTGTTTGGAGGTTTTGTCTGTGGAGTTTCAAATGTCAATTAAGGGCATTAATGAGTGTGGAAGTAGGTGTGCAAATGAATTTTTGTGGAGGTTGTTGTGTATGTGCGGATTTTATGCGAAATTTTTGTGTAAAGTTTACAAATATAATCAATATACAAATCTATTTTCTAATTCTTATTTGGAGATGTATTTCACAACCTATCCTAACTACACACTTATTTTATTGATTGTTAAGTAGGCAGGTACGTATTGCTAAGTTTCTACTTCCATACATCAATCCCTGTCACATGTCCGCACATTGTCTATTCACACAAGAAATGCTCCATTTTCGCATATATGCATGTGTTAAGTTCAAAGTCTACGAAAATTATGTTTCTAGATTTGATGTTTTCATGCTTATGTGGTTTTATGAATGTGTGAGCAAATGTGTACTCAGTGAATTAAATATTGATATGACTTGTAATTATTTGCAGCTATGCTTTATATTGATCAAAGGATATGCATCGATACAATGAAAAAATTGGATGGTGATTTTATCTTTGTAGTGTATTTCAGACGCAAAATAGTGGCAAGTGGTGATCTCTAGGGAAATGAGACTGCAAATATTTGAAATAGTTGGTATAGTAAGGGGAAAAATACTATTTGTAGTGATAGAAAAAACAATGGGGTGTTTATCATTTTCTCTTTGCAAATTGTGCTTAACAAATTGAAGTATTTTCTGAGGTTTTGTAGCCTTATATAAATGGTTAAATATAATTTTGAGCTTTGACAATAGCATTAGTGCAAGGGTACAAAAGTTGTACAATATTACAAGTTTCTATATCGGTTTCCTATTTCACTTTTCCAGGGGCAAGAGTTTTTGGTTCATCAATATTTTCTCTATAATACTCTACAGTATTCTGTAAAAAAAAATTTACTTTACGATACTGTGAGAAATGAGTGTGTCAATTTATTCGTAAATCAAATTTGGTTTGGTTCTACAAACTAGTGGGGAGTAGTTGTGAAGTTGATTCATCACATAAGGTTTTGTGTTGAGAATATGGGCATATGATGCAATGCCAAGTAACAATAAATAATGCACCTGTCATTAATGCTAGTATCATATCCCCATCTTCTCAACACATAAAATTAAAATCAACAAAATGAAAAATTTGATCAATGAAGAGGACGCCAATGATAGAGATGATGATATCACAGCCATTGACCAATGTTTGCAACAATAACACACTATCAAAGAACTCATGTAATTCGAAACACTATGAACAAACTCCATATTTCGTTTTGCAATGCTCAAGTGTAAACTAGTTTTTGTAAGTAATTTGTTTATAGAAATATACAATTGGTTTACTTAAAGAAAATAAGTCTTGCTGAAGATAAAAACTTGTTTTATTATATGAAATTTTTCCTTGTGTGAAACCCATATTAAAGCTTACATTATAAGTCATAGAAGTTACATAATTCAATTGTAAATTATTATTTGTAAACCATTGAAAAGCGACGGAATTACAAAATCACATTATGCACCACCCGTTCACCTGCACAAACACATAGTAAAAACCCCACACAATCAAAATTAACAATTTTAATCATTATGTTCTCCCACAAATACCATGTCATCTACAAAGACACATAATTTGTACTTTGAACAGTAAAATATTCGTACAAAAAAACATAATAATATTCCCCAACTTTATTGCACATACCTTGTCCTTCATAGACATCCATACAATATACGATCAGGAAAATTTGTAAAAGTATTAGATTTGTTCTTATATTGTAATTCATAAATGTTATAGTATTCAATTATAAATGAATATTTGTAAAGCAATACTGAGTATGGAAATAGCTAAACATAACTGATTGTGTGTTACTACATATGGAAAAGAAGCAGAATTACAAAATTGTGTTATGAACCATGCATTCTCCCTCACAAACCCGCAGTATAAACACTGCAAAATGAAAATTAACAACTTTAATAATAATTTTCTCCTGTAAACACCTTGTCCTCTGCAAAGATTCATAGTTCTGAAAGAAAAGCTCTGCGCAGTCTCTCCCCTGCACATACTTTGTACTCCATGTAGAAAAATATCCATACAACGAAACATAATAATACTCCTCGCTCTCTCGCATATACCCTGTCCTCCATAAAAATTTATACAATATACAATTAGGAAATGTGTAAAAGTATTAGATTTTTTTAGCAATTTGATAAATATACCCCATCTTCATTAATTTCCACAGGCACCCCCAACTGTTCCTGAAATACCCAGCCCTAATAAAAGCTTTGTACAATGAAATCTCTCGCACAAAATTCGTACCCCATCCTAATCAAAGCTATACGCAATTTCTCTTGTGCACATACTTCGTACTTCGCACTGTAAAATATCTTCTCTGTCTTTCGTAAACATTCAGAAGATATACGACCTGAAAACTTGTAAAAGTATTATATTTTCTCGAGAAATCGACAGCATACTCCATCTACACACACTAAAATCTCTGCACATCGGAAATAATAATATTCCCCAGTCTCTTGCACATACCTTCATACGATACATAATCATAGTTCTCCTCAAAATACCATGTCCTAATTTTGTCTTTGCCATAAAATCTCAACACAGTAAAAGATTCGCACAATGAAATCTCTTGCATCTGCACACGCTTCTTCTCCTGCAAATACCTTCATACAATACATAATCATAGTTCTCCTGAAAATACCCCTTCCTAATTTCATCTTTGTCATAACATATCAACACAATAAAATCTCTGCACGATTAAATCTCCCGCACATACCCCGTCCTCCACAAAGATTTAATTCTAGCACTAATGATCAAAACAATAATGAATTAATTTATTAACACCAATCTCAACATAGCTTCCTCCACACACGCTTCTTCTATACACACTTCCTTCACACAACCACCTTCGAAATACCACATGATTCCTTTGTACATTCGTATTTGTACAAGCTTGACCTAATAACTTTTATCCAAACCAAATAAGAAAGAGATCAAAAATCACTGCCTTATGCTCATACAATAATGTAAATCAATATTGGATAGCCTAAAAAAAATAGAACATTGAAATTAACAATATTAATCATTTTGCAAAGTTAGATATCTCTAAAATCAAAAATATCTATGTAAATGATCTCCCGCACAAACTTCATAATCCACACAGTAAAATATCTGCACAACGAAACATGACAATATTCCTTGTTCTCCTGCACATACCTTGTCCTCCATAAAATTTCATACGATATATGATCTAGAAATTTGTAAAAGTATATCAGCATAATGACGTGTGTAGCCTACCACTATTTCATCCCCCCCCCCCCAACACAAAGGACATGCAACTGCGGAAATTGTGTAATCATGGGGAAGAGAAGTACCTTAATAGTGTTAGTATCAGTGTTAATTTTAGAGCACTCACTATCGAAATGGCCATGCGGAAAATTAGTTTTTTGTTTCTTTTTAAATCAATTGTTAGGTACTAACAAATTCTAAAAATAAAATGCTCTCCACCAGGGGAATTATGTCCCATCAAAAAGTGTTAGGCCAATCAAAAATTAGAAATAATATTTCCAGGAAATTATAAAATTAATTTGTAATTCATGCAAAATATAAAAAAATTGCATTCTCCCAAAGCTTTGTCTAAAATGAGAAAAAAAATAGCAAAATAATGGACGGTCAATGCAATTTTACCACAACGTGAATGATATAGTCCCTGACAAGACAAGGACTAACAAATTATATTTATAAATATTTTCGAAAGAGAAAGGAGAAAGGTCAATTGATTGATATCATTGGCTCTTATGCTTAAATTCCAAAATATATCCCTAATCTATAATAAAAACAAGTGTTCTTGGATATATATTTATTAGCAAAAGTGAAACAAAAATTATCAAATATAATACCAGAAATAATAGAATATATTCAAAAACTTAGATTAATACAATCCAATGAAATAATAAGATATGAAACTTATCCAATTATCTGCAATAATAATACTTATCCAATTATTGCATATTTCTGTCTAATTTTCTAATAATCCAATTATTGCCTTCATCTAGAAATTGATCAATTTCATAGTTGTTGAATTCTTGTTTCTGTGACTGCTTCAGGCTCCAATATGATTTTAACTTCTTCATCAAGTTCTAGAAATATTGTTTGAACTGGGATCTTGACACCTATAGCCTTCTTTAAGCATGAAACATGGAAAACTGGGTGCACTCGGGAAGATGCAGGAAGCTCCAATTTGTGTGCCATAGTATCAATCTTTTGCAACAACTTGTAAGGACCATAATACTTTGGTGATAATTTATTATCCTTCTTAGCTTGCTTGAGGGACATTTGTTTGTATGGTTGTAGCCATAAAAATACCTAGTCACCTACATCAAAAAAAAAATCGATGTGATGTTCATCTACCTGTTGTTTCATCCGATTTTGCGCCAAAGTGAGGTTATCCTTTAAGAGTTGGAGAACCTGTTATTGATGCTCGATGTGATATTCCACTGCTTGAACCTTATAATTTTCTCTTAAAGATGATGTGATGGACGGTGGATGATATCCATAAATGGGGTCCTTTTTGCTGCAGTATGGAAGGAAGTGTTATACCACCATTCAGCCAGAGGTAACCACTTGACCCATTGTGTTTGTTTATCATATACAAAGCAATGAAGATATCCTTCCAAACATTTGTTCACTATCTCAGCTTTCCCATAAGATTGAGGATGATATGATGAGCTATGAGCTAATTGAGTACCCGAACAAGAAAATAATTATGTCCAAAAAAAAATTGTAAAAGTGGGATCTCTGTCGCTTACAATGATCTTTGGGTTTCCATGTAGATTTTTAATTGTTTCCATAAATGCAGTAATAACTGTACTAGATTTAATCGGATGAGATAATGCACAAATGTGTGCATACTTGGTAATTCTATCAACTACCACCATGATGACAGTATTTCCTTCGGACTTGTGTAAACCTGTGATAAAATCCATTGATGTAGGTTTTAACCTTGTATAGAAATTATCTGCAAACGAATTCTTAAAGATAGAAAATAAACAGTACCGAGAGCATAAAACATAAAACGGACATACATAGAGATTTTTCCCTAGATCCCAAAACCAGGACTACCATCTTGATTTTTCATTATATTCCTTTTAGTGTTACAACACATATATATACCTGTCGAAGCATTCATAAACCCCAATCCATTAACCCTAGATTAGAACATAACCGTAGTTCCCTTGACTATATCTACAAAATACCAGGGGAAAAAAACCATCATTCCCCAAAACCATGTTCAAACCCATGCACAAAACCATAGGTAGGTATGCCCATCTAAAAATAAGGAAAACAAATTTTCTCGGGTCGTTGCCCTGGACCCTACGCAGGAGGCTACCTGCCCCCTGCAAACCCCTGGACAGGGGGGGCTGTTGCCCCCCCTGTGACCCCCTTGCTGCACCCAGTGCAACGTAAATGAGGTGCTAATTCCCCCCCTATGACCCCCCCACGCATGTGACTAATCGTGCAAATAATATAACACATACCCAACATTCTCCCACTTGTTGTTTTCTTTCTGCAGGGGGGCACAGGAGAGCTTAGTCATTAATCCAGCCTTGCAACACCCATTGTTTCTCTACAACGAGATAAATTCTAAGTGCTCACACACTTTTTCAATGCATCTGCAACATTATTTAAAGTGTCCAACTTTACCAGCAACACCTTTTTATCCTCAACCATATCTCTCACAAAGTGATATTGAAAATCAATGTGCTTTGTCTTTGAATGATAAGCAAGGTTCTTAGCCAAGAAAATTGCACTTTGGCTATCATAGTCTATCCTTATAGCTCGTTGCACCAACCCCATACTTGAACACAATATCTGCAACCAAACTTCTTCCTTGCTTGCATGGGTGGCTTCCATGTATTCTTCCTCGGTAGTTGAAAGAGCCACTACAAACTGTATTTTACTCATCCAACTGACTGCACCTCCAAATAAGCTAAACACATACCCACTTGTAGATATTATTTTCTCTAGATATCCAGCCCAATCTGCATCAACAAAACCATGGATGTCCAAAACTCTGTCCAATCCTAGTCTTCCCTGGTAGCACAAACCATAATCACCAATGCCATGCAAATATTTGAAAACCCGCATCACTGTTGTCAAATGATCCTTCCCTAGTTTTGACATAAACATGCTCAATACTCCCAATGCATGTGCAATGTCTAGTCAGTCTAGTACATAACATTGTATACATCAGGCTACCCACTGCACTTTCATATGGAACACGAGACATATCCTCCTCTTCTTCTTGTGTCTTGGGACACTGTTCAACAGATAGCTTTACACATACAAGAATAGGAACCTTTACCAGTTTACTATCCTACATATTGAAACTTTGTAATATTGTCTCTTCATACTTCCTCTAGTTTAACCATTCCTTCCTCTTTGCCCGATCTCTCTTAATTTCCATGCCCAAAATATAGTTTGCAACACCAAGATCCTTCATGTCGAATTTGGAGAAAAATTGGGTCTTCAAATCCAGGATAATTTCTTTGTCATTTCCAATCAACAACATATCATCCACTTACAAGACCAAATAAATAACACGGTCACCAATTAGTTTAAAATACACACAGTGATCCTCTTTGCTTCTTGTGAAGCCAAGTCCCTGTATATAGGTATCAAATTTTTGATACCACATCCTTGGTGATTGTTTTAACCCATAAAGAGACATTTTTAACCTACATACCAATTCTTTCTTACCCTTCACTATAAAGCCTTCTGGTTTCTTCATGTAGATCTCCTCTTCCAAATCCCTATGAAGAAATATTGTCTTCACACCCATATGTTCAACCTCAAAATAAAATGCAGCAGCAACGGATAAAAGTAATCTAATAGAAGTAACCTTGGCAACAAGAGAAAAAATATCACCAAAATAAATTCCCAACACCTGGGAATAACCTTATGCTACCAACCGAGCTTTGTATTTCTCCACCTTACCTTCTACATCCATCTTCTTCCTAAACACCCATTTTCTCCCGATGGGTTTCCTTCCAGTTGGCAACTTCACCCAATCCCATGCCTCATTTTTGTGCAAAGATGCCATTTCATCAATCATGGCCTCCTTCCAAAGTTTTCCATCTTCTGAATCCACTACCTCCCTGACAGTTCTGGGATCATCATCAGTGATAGTTTAAGCAAAATTTTAACAAAAAGTAGATGGACTATACCTTTTTGGCTCCCTTCTTTCCTGAACTGAGCTTCTCACAGCTGGAGTTTGTGGCTCTTCCTCTTCTGAATCTTGTTTTGTTGTAGAGTCTGATTCATCCTCCTTTATCTCAAACTCTATATTCTCTGGTTCCTTTGGTAGGAATTCATGTTTAACAACATATTTCACCTCTCTAAATACCACATCTCGTTTGTACACAATCTTCCTTGTTTCTGAGTTCCAAAGCTTGTAACATTTTAAACCATCCTTATACCCAATAAAGATGCAACTTTCATATTTATTATCCAACTCGGTCCTTTTCTCCTTTGGAACATGTAGATATGCATCACATACAAATACCCTCAGATGTGAAAGAGAGGGTTTCTTACCATTCCATACCTCATGTGGAGTCTTATCCTCCAACACTGATGAAGGTGATCTGTTAACCAGGTAACATGCAATCTCCACTGCCTCTACCTAGAATTATTGTCCTAACCTGGTACCACTAAGCATGCTTCTTACCTATTCCATCAGCGTTCTATTCATTATTTCTGTAACTCTGTTTTTCTGAGGTGTCTATCAAGTAGTCTTCTATCATGCTAGATCACACTTCTTACAGAACTCTTCAAATTCCTTCTTGCGGAACTCTCCACCATTATTTGTCCTTGACACCTTTATCTTCTTCTCTGTTTGGTTTTCCACCAAAGCCTTAAATTACTTAAATTTTTCAAAGACTTCAGATTTCTTCCTCAAGAAATATATCCATGTATTCCTTGAGAAGTCATCTATGAATGAAACATAGTACACAGACTTTCCCACTGATGGAACTGACACAGGTCCAAACACATCATTGTGCACAAGCTCTAATATCTTGCTCGCCTTCTTAGCACCAAAAGGAAAACTCACTCGATTTTTCTTCCCATCTACACAATGTTCACAAAAATTGAAATCCAAAGATAAATAAGACATACCTTATACCATACCATTACCATGCATTATCTGAAGGCCCTTCTCTCCAATGTGTCCAAGCCTTTGATGACATAGCATGGTATTTTCTCTACAGATCGCTAAGCTTTCTGCTCCCCTTTCAGGAACCAAGGAACTGTTGCACCCATCAATAACAATACTACCATGAAGCTTGTACATAGTTCCAATCTAAACTCCCCGCATTAATACTAGTGCTCCCCGAACCATCTTGTAGGTATCTTTCTCGAACACTATTTTTACACCTGCATCATCCATCTTGCTTACAAAAATCATATTTCTGGCCAATGCAGAAATATGAAGAACACCAAGAAGTTTTCTAATCCTTCTACCTTGCATCTTTAGCTTGACTTTTCCACGTCCGACAATTCTGGCCTTCTTATCATCCCCTAAGAAGACTTGAATAACCTTATGCTACCAACTGTGCTATGGGTGAATGTTGCTTCCTGGCCTGATGCCAGATGGTGGGATGAAGCTCTAATAACTTCCTCGCTAGTCTCCCTGATGAAGGGTTGATCCCTCCACTGGAAAACTGGCTCAGAAATTGGGTTTATCAACCCTCCACTACTGCAACCCTGCAACACAACACAATCCTGAAGGAGACTGTGTTGGTAATAATGCTTGAATCTTGGCCCAAAGATAGATAGGGGAAATGATGCTCAGTAAACCTATCTTGAGTAGGCACTTGAAGTCCCCCAAGGATGAGGGTGGGATTCCTGCTCTAGAACACCTTTGTGCTAAACAGCACAACAAACTCAGCTAAACAGTTGAAGTATGCAAATAGTCATACAAGACCAATACAATATCAATAATTAGAATCATGAATCTATGGCTGCCATCCTCTTCCTTTTATGCTTGGTGAGCTTCCTCACCCTGGGTCCCACTCATTAAAGGATTTACTCTCGTGCATACACTCCTCCTCTATGACTGTGTTGTCCTCCATTAATCCTCCACTATCTCCATAACAACATTGTTGATTTGGTCACAATGACCTTGTCCACATGCTTTAGCCCATGTTCACACCTCAAGGTGATTTATACAGCTAGTACAATGATCCACATTCACATGAGAAGTGGTTTTTTGTTCTTACTAAAGAGATTTATGGGTCGCTCTACCCACTTATTCACCTATCTTTTAATCAAAAGAAAAAATTAATATTCCAACTAGCTAGAAGCTAATTAGGAATATTGCATTGATGTTTTGAGGAACAATTCCTAGAATCAAATGAATAGCATAATCATGATCATGAATAGGTGGGATTCCTTTGGGAGTCTCAAAAACCTTCGAATGATTTTCCAATACTTTTTGGATATTTGGAGAAATAGATGATAATTATGTTTGAACCTCTAGTGAGCATAATTATGCAATTACGCCTCGTTGTTCTTTCTTCAAAAGCTTTGTCATGACATTAGAGCTTATTCTCTTTCCTGTCTTCCCTGCTACCATGTAATTGAACTTCCTTTCCTTCCGAACATAAAAAATAAAATAAAAATAATTTAAAAATAATTAAAATTAAATAAATAAAATAAAAAATAAATATAAATAAATAAAAAATAAAAATGAAATAAAATAAATAAAAAATAAAAAAATTCAAGAAAAGTTCTTGAAAATTAAAATCTATTGTCCCCAAAGATTGTAACCATTGTACTCCTAGTACAACATGAGCACCACCCATTGTAATGGAGAGCATTGGACTATTCAATACATACTCTCCCATGGTTAGCTTTATATTATGGAACTTTCCAGAGAAATGTATAGTTCCTCCATTTGCAACCATCACTTTACACGATTAGACTACGACGAACCCTAGCTCTGGTTTGTCGGCTGCAGGGGATTAGTGTTCACTGCGTGGGGCAATGAACCCCGGAGGCGAATCGGGCGTGCTGTGCAGAGCTCATTAGTAGAGGGTCTGTGCTGGCCCGTAAAATGAGACGGGGGGGCAATGGGGCTCCTTCCTTCAAGCAAAAGGTCCTGGACAGTGGCAAGGGTCCCATTGATGGAGTGCAGATCGTGGGGTCGGACACTATAGGTCAGGTTCAGATGGTAGAGGTTGCATCCAAGGAGGCACCAGAACAAGGAGTAGCAAATGGATTGAAACCAGCGAAGAACAAAGAAAATGTATGGCCTACTCCTAAGGAAGAATCCATTAAGGCGACCACAGAGACTATGAATACAGAAGAGCATCAGGCCCAACCCACGCAGGGCTCAAATTCCTCAAGATCTGGATCCAGGAGCCAAAATCTGGGCGAAAAAGGTCCATGCAAACCAAAAACAACAGTAATACCACAAGTCATAATAAACGATCCAGAGATGCAAGTATACTGATCTGTAAATTTATGGTACAAAGATGTAAGTGATCATTGTACCATAATGAATCATTTTTCAAGCTAAATGTTCCAGATGTACAAGGATCTTGCTACAAATTTTGAATAAGTGTCCACACATCTTCATTATTCTTCCATTCATCCCTTGCTTTGGTTATCCACTCAGGTTGGATAATATAAATGGCACAAAGCAACGCTTCCACATCCTCATCCTTTCTTGAGAGTGCATCTGCAACAACATTTTGCTTCCCTTTTTTGTAGATGATTTCAAAGTCATAACCCAACATCTTTGTAACCCATTTTTCTTGCTTTTCTAAAGATAATATTTGTTCCAAAATTTATTTAAGACTATCGTGATTTGTTTTTACCATTAAGTATCTTCCCATTAGGTAAGGTCGACATTACTTTAGTGCATGTAGTATTGCCAACATTTCCTTCTCATAAATAGTTTTATCTAAATATTTTCCTTTGATTAGACAACTTTCAAAAGCAATGGGTCTTCCTTCTTGAATTAAAATCGCACCAATTCCACTTCCTGAGGCATCACATTCCACAATAAAAGTTTTTGTGAAGTCTAGCGTAGCTAAGACCGGTGCTTGGCACATTGCCTCTTTAAGATGTTCAAAGGCATTAGTTGCTTCTCAAGTCCAAGAAAATTCATCTTTCTTCAATAATGATGTTAGAGGTGTTGATATTCTCCCGTAATTCTTAACAAACTTGCGATAATACCCCATTAACCCCAGAAATCCTCGAAGACACTTTATGGTTGTGGGGACTTTCCATTCCTTAATGGATTTAATTTTGTTAGGGTCTACCTTAAAACCCTCATGAGATACAATATGACCCAAATATTCCACCTCCTATACTCCAAAGAAACATTTGGAGGTTTTTGCATATAATCGTTTCTCCTCCAATAGTTTGAGCACCCTGTCAACATGTTGAACATGATCCTTCCAAGACTTGTTGTAGATTAGTATATCATCAAAAAATACTCACACAATTTTCTAAGGATTCTAAAATGGAATTCATCAAACCTTGAAATTTGGAAGGTGCATTAGTAAGGCCAAAAGGCATGACCAAAAATTCATAATAACCCTCATGAGTTTTGAATGTTGTTTTTGAAATGTCTTTAGTCTTCATTATAATTTTATGGTATCCAAAACGAAGATCCAACTTGGTGAAATAAATTGCTCCATGTAATTCATCCAATAATTCATCAATGATGGGGATGGGAAATTTATCTTTAATAGTGAGCTTGTTGATCTCCCTATAATCTAGACACATACGTCATGATCCATCCTTCTTGTGCACCAATACTACTAGAGCAGAGAAATAACTTTGACTATATTGAATTATACTAGCCTCTAGCATTTATACAACCATACATTCAATCACACTCTTTTGAGCATGAGGATATCTGTAAGGCCTGATTGTAATATCCCAAAATGGAAAAGAGAGGAATATAGAACATAAACTAGAAAATGTGGTGATACATCAACACATCAATTGAAAGCAGATCATATAGCCTTCTTATTAAACAATATAACAGAAAATGTGTACAAGATCTTGAGGAAAAAGACACTCGAGTTTGGAAAACAAGCCTTTAGAGACCCAGTACATAAAACATGAAGAACACTACTATACAAGAATGTTGGAGGCTAAGACAGTGCAGGTTTAGCTGGGGTTTACTACTGCTGTAAATGGAAATACATGGATCTGCTGATAGGGTGCTTGGAAAAGTTCGGGATTAGAGATCTAGGCTTTCTAGCACTATTCCAAGATAACCCAAGAAGGGTTTCCTGAAATACTCAAAATGTAGAATACACAAAGTATGACCCTAGGGCTTAGTAATTCTCTGCAACTAGAAACTAATAGGAGGTGGCTGATCTAATGTAGAAATGGTTGATATCCCTTCTCACAACCTCTCTGGATGAAGGGTTGATCCCCTCACTGGAAAACAGGGTCAAGAACTTGGGTACTTGACCTCCCACTGCAACTGCACTGAAAATAACACATTTTATGGAGGAAACTGTGCTCTGGGTGAATGTTGCTTCTTGGCCTGATGCCAGATGGTGGAATGAAGCTCTAATAACTTCCTAACTAGTCTCTTGGATGAAGGGTTTCTCCCTCCACTGGAAAATAGGGTCAAAAATTGGGTTTATCAACCTTCCACTGCTGCAACCCTACAACACAACACAATCTTGAAGGAGATTGCACTGGGAATAATGGTTGAAGCTTGGCCCAAAGCCGGATAGGGGAAATGATGCACAGTAAACCTATCCTGAGTAGGTACTCGAAGTCCCCCGAGGATGAGGGTGGGATTCCTGCTCAGGAACACCCTTGTGCTAAACAGCACAACAGACTCCGCTAAACAGTTGAAGTGTACAAATAGTCATACAAGACCAATACAATATCAATAATTAGAATCATGAATCTATGGCTGCCATCCTCTTCCTTTTATGCTTGGTGAGCTTCCTCACCCTGGGTCCCACTCATTAAAGGAGTTACTCTCATGCATACACTCCTCCTCTATGACTGCGTTGTCCTCCATTAATCCTCCACTATCTCCATAACAGTGTTGTTGATTTGGTCACATTGACCTTTTCCACATGCTTTAGCCCATGTTCACACCTCAAGGTGCTTTATACAGCTAGTACAACGATCCACATTCACATGAGAAGTGGTTTTTTAGTCCTACTAAAGAGATTTATGGGTCTCCCTACCCACTTATTCACCTTTCTTTTAATCAAAATCAAAAATTAATATTCCAACTAGCTAAAAGCTAATTAGGTATATTACATTGATGTTTTGAGGAACAATTCCTAGAATCAAATGAATAGCATGATCATGATCATGAATAGGTGGGATTCCTTTGGGAGTCTCAAATACCTTGAAATGATTGTCCAATACTTTTTGGAGATTTGGAGAAATAGATGATAATTATGTTTGAACCTCTAGTGATCATAATTGTGCAATTACGCCTCATTGTTCTTTCTTCAAAAGCTTTTTCATGACATTAGAGCTTATTCTCTTTCATTTCTTCCCTGCTACCCCGTAATTGAACTTCCTTTCCTTCCGAAAATAAAAAATAAATTAAATTAAATTAAATTAAATAAAAATAAATTAAATAAAAAATAAAAATAAATAAATAAATTCAAGAAAATTTCTTGAAAATTAAAAGCTATTGTCCCCAACGATTGTAACCATTGTACTCCTAGTACAACATGAGCACCACCCATTGGAATGGAGAGCATTGGACTATTCAATACATATTCTCCCATGGTTAGCTTGATATTATGGAACTTTCAAGAGAAATATATAGTTCCTCCATTTGCAACCATCACTTTACATGGTTAGACCGCGATGAACCCTAGCTCTGGTTTGTCGGCTGTAGGGGATTGGCATTAACTACGTGGGGCAGTAAGCCATGGAGGTGAATCGGGCATGTTGTGCAGAGCTCGTTAGTAGAGGGTCTATGCTGACCCGTAAAATGAGGTGGGGAGGCAATGGGGCTCCTTCCTTCAAGCAAAAGGTCTTGGACAGAGGCAAGGGTCCCATTGATGGAGTGCAGATCATGGGATTGGACACTATAGGCCAGGTTCAGAGGGTAGAAGCTGCATCTAAGGAGGCACCAGAACAAGGAGTAACAAATGGAATGAAACCAACAAAGAACAAAGAAAATGTAGGGCCTACTCCTGAGGAAGAATCCCTTAAGGCGACCATAGAGACTATGAATACAGAAGAGCATCAGGCCCAACCCACGCAGGGCTCAAATCCCTCGAGATCTGGATCCGGGAGCCAAAATTTGGGCAAAAAAGGTCCCTGCAAACCAAAAACAACAGTAATACCACGATTCATAATATAAAATCCGGAGGTGCAAGTATACTAATCTGTAAATTTATGGGATTTTGGCTTACTGAAAAGGCTTTATGTCAATGGGTCAAACAACAATGGAAACCCAGAGTTGATGTTCAGCTTCACCTTGGCTCAAAAGGGTTTTTCACAGTGGTTTTCGCTAACTTGGAAGACAGAGATAGAATATTTGATGGCAGCCCATACTTCTTTGCCTCAGCAAGGCTGTATCTGAGGCCGCGGAAACCAAATTTTTCTCCATAAAAGGAGAATTTCACACATATCCCTGTTTGGATCAGGATTTTCTCGCTTCCCATCGACTACTGGAGGCTTTCAGTGCTGGAACAAATAGGTAACAAGTTGGGCAGGTTCATTAAGGCCTCGGAAGTCACTCTGCAAAAAGATATACTTCCTGCAGTAAGATATGTGTTGAAATGGACGTGTCGGGAGCCTTGCTAGAGGGACTATGGCTAGAATTATGTGATGAAGATTTCTTTCGGGCCATGGAATATGAATAAATCCCCTTTGGATGCCGCAAATTTCATGAACATGGGCATCTATTCTGGGAATTTCCTCTCAACAAGCGGCTAGATCAAAGTAAAGAGGATCAGCAGAAGGACAAAGAAGGCTTTGTCCACCCCACAACGTGACATCAAGCAAACATACTAAACCAGCAAAAATCGGTGCAAACTAAGAATGGGATTAGTAATGCCTTCACAGTGCTAGAATAGAGTGACAAAAATGTTATGGAACCAATGCCAAAGGAGATCCACATTGAACCTGAGGATCGTATGGCCCAGGATCTCTCGTGCTCCCATACGCAACATACAAAGGGTGGCTCAGCAGCTGTAGCTCTTAACTTCGACCTGGAAGGAGATGCGTAAATGGAAATGAGCAAAGTTGGCACCGAGGACCTAGAACTAAAAGACCTTCTAGACAGAGAGGGAATGGACTTGAATAGTATGTTGGATAAATGGAAAGAGCTTGGAGTAAACTATGTTTCAGAAGAGAAAATTAATAGAATTAATTTCTTATTCCTGGCATATGAGGTGGAAGTAGATAAGGATTAGAAGAAAGGTAATGGGAAACTACAAGCTTAGGTATTAAAGTGCAAGGCTCACAACAAAGTCAACAAAAATCCAAACCAAAGCAAAAGAGGGGTCGTAAATCAAACAACGAGGCTCTCCAAGAGCTGGGTCAAATATTGTTGAACTCTAGTAAGATGAAAGCCCTAGAGGCCTTCACTACCTCATCCTAAATTTTTCTGTTTTTAATGAAGATTCTGTCTTGGAATGCTATAGGGTTGAATAGCCTCAGAAAAATAAGGCTTCTTAAAAATAAAGTCAATATGGAAAATCCAGATATGATTTTTTTGCAAGAGACAAAGTGCACTAACTAGAAAATGAAAGAAATCTATAAGAAGATTCGCACAAGAATGGAGTTTGTAGATGTAGAAGGCCTGGGAAATATAGGCAGGTTGGCTACCTTGTGGAACCCATGGACACTTCAACTAGTTAACACAGAAGCAACAAGAATCTTTGTAGCAGCAGAAATGCAAATTATTGGTGAACAGGGCACTTACCTTTGTACCAATGTTTATGGCCCCCAGAGATTAGAAGATAAAATACGAATGTTGGAAGACCTCTCCGAGATGAAAACAAGACACCCTGATGGCAAAGAGGTGTATGGAGGATATTTAAAGATGATCGTATCCTTAGAAGAGAAAAAAGGGGGGTTGAAAAAACTAAATCAAGATGCATAGGCTTTCCATAATTTCATCAATGAAGCTAATCTCATTGACATCCACCCGGATAATGGAGTGTATACTTGGAACAATAAACGTGGGGGTGAGAGGAAAATCGCTTCTCGTTTAGACCGATTCCTCATCTCTGAAGACATTATCATGGCTGGTGTTGATGTGAAGTCTAACATTCTCCCAAGTGTTGGCTCGGACCATTGGCCAATTACCTTGGATGTTGCTATTTTAGGTACACCCAAAAATCGTTCGTTTAGGTTTGAATAGTTCTGGTTAGAACACCTAGACTTCCTCTCAAAGATCAAGCTATGGTGGTAAGAACCTATCATGGGCAGAGGTACTAAAATGTTTTGACTTCAGGAAAGGCTGCGATACATAAAATCTAAGATTAAGACATGGAATAAGGAGGTCTTTGGGAATATTTTTAAGGAAAAATTAGCTCTAGAAGGAAAATTGGAAACATTAGAAAATAAATGCATGACTGAGGGCATCACTTTGGAGACCAAGCTCGAGCAACAGGATCTGATGAAGTAATGGGATAATAGATGTCAACAAGAGGAAATTCTATGGAGACAGAAGTCTCAGGTTCAATGGTTGAAGGAGGGGGGGAAAACACCAACTTTTTCCATAGATTATTTATTGACCACCGGAGGACTAACAAGATTATCAGGTTAAAGGACATTCAGGGTACCTCCTTTGAGTCTCATGGGGATATCGCCAATCTCCTGGTTAATCACTTTTCCAGTATTGCAAAGGAGCCTGCTATCGATAAGGATGAGGCCATTCGGGAAGTGATCTCTCACATTCCTAAAATCCTCACGGATGAGCACAAATAAACTCTATACTGCCCCATATCTTTAGTGGAAGTGGAAAAATCATTCCAGGAAATGCCTAATGGCAAATCCCCTGGTCCAGATGGTATTACAATCAACTTCTTTAAAGCTTGTTGGGATACGGTTCAACACGATGTTTGGGCAATGGTTGAAGACTCTCATAAGTCCTCCTCAATCCTCAAATCCCCAAATTCCACGTTCATAGCCCTGATACCTAACGAAGTATAAGCGTGCACTCCAGTAAATTTTAGGCTGATATCTCTTTGCAATATCTTGTATAAGATCATCTCGAAGGTTTTGGAAAACCTTCTCAAGACCCTCCTTCCTTTGATCATCTCTGAAGAGCAATCTGACTTCGTGGAAGGCCATCAGATCCTAGACAATATCCTCTTAGCCCACGAGATGATTCATTATTTACAATCCCATAAGAAAGCGGGAATGATAATCCAGTTAGATCGCTCAAAATATTATGACAAAGTCTGCTGGAGGTACATGGAGGCGGTGTTGGGGGCTTTTGGTTTTGGGCCAAGATGGAAGAAATGGGTAGTGGCCCTATTCAAGTCTCCTAGCTTCTCAATTATGGTTAATGGAGCCCCTTCTAACCCTTACATGCCTTCCAGGGGAATTAGGCAAGGATATCCATTACCACCTTTTATTTTTTTCATCCTAATGGAGGGCCTAAGTAGAAATATTAACGTTGTGGAGTCTAGAAATGACATTCAGGGTCTCCGGCCTCATCTTGCTATCCCGACTAGAACCCACCAGCAGTTCGTGGATGACACCATGTTGCATGGGATCCCTACAGTCAAGGAAGCCCGAGGTTTCAAAGCTATTCTTGATCTCTTTAGTCTCGCCTTAGGTATGGATTTTAATTATGATAAATCAATGATCTTTTCCTTTAACACTCATATTGTCATTCAAAGGAACCTGTCCAATATTCTGGGTTTCCAAAGGGGAAGCCTCCCTTAAAAATACCTGGGTGTCCCCCTTACGGATAAGCCCTGGCAGAATACTCATTGGGAAAAACTTGTATCCTCTCTTAAGGACAAAGGTAACATTTGACTCATAGAACTCTTAACTTTGCAAGATTCCTGGTGATGACCAAAGTGGTTCTCCAAGCCATCCCTTAATTCTTGCTCTCCATCTTGTCGGTGCCAAAAGGTGTCCTGCAACAAATTAGAGACACCCAACGTAAGTTTCTTTGGATTGGCAGGGCTAATAAGAGGAAATGGAGCTTTGTTGCTTGGGACAAGGTTTGCAAGCCCAAATTCCTGGGAGGCCTTGGCCTTCAGGACCCTGAGATTGTGAACAAGGCCTGTGGGGCCAAGCTTTGGTGGATATGGCTCAAGGAAAGCTCAACCCCTTGGGCAATCTTTTGGAAGACTAAATATGCCGAATATTGGAGACCCCCTGAGCTCATAAGGATGTCTGAGAACATCTTTGGATCGCCTATCTGGACCTTAGCCTAGGATAACAAATATTTCATCCAGAATCATTGCTTCTGGGAAATAAGGAATGGTCGAATTGCGCTCTTCTGGGAAAATTCTTGGTAGCAAATGCCCTTACTAGGGATCCATGAGAATCTGTGTTTGCAATAGAGTTTTTAAAGAATGGGACAATTTAATGTTAACTAGTATTGGAACACTGATCACCCTGTTACTCAATTGTGCCACTAGATTGATGAACCACCCTAGGAGGAAGCTCATATCCTCCACCAAATGACTGCTCTGCGATCCCTGCTTGTGAAAAGAAAGCTTAGGGTATCCCTACAGAAAGATCACCTGTGTTGGGGTTGAATGGATGGAGGGGCTTTCAACCTTAAGGAAGCCAGACAATTAATGGAAAATAGAGATATTGAACACAAGGTCCAATGGCATGATAATATTTGGGATCCTAATCTTTGGCCGAAAATCCAAACCTTCCTATGGCTTTTGATGCATAAAATAATCCTTACTTGGGAAAAAATATTAAAGAAATGCTTTATTGGCCTGTAACATTGTTGCATCTGTGGCATTGAAGTGGATACCATGAACCATCTCTTAAACTCTTATAATGTTGCAGCAAATCTCTGGGATTGGATGGCAGAGATTTTCTGCCAATCTGACCGCAACAGAGAGTCTATTCAAGAAACAGTGTCATCCTAGAGGAAGGATATGGTGAAGCATGAAATTTTTAACCCTCTTTGGAGACTCTGCCCTGGGTTTATTATATGGACTGTGGAAAGAAAGAAACCAGAGAATTTTTCATGATGAGGCTCATCACATTACAGGCTTAAAACTTAAATTATGAACAATATGAGAGAAACGGTGCTCTCCAAAATTAAGTGTAACCAGACAGAGGATCCTTCGGCTGTGGAGCAGCGTATTCTTGAGTTTTTTGGCTTCCAAATGGAGGCTCTCCAGCTATTGAGTACTGTGCGCCCTGGTTCCCCTCCGATCAATCAACAGTGGCAGGCTCCCAACCCTAGCTTTCTGAAGTTGAACTTTGATGGCACCTCTCAAGGCAATCCAGGCTTGGCGGGCTTCGACGGGGTAATCAGAGATGACAAAGGTCGAATCCTGCACTTATATGGAAATTCACTTGGGGAAGCAACAAATAATGAAGCGGAATTTTCAGCTTTGGAGCAAGGCTTAAGAATTTTGGTTCGCTTTGGCTGTGGTAATGCCATTGCTGAAGGTTATTCTTTGCTGGCGATGAATGCGGCCAAGCACTTGCAGAATGGGGCCAAGCCTAGCAAGGTGACTAAGCACTGGAGGCTCTACCAAGCTATGTCCTACATCCAATGCCATCTGGCTCGTTTGAAGGGCAATGTCTTCGAGGTGATCAAGCGTTCGGCTAACTCCCTAGCGGATGTCGTGGCCAACCACGTTGTGGATCATCTAGAGGTGGAAGTAGATGATTTCTGGCAAGAATTTAATTGTTAGAATCTCAGAAATACAAGAAGGCAGATTGCCAGCATGGATATGGATGAGAGGGAAGATGCGGAAGCCAGCTTATGAGAGGCTGACTAGGTGGAGCGTCCTGCATCCAAGCCGATGAAGCTTTCGACGCAACCTATAAGGAAAAAGGAGGGAGTGAAGGTCAAGGTTAGCCTCTTGGGTGGGGATTTTTTTCTTGTTTTATTTCCCTGGATTATTGTAATGATTTTGTGTCTCTGGGCGATAGTTTGGAGGATCGTCGAAGGTCGCTATCTATGTATGATGATTATTGTTAGGTGCAAAGGTAAAGGTTTACACCGGATGTATTTTTCTGTGTGGGAAGTCTGTAGGTCCCTTGAGTATATGGAATGTGTTGCGTTCTTCTCTCTGGTGTGCTTGCTTGAGGTGTTTCCCATTCTGAAACTCTCCCAGTATGCTCCCTTTGTTTCAAAATGTACTCTTGTTTCTCTTTAATATAAACTGTTGATTTACACACAAAAAAAAACCATCACTTTACACTCTCTTTCTGGGTATAGGAAGCAATTCAATTCCTTCAATACCTTACAATGAATAAAATCATGGGTACTACCTGAATCAATCAACACTATTACATTTTTCTTCTTGATATTTCCTTCTATATTGAGAGTTTGATGAGTGGAAATTACTACCAATGCATTACATGATATGGTTGGATTCATTTCTTCTTCCTCTTGGGTTGGTTCCTAGTATATATCCTCTTCTTTTGAAGTTTCTTGTTCCTTTTCTTCCTCCTCTTCACAATCTATGTAAAATAATTTTTTCTTATCACACTTATGACCTTTAGTGTATTTTATATCACAACTATAGCAAAGCCATTTTGCTATTTTTTCTTCCAATTGTTGTGGTGTCAACCTTGTAGGTTTTGGAAGTCTAGGAGTAGCAACACTTCCATATTTATAGTTTTGAGTGGTAGGCTTCCTTGTTGCCATAATATTTCTTTCAAATTTTCTTGCCAACCTGAATGCCTTCTCTAATGAATTAGGTTCCCAAACATGAACCCCATGGTGGATGTTATCCTTTAAATTTCCTATGAAGACATCAATCTTGTGCTCCTCTAGAATTTCCTTTACCCTTATATTAAATTTTTTGATGTCCTCAATGTGCTCCACCATTGAACCCTTTAGTTTGATATTTATCATTTGGCTAAAAAAGGTGTTTCTCTTTGTATCCTCATAATGTGTTATCATTTCCTCCGTAAAAATTGACCAAGTGACAATCTGTTTACGAGAGCAAAGCCATCAATACAATACAAATGTATTGGGTTCTAAATATAAAGTTGCAATGCGTACCTTTTTTAGTGTTTTACACATTATGGAGATCAAAGTATTGCTCCATATATATTATCCATGTTACGGGATCCTTGCCATCAAACTTCCTCATATCGATCTTTGGAATATGGTGTGTCTTCAATCCAAAATTAGAGTCTATGAAATCACGTTTAACATTTATTTTGTTCTCATCATGAGTTTCCTCTACTACATTTTTGCTATTAGGAAGCTTTTCTTGTAGCAACTTTTCCAACCTTCCTTCAAACCTTCCATGTATTTCTTCAAATCTTTCATGTTGCCTTCTATACCATCGATCTTAGCTTCCATGTCATCCATCTTAGCTTCCACGCCATACATCTTAGCTTCCATGCCATTCTTCATACCATCCATCTTAGCTTCCATGCCTTTATTCAAACCATCCATCTTAGCTTCCATTTCATTTTTGGTTACTTTTTGCGACAGTGAAATTTGTTGCACTTGGTCTCATAACTTTTATATATCATGTTTCACTTCTTGGTATTAATGCGTAATATTAGAGCTTTATGAGGGCTTAGTGGGTGTGGAATTATTTTTGGGAGGCTTTTTAAAACTCAATACTGATATCTATGCTTCAATATGCCCTTGGAATCACTTCAAACTGATTTTTCAAACAAAATTTATGCATTTTTCTTAAATACACACCTTTTTCTTGATTTTAGGAGCTCGATATTGAAATTTTTGTAGCTCTGTAATTTCGGATCTCCAAGATTTTAACTTTGGT
This sequence comes from Pinus albicaulis, assembly GCA_034641835.2. Taxonomy (NCBI): domain Eukaryota; kingdom Viridiplantae; phylum Streptophyta; class Pinopsida; order Pinales; family Pinaceae; genus Pinus; species Pinus albicaulis. Next base: position 938,954,950 of record CM076577.1, on the reverse strand, counting down.
CTTGTGGTATCTCTCTGATTATTCTTTCCAATGTCACAGGTCAGGCCTAATTTGGATTCTTTAAGGTAAATTTATTCCCAATCTCCCAAAATGACCTAATTATGGACGAGTTCAGCATAGAAAACTTGTATGGTGTGCCACGTGTCACAATTTTGACCTTCGGCTTTGAAATCGATTCACAAGAAACTACAGTTCATGCACTTTCAACCACTTTTTACATAATTCCAATCTGATGTTTGAAAGGAAGTTATGACAATTTTCCCTCGACCACCTATTTGAGATGAAATTCTGGAGCCTGCAAAAACCCCAACTTCCTCAGATCATATCTCCTAAAATATAGCAAACCAAGATCTGAAATTTTTACGCGAAGTTCCTCAGGATTTTGGCTCAAGTGGGTTTTTTTCAGCTTATGAACCTTCGTAGAAAAAAAATTTATAGAAAAAATTCCAAGATGACCTATTTGCGAGAGCGAAACCTTAGAGTCCAAAGCTCTCATACCAAATGTTAAGAAATCAGCTCACAAAATAGAAGAAAATATAGATCGACAACTTATAAATCAGCCTCTTTGAGGGGGGAACCTCCTTTACATTACATAAGTGAGCAATTCTTTGATGATACAAATGGAAAAACCTCCTTTCTACATATAGGAGTCCAATGGGTCAAAATATAATCCTAGCCAACATAACAATAACAATGTAAGGGCACAACAATAACAATAGTGGGCTTCTATGGGGCACAATAATAACAATATGGGGACTATATGGGCACAAAGATAATAATAATGGGGTTATATTAACAATAACAATGAGGGGATACACTAGTATTATAGGGACCTAGCATTATATGTTCAAGAAGAGAGTTCCTTGGAAAGTTAACCCAATCAATCCTCAAATGAGGATAGAGATGATGAGAGCCCTGAATAATTTATGTTGGTGGCCGTAGAAAATCTACAAGTTGAGGCTATTAACTTTGATGATGAAGAGGGAGAAATAGATCTTGAAGTAGAAATGGTAAGTGCACTTGAGGAAATAGAGAGGTTGAGGAAGAAAAATAAGTCTTTGAAGGAGTATTTGATAAAATAAAAACTTGAAGTTGTCGATCCATTGCTCTTCCAAGTAGAAGAGGCTAATAAGATCCAAGAATCCATGAACCAACAGTTGAATTAAAATTTACAAGCATGTGAAAGGCTGGAAGGAGAAATCGTGTTGCTAAAGAAGGAGTTGGAGAAGACCAAAACACAGCTCAGTTTCAACAACAATTTTGGAAAAGGGACTGAGAATTTAAATGAAATATTGGAAGCACAACGAGTCACCTCAGATCGTAGTGGCATTGGATTTGAAGCAGAGTCCAACACAGAAATTCAATTAAAGGGAAAGAAACAAATTACTTTTGTTCTAGCAGCAAAAGGAGATTATGTAGCCCAAGAAAAACCAACAGCAGCAAAAGCAAAATGTTGGCCAAGAAAAATGTATTGTTCAAAATTTAGCCCAGAAAATAAGACAGACTTCTAGGAAAAATATCATATTCCCAGGGTATTGTTTCACATGCACAAACTACGACCACACGGAAGAAAATTGCAGAATCAACCTATCTTACAGGAAGCTCATATCTAGAAGAAGATTTCAATAGAGGAAAATCAGACCTAGGTATAATAATTATTTTTCTCCTCTAAAATATCTGGTGCAATGTTTAAAATGTTAAATTTTTGGGCATATAGCAGTAATTTAAGATTAAAGGAGAAGAAAATAGAATTAATTGAATAGAAGTCTAAAGTCTAGAAAGAAAAGGAGAAAACGGAGCAATGTGATATTGCTTTGTATGCCTAGAATGAAGGGAGCCATTGGTATGTGGACAATGGTTGTTTCAAGCACATGTTAGCAGAAAAAAACAAGTTTTTTACATGGAAACCAATTGGTAAAGGTAACGTGACTTTTAGTATACAGGCATAGGCGAGATAGTTTTTGAAGCCGTGAGAATCAATAATAATGTCTATGTGCTCAAAGAGAAGACAAATAGATGTTTTTTGTCAAGGACTGATGAAATTAGTCATGGAATAGGAGAATTTGACATCTAAACTTTGATAAGATAGTCAAGCTTAGCAATAAAAACATTGTTAAGGGTTTATACAGGCTTTCAAAACCAGAGAATACTATTTGCATATCATGCCAATTGGGTAAGCAAACTCGTGTTCCATTCGAGGAAAAAGAGAGCTCGTCATCGAATTCATTGCAGTTGGTACACATAGATCTGTGTGGACCCTCCAGAACTCTATAATTCACAGGTAAATTATGTTTTATGCTAATAATTGATTATTTCAACAAGATGGTGTGGGTTGCCTTCCTCAAAGATAAATCTGAAGATTTTGATAAGTTTAAAGAGTTCAAAGCCATGGTTGAGAATGAAACCGATTGCAAAATCAAAAGCATAAGGTATGGAAATGGAGGTGAGTTCACTTCAAAATAATTTGGTGAATTTTGCAAGAAGAACGATATCAAAATGTAGTTTACCATTGCAGAGATTCCCCAGCAAAAATGGTGTAGCAAAAAAGCAAACAAATTGGTGCAACAATTAGCCAAAGCCATGATGAACGAAAGGAATGTTCAATAGAGGTTTTGGGCATAATTTATTCATATGGCAGTGGTTATCCTCAATAAAGCTCATTTTATACCAAACAATGACAAAACTCCCTATGAACTATGGTATGGAAGACTTGCAACAATTAAGCACTTTAGAGTTTTTGGTAGAAAATGTTATATCAAGCGAAATGATGAGAAACTTGTAAAAGTTTGATGCAAGAGAAGTTGAAAGTATTTTTCTGGGATATCCATACAACAATGAAGGATATGGATTTTATAACAAAAATAGGAAGAGGATCATTGATTGTATTGATGTCAAAGTGGATGACTACGTTGAGCATGAATACAAACAACCAATAAAAAAAACGTTAATGAAATAGTAAGCATTAGTGGAGAGTATAATGAGACATCTACATAGGAAGAAAACAATGAAGCACCCTCCAGTCCTCAAGCAAAAGATCCTTCAAGGTATGTGTAAAAACAACACCCAACTGATCAGATTGTTGGAGAATTAAATTCTAGTGTGCATACAAGAAGGAAGTTGCTTAATCCCCCTCTGCAAGCACATGGTTCCATGTTGTCCATGGAGTAACCAAAGGATGTTGTACAAGTCAGTCAGGACCAACATTGGTTAAAATCAATGCATGAATAATTTGATCAAATAGAGAAACTTTGGACTTGGGAACTTATTCCATGACCTGCTAATAATAATGCCATTGGCACAAAGTGGGTTTAAAGGAATAAATTGAATGATCGTGGAGAAGTGGTAAGAAACAAAGATAGATTGGTATGCAAAGGCTATTCTGAAATAGATGGATTGGACTTTGATGAAAATTTTTCTCTTGTTTCTATATTAGAAACAATAAGAATGCTTTTGGAATTTGTCTACTTTGAGAAATTCAAAATCTATCAAATGGATGCCAAAACTTCCTTTATCAATGGAGAACTACAGGAGGAAGTGTAAATAGAGCAGCCAGAAGGCTTTTAGTTGATAAAGAAAACATATTATGTTTGTAGACTCAAGAAGGCCTTGTATGGTCTCAAACAAGCCCCTAGAGCTTGGTATTCCAAGCTAGACAACTACTTGCTTAAGTGTGGATTCAAAAGAGGTGTAGTTGACAACAATTTATATGTCAAGGAAAATGATGCAAAACATATCATGGTGGTTATATATGTTGATGAAATTATCTTTGCCAGTGATTCAGATTTTTTAACCAATGAATTTGCTACTAATATGAAGGTCGAGTTTGAGATGTCAATGCTTGGAGAGATTTCTTACTTCTTGGATTGCATATTGTGTAGACACCCAAAGGAATTTTCATTTCCTAAAGAGATTATCTCAAAGAAATGCTAAAGAAATTTGGCATGGAATACTGCTCTTTAGTGAGCACACCAATGGTGACAGGTTGCAAACTTAGCAAGATGGATGAATCTCTAGCAATAGACCAGGCCTTATATAGATCTATTATTGGAAGCCTCTTATATTTGACAGGTCCAAGACCAGACATTATGTAGGTCGTTGTTATAGCTGAAAGATTCCAAGAAACTCCCAGACAAAGGCATCTACTAAAATCCAAGAGGATTCTTAGACATCTCAGAGAAATAATGAATTATGGACTACGATACCCCAGAGGTAACAATTTTTCATTAATTATTTATACTGATGTTTATTGGATAGGTGATGTAGATGGTTGAAATAACACAAGTGGTGGTGCTTTCTTTCTTATAGAATGTCTAGTTTCATGGTTGGGTAAGAAGCAAACATCCCTTTCCTTATCTACAGTTGAAGCAAAGTACATTGCAACAACCTCTTGTTGCACTCAACTATTGTGGATGAAGAAAATCTTACAGGATGTGCATGTGTTTTATGATCAACCTATTCCCATTATTTATGACAACACAAGTGCAATAAGTTTGTCAAAGAATCTAGTTTTCACTTCAAGACAAAGCATATTCCAATCAAGTATCATTTCTTCAGAGAGAAAGTTGCCAATAAGAATGTGAAGTTGGAGTATGTCCATACAAAAGAGAAAGTGGTTGATATTTTTACCAAGCCCTTTCATAGAGACCAGTTTTAAAATTGAGGCAAATATTGGGATTTGTTCCTCTTGCCTCCCTACACTAGTGCTTCCTTCAAAAGGCAGTTGTTGTATTTTTAGCATATCAAGATGAAAATGTGAGGTCCACAAGATCAACATAACATAGAAAGATTTTTGACAAGAGGAGCATGGTGATAGGAGGAGCATTTCAGTGTCTTTTTCAATGATGTAAAAGGGGGAATGGTACATGGTGATCAAAAAAAACAAAAAAAAAAGTAAAAAGGCGAGGTGATATTTATCCAATAACAACACCATATCAGAAGAAACAACTAAGGATAAGAGAAGTGCGTCTCAGGGGGAGCAAAACTCAGAGGAGACAATTTTAGTTGATATTTTTTGCTAAGGATGTTTTGTTTGATTTTGGTGTTTCCATCAATGCAAGAGGGGGAGAACGTTGGAAATAATTTGTCATTGATGGAAATAGTGTGTCAATTGGTGGCACAAGTGTTAAAGAGATGCCTCTGAAGATTAGGTTCTAGGCACAAGAACAAGGTTTAAGATAAGCATGGTAGCAGTAATAATGCAAATATCATTTCTAGAGCAGAAAATCATCTCAAATGTATATGGAACCCACCTGGATGTAAAAATCTCAAAAAAATATTTCCAGTGTGTTGACGGTTTTGGACACTGCCAACATACAAGGGGTATCCCTGATGTGAAGTCCCATTTATAACTCACACTGTTTGGATTGGGGGCCCCATCTGGAGTGTCGGTCCGACCACCATAACTGTAAGGTCCGCCTTGGTTTCAATGAATAACACAATAGATTATATACATAACCCTAGAAAAATAAAGTAAGTTGACATTGTGAAACACCAATTATAATGTGTAAAAGGAGGCTTTCATGAGGTGGGAGACAAAATTGAACCTCTAGAAGGAAGTAATATTACTAACTTAAGAGAGACACACGAGAAAAGAAATATTCATTAGTTATCTAGAAAAATAGTTCACATAGACACAACGATAATTAAACCACATACAGCACACCTTTAACAAGATAAGTACCCAGAACACCGAAATAGTTCAATTTCCTTAGTACATATGAGTGAAGCATATATAGAAAAAATATAAAGAATATTCTTAATACATTCACAATACATGCATGAGAACATGTTGGCCCATCGATCTTCAATTATAAGGTGAAATATCCAAGTACACAGTTACAATGGTGAGGCACTAATTCCAATAGTCGAACATTAAATCACTTCTTGCTTCTCCATAGAATAATTTTCTCTCTTATGCCAAGTAGAGAAGCCAAGACTATCTATCCAAAGCTTAAGCATGCCAAATCCTTTTCCTTGAGTTATGAGGTTTATTTTATAACAAGAGGAATGACCTTTCATATCCCCTTGACTCCAGGTTTACCTTCATGACTCTTGGACTTCTAAACAACTCTTAGACTTTTAAATGACCTTTGGGATCCTCTCTGTGAATTTTGGAATTTTCCTAAAGACATTTTGTTTATTTATGACTAAGTGACTTTTCATATTCCACATATGACTCTTGGACTTCCACACTGTTGGAGCGAGGTCCCCTAGGACCGAAATTTGATACATTTTTGATATATTTTTGTAAATATTTTATAATTTTAGTCATGCGCAACAAAATTCAAGGGGCTTTGGGGTGGGTCAAAGCCCCTCATGAGTTGTAATGGGTCAAAAGGGTATAACTAGGGGCCGCAAGCCACGGTTTGCGGACCTTAGATGAGCGCAGGATAAAACTATAAATAGGAGTCTAGATCGAGTCGATAGGAGAGAGAAATATTATGAATGATAGAGATATGACTATATTTTGATATTCTAGCATATCATCTAGGTTAAAAGGCTCCTGCTGGCTATGTGCGTGGAGACCTTAGTCCTGCTGTGTGAAGACCCCACTGGCTTTTTGCGCAAGTGAACAGAGGGTTTTGTAAGGAAGATCTGAACTATTAATGAATGAAGAACTATTTTGGATGACATATGAATATGAAATGCATATGTTCTTTTCTTTATGATCGTTTCTGCATGTTATTTCCGATTATTGTGTTATCTGTATTCAGATCGATTGCACAGTTGTTTTTTACTCTAGATGAATGATTAGAGATTGGATCTAGTACCGTTGGGCTCTAATAATATGTGTTGAAGGTTATTACATATATTGCAGACTATTTTTAGCCAGTGCACAAGGTATTCTATATAATTGACCTGAATCTGTCTGTTTATGGTTTTCTAGTTAAGGCTTTCGTTGTTGAGGTATGTTCATGATTGTTTTAGATCTAAAGGCACCCACATCATTTAATTCTCTCTTAGGGTGTGGAAACCTGGTTCTAACACCCCCCCATACTGCTTCAGGTGAGACTTTGACTTGCACAAGTAGGTCACTACCGAAAGGGCCAGTAGTGAGAGGTTTTTGTTGGTTGACCTCAACTCTGAACCTGGGTCAGGACCCCTCAAGCCAACAAATGGTTTTGTTGTCGGGACCAAGATCATTTTGAGAGAGATTAGATGTTGCGGAAACCCTTAAAGCCTAACTAGAGGACTGGTTTGAGAAACAAATTTAGGAATTTTCCCTAAAAGAAAACAGAAGTAAGAAGTTGTCTATTGAAGAGTGGAAGAACAAGTATATTTTCATAGAGGTTCACGAGATCTTCTTCGTGACCTTTGCACACGAATTGCAGGAGTGGTTGTCAAGATTAGCAGAATTCCAAACCTGTTGGAAGGACGATAGGGTCACGCAGTGGATGCCTAAATTGATCCAAAAGTTGGAAAATACTGATAATTCCATCACCGAGACTGTAGATCACTGGGTTGACTGCATCTTGGGTGGGTTTGTGACAAAATTTGTAGTAGATTAGTTTGTGTCGCATTATGAAGCTGAAAGGATATTTTTCATGGGATTGAGAGGTAAATTCTTACGAACTTTGCCTCTGTTGATTAATATTATATTGTGTGAAAAGGGTGTTTTGTGTAGCCACACTGAGTGAATGACCCCTGATAAGATCAAAAGCACTACACGCAGCGGAAAATATTATCAAGTCAATCAAAGAGGGTACAAATATGTATACATCCCTCTGAGAAATTAACGTGATATAGAAGGTAGCGAGGCTACACACGCTGAAGGTATCCCTCTTGCCACACCACAGTCGAACTCGCGCAGGGGTAAAAAATCTCCTACCCAACCACCACCGCCACCTACGGAAGATATGGTTGCGCATATGAAGTTGCAATATTCCCAAATGGAAATAGCAGCAATACAAGACATAATAATGTAAAACACAGCAAATATGAACATGTCATAAGAGAGATAAATATGCAGCCATAATTTTATTAAGATATTAGCAACAATATACAAAAATATCTTGAGGGTCAAGCCACTCAAGCAATAAGAACAAGCCTCCAATAATCAGAACAATCAGCACATGAGTTGTTGCTACTGTATAGAATGTTGGAAGGCAGTGACAGCGTTTTCTATATTAGTGTAGCTGCTACTGTAGACATACATAAATGGAATATGGCTGATAGATACAAAATAAATTCCCAAGAAAGAAGATGTGGGCTCTAATACATGATTCCTAGCCAACCCTGAAAAGCTTACTAGAAATACCAAGAAATATACAATGTGACAAATAACCATGGGATTAATATGTCACTGCAACTGGAACTGAAATAGAATGAGGCTATGACAGATCTAAAATGATAATGTCCTCCTCCAATGGTATTTCTAAATAGAAGGTTGATCCCTCTACTCAGAAATAAACCCTCCTGATGAGCTCAATGAACCCTCCCCGCAACTTCCTCTAAAAATAATGCAGTTATGGTTTGTAACTACGCTGTGAGGGATGGTAGATGATTGGCCTAATGCCAAAAATGTAGAAATATGCCCAGGATCCCTCCTTGTTGATCCTCCAATTGATAGGCTACCTCTCCACTGAAAAACAAGCCCAGAATTGGCTCTATGTGACCCTCCTTTGCTGCACCCTGCAACACAACCCAGCTCTATACAGAAACTGCGCTGTAGCTGAAGGAGGTGGCTTGGCCAAAATTCTAGAATGAGGAAATGTAGCCCAAATAACCTCTCCTCCCCTGAGGATGAGATAGGGATTCCCGATCAGGAACACCCTTGTGCTAAACAACACAGCAACCCTGCTAAACAACAAAAGGATGCAAAGTCTAAACAGACCAATATCAAATAATAATCTAAAACATGAATAAAAATGGCTACCGTCCCCTCCATATATAGTGTGTGAGCCTTCTCACATTGGGTCCCATCCATACTTGCCACTAATCTCATGCAAGTTGACCTCCACTAGAACTTTGTTGTCTTATCATAAATGCCACTCCTCCATGACAGCGTTGTTGACTTGGTCAAAGTTGACCTATTCAACATGCATCCCCTCCAATTCACACCCAAAGGTGATTAATCTAGCTGCTTATTCTTCCTCCTTTCACATTAGGAGTGTTATTATTCCTTCTAAGGAAATTTATGGGCCTCCCTACCCACTTATTCACCTACCTAGTGATCAAACAAACTATAATACTCCATTTAGATGAAGGCTAAATTTTTGGAATATTACAGTCCTCCCCTCCAAAATGTTGCTTGTCCTCAAGCAACTGTAAAAGTGGAGCAAAATTCATCCCCTCCTCCTCTCGTGGCCTCCTCATCAATAGTCCCCACCACTACTCAAAATAATCTGCAATAAATCTGCCCTTCAATGGTTCCTCCCAAGTATGCAGAACCAAATGGCTCACATCATGAGAAAGTGGAAGGTGTAAGTTGAAACCTTCTTGTTGTCCAATGGCCTCCTCAAGGTAGGATTGATGACTAACATAGGGGATCTCATTCCCAATGAGAGACTCCCATACCCATGCTATCATCCAAATTAAATGAGCCATTCTAGGTAGCTCATCAAATAAATCCTTAACCCTCGGTTCTTGCAATCTATTGGGGCTATATGGAGAGATTAGGTTTTTCCACCCATGTTGTTTCTCTCTCCATTTATGATATGTATGGGGTTGTTGCTGATCTTGGGCTGAAATATTATAGTCCCCAAGAATGTCCCAAGTTACCCCATCAAACAAAACATCCATGAAGTGTCTCTCCCAAGAACTCAAGTTCTCCAAATGGCTCCTCACATATGAAGACAAGAGATGTAGTGTGGAAATCATGGTTTTCCCATTGTTTCTCCTTAAACATGCAACATATGAAGTATGGAGAATCATGCTCCCAATGGGCACCTCCAACTCTTGTGCCATCCTCCCAACAAAGCTTCTCATAAAAATAAGAGCATCATCAATAAATGGAAGCAAAAACAAATAAAAACAAGTTTCCATATGACAACCGGGAGGTGGGTCATAGTTCCACATGTGGAACTAGCGCAGTGCATCCCCTGCCTACCTCAAAACAAAGTATAACAAGTGTCCTTTCATCCACTTTTTTTCTGCCACAATCATCCTACAAGATAGGATCATAAAAGTATAATTTGGTGTCAATGGTGCACATGAAGAATCATGTGGCATTTCCCACAAACCACCCATAGAATGGCCAACATTAATGCTGCAAATGGCCTCAAGTACATCACAATACAATATAAAAGAAGGAAATATCCTCCTTGGTACAATATGTTTCTCATAAAATTAAATGAGTACAAGTCATAATGCATATATCTACATCCTTTGTCATGTACTTTGGTCATTGAGTTGAAATGGCTCAACTGAAAGTTCTCCCTCACTCTCAATGAGTAGGGAAGTGGTTGTGACAACCTCTCCATCATCAACCGGGCCATACATCTCTCCATATGCTGATATACATCTTGTTGGATGCCCTCCCAAGTGAACTCCTCCATCAAGGAATAATATGCATCAAAGTGCATGGAAAGAAAGTCCACATGTGTTGCATGTAACAGCTTCTCCTTGAGCTCAGAAGCATTAGTCAAGAAGATTATGCCATAAGAATATATGACCTCATCATCCACCATGTATCTATCATCTCCCTCTGGATCATCAAGAATCATGCAAGCACCAAGATCGTTGGAGTACTCTACCAAAATTTGAGATCTCCAATATGGAACAATCCTCCTAAGAGACAGTGCTAAATATCTAAAATATGAAGCTCCCCACATGTTTTTGTCCTTTTATTTGACATCCTTCATGCAAAATTCATCCTCCAAAGTGCTTTTTTTCCCATCATGCAATTGCTCATGCTCAAGTAGAAGTGGTGACCTTTGGAAGTTGGCCTCCCATGAGAAGCTTCCATCCAAAAAGAACCTCTTGATCTTACCCAATGTAAGCATGAGTGGCCTCCATCTACTCCAATATGAAGAGGAATCCTTCCTCAAGGGAAGTAGCCTTTGTTTCTCCAGATCCATGGAGTGGTCTCCTTGCACCATGGTGGTGCCATCCTCTATCACTGTAGCAACTTCTGTCAGCGCAGTATATGTAGTAAGAGTGGGTAATTCTGAAAATGGGAAAATGACTACCTCCTCCTTGAGTCTATCCCATACTCTCTGCCTTGTATTAGACCCATCCAAAATATCCACCCCTCCGGGACCTAACAGTGGTGAACCAAATGGTAAGATGCCTCTCACCAACTCTATATCTGTTGGTCTCCCAGGTGGAATTCCCCCATGTAGTGAGACATCAAGATCTAAAGAAGACTATATATAAGTGGACTGATTTGTCCCTCCTTTCACAGTGCAATACAGTCCCCTTCTTCTATGCACAAACCTCCTGAAATAGATAAGGGTGAATGCTCATCATCCCTTGATTTTGATCCTTCTTTCCTTCCTCCATTCCCATCTCACAATCCACAAAAACTAATACATGTTGCTCCGAAATTGCGCTTTGGTTCCCACATGTTGGGTCATTTGGAACTCCTTGCAAATACACAAGGGCTCCTCTAATGGAAGCAATGGCTCCCTTTCCACCTCCATCTGGTGATGGATCTTCTCCTGATAGTACAGCATTTTTAGCTCTTCTCTGCTCATCCTCTTCATCAATATTTGAGAATGCCTCATCACCAATGAGAGACCCTTGATCTTGGTCTTCCCTTGAAGGAGGAATCTCCATGTCTTCATCTATAGAAGAGGGCTCTTCAAGAAATGGGGATCTTTCCCTTGGCAATGATCCAAAATGGATTCAGTTTTGTCTCTAGATCAAAGTCTTCAAATTCAGTTGAAAAGCGAATCAATTTGAAGTGCTCGTCGACATCTTTCCAAGGGTGTGAACGGCGCGTGAAACAAACTTTGTATGAGGAATTTGTGGCAAGTCAAAGTTTCAGGGAAAAGTAGGGAAAAATGGAAAAATTCAAATTCAAACAGTCAACACTCAACAATCAAATTCAAAAGTGTGACGTCAATAGGATATGTGTCGTCCTGAGAATGCGCCATTTGTCCAGGCTGATGTCATCGAGCTCAGTGACGTGTCGAGATATGATTGGTTGATATGGGCCAATCCGGAGCTGACATGTGGAAGCCCAGATTTTTGCCCAGTTTAACCTTGTTTGCAAAATTATGGAGGCCAGGGAGGATCGAACCCCTGACCTCTCGAATTGTTAAGTCTTCGTTGGAGCTAGTTCACCGGTTGGGCCAACACATCATATTGTGTTGAATACATATCATAACACATATATGTGGCAATGTAAATCATATATGAATACAAACCGTGGGACCTTACCATATAAACCACCGCATATTATATTTCCACCGTCGAAACCTTTGATAAGGTTTAAATGCGATGTGTTAAAATATATATATAACCCGCTCCATGTCTTCTCGCTCTACATCTTCTTTTTAGAGGGGTAGGGATCTCCCAAATAGATCAGTTCTTCCACAATCTTCACAGACCCTTGTATCTGTTCCCAGAAGCCTATCTGCTAGACAGCCTGCTCCAAAGAATTTTCATAAAAAATCTTCATCACATAAAACTGATGATTGTCAGTTTTGTATACCATCTTCATCCTCTACTTTTCAGACAGAACCTTCCTCAGAGCCTCCTAACCAGGAAATTTTCATTCCACAAATCAAAATTCTGTCATTACCAAGAGCTCAGCAAGAAATAGTTGCCAAGATAGGTGAAAGGCATCTTGAACCTGGAAATGCCAAGAGAATTTTTAAGAATGGAACTGTAAAAGCTGAAATGCAATGGTTACACATGAAAGATGTGACAGATCCTGAGCAAAAAGATTCTGAAAAGATGCATAATTATACAAATTACCAAATAATTTGTATATTGCAGAATATAGATGATATAGCTAAAGATGTCCTTGAGATCAAAGAGCATATTAAGAAGATGCATACAGGCTATAATGAAGTTTTGGGAATACAAAATGAACATACCCAGAAATTGAATGATGTTCAATCAAATATGGGTATTATCTCTAAATCTTTAGAACATCTTAAGGATGCAATTCTGGAGCCTGCTTCTCCTCCTCATTATAGATAAGTAGCTGCATCAAGTTCTAAGTTGAAATTCTCTTCTAGTCTTGATGAGCATAAGCACATTCTTTTTAAAGGGGTAGAGAATATGGATAAACTTAGACTTGAGAAAATTCAAAAAGGAATCAGCTTAGCTAGAGAAAAAACAGAATTGATGAGAACTAGACTAACTGAATTTCCTTATGTTGAAAGTTTAAGACTGCCCAAGAATTATGTCAGTCTTAGATATTTGATAAAACAAAATGGCCAACCATCTGCTCCTACAATTTTGGCCATATCAGGAGTAACCTCTACTCAGAGAACCCCTGGTGAACCTGCACAGGGTGAACCAAGTTCAAAAAGAGATAGGAGTGAACCTTTTAATTTTCCTCAAAAAAAGAAAGAGAGATTCCAGTGGGACTACTGCTCATGAAGCATCTGCTACAAGCCCTTTTGGTAGATACACTGAGAATCTTCAGTCCACACCAGTAAGACTAGACAATCCTACTACTAGAGGATATGGGAATTCATTGTTGGTAAATATTGATTGTCTAGATTATAATGAAGTCATTGTTGTGTTGCATAATGTACATGCTTGGGCCTTACAGAGAAAATATGAAACAAAAGCTGAATGGTCAGATATAGTGACTCATATTATTTGGTCTTTTACTGGTATATTGAAGCAATGGTGGGAAAAACTGTCAGAAGATGAGAAAGATCAAATAGTTGAACATGATGATCCTCTGAAAGCTTTGTTTGATGCTTTGAAACACGAATTTGTTAGATTAGTACCTGAGGATTCATCTCACCATGCACAACTATTTTTCTCCCAGAAACTATGTAATATTGACCATTTGCATGAATACTTTTGTGTTATGCAAAAATTATTGTACCAGGCAAATGATACTCATAATGTGGCATATTTAAGGTACTACATACAGTCCATGCTAGAAAAAATTCCTGATCTAATTACCCAGTATATTGAGACTCACAAAGTAAATTTGGAAGGCCAATATTTTGCATCTATACAGCAGTTGATAGTGAAAATTTTGCAGAAGGAATGTGCAGAAAGCAAAGCTAAGAAGAATTTTAAGAAACAAATGCACTTTAGTACAAAATTTTGCAATAATTTCAAAGAAACTTATGATTTTGGATGTCATAAGAAAAGTACCAAAACAGTTTCTAAAAAGTCTTGTTCTTGCAAGCCTGATAAATATGTGCCTAAGAGAAAGAAATATTATCCTTCAAAGAGATCTTTTAAAGGAAGAAGGATAGTATTTAGGAAAAGGACAAAACCTTCTAAAAAAGTTGTTTGTTTTATTTGTGGGAAAGAAGGTCACTATGCTAATGCTTGCAGAGAAAAGAAAGACAAGAAGCAAATGAAAATTGTGGATATCTTTTATACTGTCCATAATCCACAAGATTGCGATCTTATTTCCCATTCAGATGGTGAATATTTTGAAGTATCTAGTTCTTCTTCTAACTCTGAAGATAATGAAATTCCTGAAATTGGAAAGTTAGAATTGAATTCTAGCTCATCTGATTCAAATGAGACTTTTATTCCTGACATTAAAATGTTCAGTTTCAATTCTTCAGAAGATTTGCAGGCAAAGATTGCAGCAGTCGAAGCTGAAATGGCACAGCTTGACCCAGTCCAGTTTACAGCAAGAAGAAGATTGAACGAAAATCTTGAAAATCTAGAAAAGAAGTTGCCTACCAAGAAGAAACAAGAAAGATTTTCAGAAGAAGAAGAAAACTTTGAAAAAGAGTTTGATTCAATGTTCAAACCCTTACAGATCACAGTATCTCCAGGTATGGATAAAATCGATACTCTAAAGAGAAAAATTTCAGATTTAGAATATTCAATTCATCATACAAGGTCAGAAATGATCCAATTGTCTTCCAAACTTCAGTTATTAATTTCTGATTATGATGAATGTAATTCTAAATTAGTCAGTATGCTGATGAAGAATGTTCCAGAAGATAAAATTCCAAAATCAGATATAGAATTGATCAATGTTATGGGGATAGGAGATAGGGTGATAATTCCCATTGAGATTAAAGTTCCCAAGATCAAGTCATATACTCTGGATGCACAAATTTATTCTGGAGCAATGAGTAGTTGCTGCAAATATGGAGTCATCCCATCTTATTATTGGCAGCCTACTAAACTACAGTTCATGGCTTTTACTAAAGATCTGATGGAAATTAATTACATAGCCCCCGAATTTCCTATTTTGTTAAATAATGTATAGTTTTATGTCACTTTGTACAGTTTTGATACAGGCACTGATGTCCTGTTGGGACAAGATTTCTTGAAGAAATATTTGCCAGTAACATTTGGTAAAGATTCTGTCACTTTCACTACAAAAGCTGGTTTGGTCACTGTTCCTGCTTCAAATGATTTTAAAGATAATGTCCAGCCTCAAGAAGAAGATCTGGTTCAGCACAGTTTGCAAGATCTGTCCAAGATCAATAATATTGTTAGAAATGTTGAATTGCATGGTCCGAAAACCTTGCAGAATATTTCTGACAAACTTAGAAAATATTGCACTGCCAATAGGCCAGATACTTTTTGGACCAGAGAGAAGTATTTTGTAGCACTTCCCTACAAAGAAGGTTATGTTCCCAAACCCTAGAAAGCTAGTGCTAATCATATGAGTCCAAAAGAACAGGAATTGTGTAAAGAAGAAATTGGACAACTCCTCCAGCAAAAGCTTATTGAACCTTGAAAAAGCCCTTGGGCCTGTCCGGCCTTCTATGTCAATAAGCATAGTGAACAGAAAAGAGGAAATAAAAGGCTTGTGATAAATTATAAAGCCTTGAATGATGCTCTTTTGCCTATCAGATATCCTCTGCCTAATAAAGAGTTGTTGCTTGCTAAAATAGCTAATGCTAATGTTTTTAGCAAGTTTGATATTAAAAGTGGTTTCTAGCAGATTGGTATAATTCCTAATGACAGGTAGAAGACAGCATTTACAGTCCCTCATGGTCAATATCAATGGACTGTGATGCCTTTTGGTTTGAAAAATGCTCCCTCTGATTTTCAGAAACGAATGGAAGACATTTTTGGAGGGGTAGATTATATCATTGTATATATAGATGATTTTCTTGTTTTTAGCAAAGATGTAAATAGTCATAAACTGCATCTAGAATAGTTTTATTAGCTTGTTTATAAGCATGGGTTAGTTCTTTCAGATTCAGAAGAAAATTTTCAGATTGGTAAAGTCAAGATAGATTATTTGGGATTGCACATAGAACAAGGACATGTAGAACTTCAACCTCATGTCTTGACTCATCTGTTAAAGTTTCCTGATTTTGTTTTTGACATAAGGATGCTTCAAAGGTTTCTTGGATGTTTGAATTACATAAGAAATTTTTATGAGAAACAGTCTGAAGACACAAAAATCCTTTTGAATAGATCGAAGAAGAATGTCACCAGCTGGACAGAAGAAATGACACAAGTAGTCATAAGTATTAAAAGTAAGATTAGTGATCTTCCAAAGCTCAAACTTCCAGATACTAATCTTCCCTTTATTCTTGAAACAGATGCTTCTGATCACACTTGGGCTGCAGTATTGTTGCAGAAGCATGGAAGAAAAGAACTTGTGTGTGCCTACTCTTCAGGTACTTTTGATGATACATAAAAGAAGTATCCCTCTTCACATAAGGAGATACTTGCAGTAAAAAGAGGCATCAAAATATTTCGCCTATTCTTGAAAAGTGTCAGGTTTATTGTCAGAACAGATTTGAAGCATATGAAAAGTATCCTGGCAAAAAAAAAGTTGTTAGAACAAGGCAACACCAGAGTTATGAGATGGGCACTATGGCTTGAAGGTTTTGATTTTGATATAGTCTACAAGTCAGGTGCAGAGAATTATCTTGCAGACATGCTTACAAGAGAAGGTGCTCAGGAAATCAAAGAAATAAAAATGTTCAGGCCACTTCATCAGGGTGAAGCATCTTCATCCAGTTCAGTTCAGTCCAGTCGGGTCAGTCCAGTCATAATCTGTAGTAATTGTCATTATGAGTTTTGTTGGGAGTGTCTTGCAAAGAAATTTGCTATATTACCATTGTGTCTTAGGCAAATCATACTACAAAAATGGTTTGATTCTGAAGAGTCTAGATGGTCATATTCTAGAGAGTTACCCTATAGGATTAGGCCATGGCGTGTATATTATGCATTGTCTAGAGAACCAGACCCTGTTTATTTCAGATGTATCCAGAATACTGATTGGACATGGGCAGATTATTTTTCTATTCATCAGAGGACTAGGATACATGGTTCAGTTAAGGTCATATTTTATGTTGTTGCAATAGACCCTGGTAATAATTGGTGGAGTCCTTGGTTTAGGTTGTTCATGTTTAAATATTTGCCACGTGCTCGTAATATTTTTGATAGGATTTTTGCTGAGTTTGTTAGAATATTACATTGGGAAATGCATGTTGCAGTATAGAATGATTATCTGTTAGAGTTTGAATTTGTTCATCGACAAACAGTTGTAATTCCTAATGAAGAAAATGACTCATTTAAACTCTCTGTCAGATTCAGAGGATTGATATCAGTGGACGAACAAGATAGACCTCCATTCATGTATAATTTCCCTTTATTTTGTTGTACAAGAGAGGATGCTCCATACTGGCTAGATGAGTCAGTACCATATGAGGCACTTGCTCCAAATAATGATGAATTGGTATAACTTGAACAATTTGCCAGGCATGATCACGAGAATCAAGCTGACAGAGACATCCATGAACATGATTATGATGATAAGGTAAATAGTGACTGATTGTAAGGATCACTCACATGATATCCTTACACTTCATACTTTCTTTGTAAATATCTTGCTTTATGGTTTTCATGGGATTTAGTCCGAATAAAATCTCCACTGTGTAATCACTTTTAAAAAGAGCTGATGTCCTAGATTCCGGACATTATTGTACTAATCATATTATGTCGGATTCGGTCCCCATATGGCCTAGCCTCCAAGGGACGAGATAACAAGTGGTTGTCCCCACTTGCCCGAATCTTTAGGACTGTTCATTTATTTTGAGTACAAAGTCCTTTCGTGATAAACATCTTGCATGATGTTCTAGCCAAAAGTTTATCTTTTGATTACAAGTTCCCGGTAAAATCTTTAACCGGATGACCTGCTAGGATATTATAAATACTAGCATTGTAACTTCATTAGGCATTCGGAAATTTTGGGAGTCTTGTGTCTGTCTTGAGTCTGAGTTCGAGTTTTGTTTCCCTACTCTGCATCTACGAGAATTTTTCTCGATCTACTTACATCACGGAGATCTGACTCTAAAGTCCATTTTGAGTCTGTATATTGTGTTTGAGTTTTTTTTCCCTGCTCTGCATCTGCGAGAAATTTTCTCGATCTGCTTGCATCACGGAAATCTGACTCTGAAGTCTGTAATACATATCCATGAAAACTATATAATATGAGCTGTTGAAATTTTAAGACTGCCCAAGAATTATGTCAGTCTTGGATATTTGATGAAACAAAATGGCCAACCATCTGCTCCTACAATTTTGGCCATATCAGGAGTAACTTCTACTCAGAGAATCCCTGGTGAACCTGCACAGGGTGAACCAAGATCAAAAAGAGATAGGAGTGAACCTTTTAATTTTCCTCATAAAGGAAAGAGAGATTCCAGTGGGAATACTGCTCATGAAGCATCTGCTACAAGCCCTTTTGGTAGATACACTGAGAATCTTCAGTCCACACTAGTAAGACTAGACAATCCTACTACTAGAGGATATGGGAATTCATTGTTGGTAAATATTGATTGTCTAGATTATAATGAAGTCATTTTTGTGTTGCATAATGTACATGCTTGGGCCTTACAGAGAAAAGCTGAAACAAAAGTTGAATGGTCAGATATAGTGACTCAGATTATTTGGTCTTTTACTGGTATATTGAAGCAATGGTGGGAAAAACTGTCAGAAGATGAGAAAGATCAAATAGTTGAACATGATGATCCTCTGAAAGCTTTGTTTGATGCTTTGAAACACGAATTTGTTGGATTAGTTCCTGAGGATTCATCTCACCATGCACAACTATTTTTCTCCCAGAAACTATGTAATATTGACCATTTGCATGAATACTTTTGTGTTATGCAAAAATTATTGTACCAGGAAAATGATACTCATAATGTGGCATATTTAAGGTACTACATACAGTCCATGCCAGAAAAAATTCCTGATCTGATTAACCAGTTTATTGAGACTCACAAAGTAAATTTGGAAGGCCAATCTTTTGCAGCTATACAGCAGTTGATAGTGACAATTTTGCAGAAGGAATTTGCAGAAAGCAAAGCTAAGAAGAATTTTAAGAAACAAATGCACTTTAGTACAAAATTCTACAATAATTTCAAAGAAACTTATGATTTTGGATGTCATGAGAAAAGTACCAAAACAGTTTCTAAAAAGTCTTGTTCTTGCAAGCCTGATAAATATGTGCCTAAGAGAAAGAAATATTATCCTTCAAAGAGATCTTTTATAGGAAGAAGGATAGTATTTAGGAAAAGGACAAAACCTTCTAAAAAAGTTATTTGTTTTATTTGTGGGAAAGAAGGTCACTATGCTAATGCTTGCAGAGAAAAGAAAGACAAGAAGCAAATGAAAATTGTGGATATCTTTTCTAATGTCCATAATCCACAAGATTGGGATCTTATTTCCCATTCAGATGGTGAATATTTTGAAGTCTCTAGTTCTTCTTCTGACTCTGAAGATAATGAAATTTCTGAAATTGGGAAGTTAGAATTGAATTCTAGCTCATCTGATTCAGATGAGACTTTTATTCCTGACATTAAAATGTTCAGTTTCAATTCTTCAGAAAATTTGCAGGCAAAGATCGCAGTATTCAAAGCTGAAATGGCACAGCTTGACCCAGTCCAGTTTATAGCAAGAAGAAGATTGAACGAAAATCTTGAAAATCTAGAAAAGCAGTTGCCTACCAAGAAGAAACAAGAAAGATTTTCAGAAGAAGAAGAAAACTTTGAAAAAGATTTCGATTCAATGTTCAAACCCTTACAGATCATAGTATCTCCAGGTATGGATAAAATCAATACTATAAAGAGAAAAATTTCAGATTTAAAATCTTCAATTCATCATACAAGGTCAGAAATGATCCAATTGTCTTCCAAACTTCAGTTATTAATTTCTGATTATGATGAATGTAATTCTAAATTAGTCAATATGCTGATGAAGAATGTTCCAGAAGATAAAATTCCAAAATCAGATATAGAATTGATCAATGTTATGGGGATAGGAGATAGGGTGATAATTCCCATTGAGATTAAAGTTCCCAAGATCAAGTCATATACTCTGGATGCACAAACTAATTCTGGAGCAATGAGTAGTTGCTGCAAATATGGAGCCATCCCATCTTATTATTGGCAGCCTACTAAACTACAGTTCAGGGCTTTTACTAAAGATCTGATGGAAATTAATTATATCGCCCCTGAATTTCCTGTTTTGTTAAATAATGTACAATTTTATGTCACTTTGTACAGTTTTGAATACAGGCACTGATGTCCTGTTGGGACAATATTTCTTGAAGAAATATTTGCCACTAACATTTGGTAAAGATTTTGTCACTTTCACTACAAAAGCTGGTTTGGTCATTGTTCCTGCTTCAAATGATTTTAAAGTTAATGTCCAGCCTTAAGAAGAAGATCTGGTTCAGCACAGTTTGCAAGACCTGTCCAATATCAATAAGATTGTTAGAAATGCTGAATTGCATGGTCCGAAAACCTTGCAGAATATTTCTGACAAACTTAGAAAAGATTGCACTGCCAATAGGCCATATGCTTTTTGGACCAGAGAGAAGTATTTTGTAGCACTTCCCTACAAATAAGGTTATGTTCCCAGACCCCAGAAAGCTAGTGCTAATCATATGAGTCCAAAAGAACAGGAATTGTGTAAAGAAGAAATTGGACAACTCCTCCGGCAAAAGCTTATTGAACCTTGAAAAATCCCTTGGGCCTGTCCGGCCTTCTATGTCAATAAGCATAGTGAACAGAAAAGAGGCAAGAAAAGGCTTGTGATAAATTATAAAGCCTTGAATGATGCTCTTTTGCCTATCAGATATCCTCTGCCTAATAAAGAGTTGTTGCTTGCTAAAATAGCTAATGCTAATGTTTTTAGCAATTTTGATCTTAAAGTGGTTTCTGGCAGATTGGTATAATTCCTAATGACATGTAGAAGACAGCATTTACAGTCCCTCATGGTCAATATCAATGGACTGTGATGCCTTTTGGTTTGAAAAATTCTCCCTCTGAGTTTCAGAAACGAATGGAAGACATTTTTGGAGGGGTAGATTATATCATTGTATATATAGATGATTTTCTTGTTTTTAGCAAAGATGTAAATAGTCACAAACTGCATCTAGAACAGTTTTATCAGCTTGTTTATAAGCATGGGTTAGTTCTTTCATATTCAGAAGAAAATTTTCAGATTGCTAAAGTCAGGATAGATTATTTGGGACTGCACATAGAACAAGGACATGTAGAACTCCAACCTCATGTCTTGACTCATCTGTTAAAGTTTCTTGATTTTATTTCTGACATAAGGATGCTTCAAAGGTTTCTTGGATGTTTGAATTACATAAGAAATTTTTATGAGAAACAGTCTGAAGACACAAAAATCCTTCTTAATAGATTGAAGAAGAATCTCACCAGTTGGATAGAAGAAATGACACAAGCAGTCAGAAGTATTAAAATTAAGATTAGTGATCTTCCAAAGCTCAAACTTCCAGATACTAATCTTCCCTTTATTCTTGAAACAGACGCTTCTGATCACACTTGGGCTGCAATATTGTTGCAGAAGCATGGAAGAAAAGAACTTGTGTGTGCCTACTCTTCAGGTACTTTTGATGATACAAAAAAGAAGTATCCCTCTTCACATAAGGAGATACTTGCAGTAAAAAGAGACATCAAAAGATTTCGCCTATTCTTGAAAAGTGTCAAGTTTATTGTCAGAACAGATTTGAAGCATATGAAAAGTATCCTGGCAAACAAAAAGTTGTTAGAACAAGGCAACACCAGAGTTCTGAGATGGGAACTATGGCTTGAAGGTTTTGATTTTGATATAGTCTACAAGTCAGGTGCAGAGAATTATCTTGCAGACATGCTTACAAGAGAAGGTGCTCAGGAAATCAAAGAAATAAAAATGTTCAGGCCACTTCATCAGGGTGAAGCATCTTCATCCAGTTCAGTTCAATCCAATCGGTTCAGTCCAGTCATAATCTGTAGTAATTGTCATTATGAGTTTTGTTGGGAGTGTCTTGCAAAGAAATTTGCTATATTACCATTATGTCTTAGGCAAATCATACTACAAAAATGGTTTGATTCTAAAGAGTCTAGATGGTCATATTCTAGAGAGTTACCCTATAGGATTAGGCCATGCATTGTCTAGAGAACCAGACCCTGTTTATTTCGGATGTATCCAGAATACTGATTGGACATGGGCAAATTATTTTTCTATTCATCAAAGGATTGATATCAGTAGACGAACAAGATAGACCTCCATTCATGTATAATTTCCCTTTCTTTTTTTGTACAAGAGAGGATGCTCCATACTGGCTAGATGAGTTAGTACCATATGAGGCACTTGCTCCAAATAATGATGAATTGGTAGAACTTGAACAATTTTCCAGGCATGATCACGAGAATCAAGCTGACAGAGACATCCATGAACATGATTATGATGATAAGGCAAATAGTAACTGATTGTAAGGATCACTCACATGATATCCTTACACTTAATACTTTATTTGTAAATATCTTGCTTTATGGTTTTCGTGGGATTTAGTTCGAATAAAATCTCCACTGTGTAATCACTTTTAAAAAGAGCCGATGTCCTAGATTCCGGCCATTATTGTACTAATTAGATTATGTCAGATTCAGTCCCCCCTCCAAGGGAAAAGATAACAAGTGGTTGTCCCCACTTGCCCGAATCTTTAGGATTGTTCATTTCTTTTGAGTACAAAGTCCTTTCGTGATAGACATCTTGCATGATGTTCTAGCCGAAAGTTTATTTTTGATTCCAAGTTCCCGGTAAAAGCTTTAACCGGATGACTTGCTAGGATGTTATAAATACTATCATTAGGCATTCGGAAATTTTGGGAGTCTTGTGTCTATCTTGAGTCTGAGTTCGAGTTTTGTTTCCTTGCTCTGCATCTGTGAGAAGTTTTCTCGATCTGCTTGCATCACGGAGATCTGAGTCTAAAGTCTATTTTGAGTCTTTATATTGTGTTTGAGTTTTGTTTCCCTACTCTGCATCTGCGAGAATTTTTCTCAATTTACTTGCATCACGAAAATCTAACTCTGAAGTCTGTAATACATATCCATGAAAACTATATAATATGAACTGTGAATATTTCTATGCGATCATTGTGTTGTGATTATAAAATTGGTATCAAAGCCATTTGGTTCTTTGTCCAGAGTTATCTGTATTGTCTGGTTTTCCTATTGAGAGGTATTTGTCCGAGCTACTATCCACGAGTCTAAGTTGGAGGTAAGGCACTGGTTGAGAGCTGTGAAGGCGAAGGACTGCTGTGTTTGCTTTCCTGGTGCACAAAGACTTTTTTTCTCCTCTGTTCAGGTGCTTACTCATACTCTTTTCAATGGCTGGTTATATGAATGAGTTTTCTCTTCAGAAACCCGAAGACAGAAAGATAGCTCATAAGAATATATGGTCTTTTCTATCTAAATATTTGAATAAATCTCAAGAAAATGATACTCTGTATGATGAAAAGTTTCTAGTACAAGAATTTTAGCCACAACCTAACTGGACATTGTCAGATATTGATGTTGATAATTTATATAAAATGCCAATATTTCAGTTTAAAGCAGCTCAGTTATTCAGATTTGTTTCAGTTAATATTCCAATCACAACTGGTCAGTCTGTTTATCAAATTCCTTTGATCAAGAAAGATGATGTTGAATGGGGATTAGAGAATGGTTATAAAAATGTTCATATTGGAATGGTTCAGTTTGGAATAAATCCACTGGTCAGACCTGGATTAAACACTTCCTGTTTAACCTATGTATTGGATACACGGATGAATAATTTTCATGATGCTTTACTAGGATTTTTTCAAATTCCATTAAACAATGGACCTGTCTGGTCTTCTGTTATTCCCCGATATCAAGTTTCCTTGACAGACCCATACATCAATGAGTTTTTAAATGCCTATATCCAATTCTATGGATTTGATGTTGCTCCTAGTTCACAAATAGCCCAACTTCAAGCTTCTATTTTCTTACGCTTTGTATCTACCTCTATGCCTCCAATAAATCCAAGGCTAAAAGATAGAGCACTTAAAGAAGGAGTAATAGTTGGCCTTGGTAATACTGCTCCTTTACAAGTTGGTTTTGCAAAATGCATTCTCCCTGAAGAATGGAATAGTACTTATACTCCACTCTCTCAGAAATATCCTCAACTGCAAACATCTAAAGAACCCCAGTAGTTATCTATCATCCAACATCCTGATGGGTCCTCTGGACTCCGGTTCACTACTCCATCCATAACTCGCTCCATGTCTTCTCGCTCTACATCTTCTTTTTCGAGGGGTAGGGATTTCCCAAATAGATCATTTCTTCCACAATCTTCACAGACCCCTGTATCTGTTCCCAGAAGCCTATCTGCTAGACAGCCTGCTCCAAAGAATTTTCATAAAAAATCTTCATCACATAAAACTGATGATTGTCAGTTTTGTATACCATCTTCATCCTCTACTTTTCAGATAGAACCTTCCTCAGAGCCTCCTAACCAGGAAATTTTCATTCCAGAAATCAAAAGTCTGTCATTACCAAGAGCTCAGCAAGAAATAGTTGCCAAGATAGGTGAAAGGCATCTTGAACCTGGAAATGCCAAGAGAATTTTTAAGAATGGAACTGTAAAAGCTAAAATGCAATGGTTACACATGAAAGATGTGATAGATCCTAAGCAGAAAGATTCTGAAAAGATGCATAATTATACAAATTAATGGGATATGATATATCACGTAACCGCCGGATGGATTCAAAGGTTTTAAATGCATATGTATTAATGTTTCGATATATCACATATCGTAACAAATCAATGCAGTCGGTTTAATACCATGCCACGTTACATTGTAACCGCCACCATTGCATATATAAATGTGCAATATATGGTTTGAAACCATATGCGATGTATCAACGTGACCACCGGAGTATGGATAAGGTAAACCTTATCATAAGGTTTCAACGTATGTGATTTTAATAAATGTATGCCATAACTGCTGGAAGGTTGGAGAAAGGTCAGGCGGGGGTTTCAACCCATTGACCTCCAAAAATTATACATGCCAACACCTTCACACAAGAGCGCAGACTAACTGCGCTACAGTTTAGACTAGTAAGTCTATCACTCCGACCGGTATTTGAGTTTTGTGTAGGTGCCGAATGTAGGTTTTAACCCTGAACAGAAATTATCTACACACGAATCTTATAACAGAAAATAAACAATTGCGAGAGCATAAAACATAAAACAGATAAACACAGAGATTTTCCCCTGGATCCCAAATCGGGACGACCAGCTTGATTTTTCATTATATTCCTTTTAGTGTTACAACACATATATATATACATGTCGGAGCATACATAAACCCCAATCCATTAACCTTGGATTAGAACATAACCGTAGTTCCCTTGACCGGATCTACAAAAATACCAGGGGCCGAAAACCATCGAACCCCAAAACCATGTGCAAAACCATGCACAAAACCATGGACGCAGACTACCCAGCGGAAATTAAGGAACCAAAATTTTCCAACCATAACACATACCCAACATTCTCCCAACTTGTTGTTTTCTTTCCAGAGGGGGCCACAAATATCTCTAACAAAATGATATTGAACATCAATGTGCTTTGTCTTTGAATGATAAGTAGGGTTCTTAGCCAAGAAAATTGCACTTTGGCTATCACAGTCTATCCTTATAGCTTGTTGCACCAACGCCATACTTGAACACAATCTCTGCAACCAAAATGATTCCTTGCTTGCATGAGTGGCTGCTATGTATTCTGCCTCTGTAGTTGAAAGCGCCACTACAGACTGTCTTTTACTCATCCAACTGACTGCACCTCCAAATAGGCTAAACACATACCCGCTTGTAGATCTTCTTTGGTCCAGATCTCCAGCCCAGTCTGCATCAACAAAACCACGAATGTCCAACATTCTTTCCAATCCTGGTCTTCCCTGGTAGCACAAGCCATAATCACTAGTGCCACGTAAATATCTGAAAACCCGCTTCACTGTTGTCCAATGCTCCTTCACTGGGTTTGACATAAACCTGCTCAATACTCCCACTGCATGTGCAATGTCTGGTCTAGTACAGACCATTGCATACATCAGGCTACCCACTGCACTTGCATATGGAACACGGGACATATACTCCTCTTCTTCTTGTGTCTTGGAACACTGTTCAGCAGACAGCTTTACACCTACAGGAATAGGAACCTTCACTGGTTTACTATCCTGCATATTGAACCTCTGCAATATAGTCTCGACATACTTCCTCTGGTTTAACCAGAGCTTCCTCTTTGCCCGATCTCTCTTAATTTCCATGCCCAAAATATAGTTTGCAGCACCTAGATCCTTCATGTCGAATTTGGAGAACAGTTGGGTCTTCAAATCTTGGATAATTTCTTTTTCATTTCCAATCAACAACATATCATCCACATACAAGACCAAATAAATAACATGGTCACCAATTAATTTAAAAAAAACACAGTGATCCTCCTTGCTTCTGGTGAAGCCAAGTCCCCGTATATAGGTATCAAATTTCTGATACCACATCCTTGGTGACTGTTTTAACCCATAGAGAGACTTCTTCAACCTGCATACTAGTTCTTTCTTACCCTTCACCATAAAGCCTTCAGGTTGCTTCATGTAGATCTCCTCTTCTAGATCCCCGTGAAGAAATGTTGTCTTCACATCCATCTGTTCTATCTCAAAATCAAATGCGGCAGCAACAGATAAAAGTAATCTAATAGAAGTAACTTTGGCAACAGGAGAAAAAATATCACCAAAATCAATTCCCGGCACCTGGGAATAACCTTTCGCTACCAGCCGAGCTTTGTATTTCTCCACCTTGCCTTCTACATTCATCTTCTTCTTAAACACCCATTTGCTCCCAATGGGCTTCCTTCCAGCCGGCAACTCCACCAGATCCCATGCATTGTTTTTGTGCAAGGATGCCATTTCATCAACCATGGCCTCCTTCCAGAGTTTTCCATCCTCTGAATCTACTGCCTCCCTGACAGTTCTGGGTTCATCATCAGTTATAGTTAAGGCAAAACCTGAATAGAAAGCAGATGGACTATACCTTTCTAGTTGCCTTCTTTCCCGAACTGATCTTCTTAAAGCTGGAGTTTGTGGCTCTTCATCTTCTGAGTCTTCTTCTGTTGTAGAGTCTGATTCATCCTCCTTTAGCTCAAAATCTATCTTTTCAGGTTCCTTTGATAGGACTTCATGTTTAACAACATCTTTCACTTCTCTAAACACCACATCTCGGCTGTACACAACCTTCCTTGTTTTTGGGTTCCAAAGCTTGTAACCCTTTAAACCATATTTATACCCAATAAAGATGCACTTTTCAGATTTATTATCCAACTTGGTCCTTTTCTCCTTTGGAACATGTACATATGCATCACATCCAAATACCCTTAGATGTGAAAGAGAGGGTTTCTTACCGGTCCATACCTCATGTGGAGTCTTATCCTCCAACACTGATGAAGGTGATCTGTTAACCAGATAGCATGCAGTCTCCACTGCCTCTGCCCAGAATTCTTGTCCTAACCCGGTACCATTGAGCATGCTTCTTGCCTTTTCCATCAGTGTTCTGTTCATTCTTTCTGCAACTCCATTTTGCTGAGGTGTGTATGGAGTAGTCTTCTGCCGTGCTATACCACACTTCTTACAGAACTCTTCAAATTCCTTCTTACAGAACTCCCCACCATTATCTGTCCTCAGCGCCTTTATCTTCTTCTCTGTCTGGTTTTCCACCAGAGCCTTAAATTCTTTAAATCTGTCAAAAGCTTCAGATTTCTTCCTCGAGAAATATATCCATGTATTCCTTGAGAAGTCATCTATGAATGAAACATAGTACACAGACTTTCCCAGTGATGGAACTGACACAGGCCCAAACACATCACTGTGCACAAGTTCTAATATCTTGTTTGCCCTCTTAGCACCAGAAGGAAAACTCACCCGATTCTGCTTCCCATATACACAATGTTCACAGAAATTGAAATCCGGAGAACAATTAGACATACCTTCTACCATACCATTTCTGTGCAGTATCTGAAGGCCCTTCTCTCCAATATGTCCAAGCCTTTGATGCCATAACATGGTCTTTTCTCCAGAGATAGCTAGGCTTTCCGCTCCACTTTCAGGAACCATAGAACTATTACACCCATCAATAACAGTGCTACCTTCTAGCTTGTATAGAGTTCCAGTCCGAACTCCCCGAAATAGTACCAGTGCTCCCCGAACCATCTTGCAGGAATCTTTCTCGAACACTGTTTTTACACCTGCATCATCCATCTTGCTTACAGAAATCAAATTTCTAGCCAATGCAGGAATATGCAGAACACCAGGAAGTGTTCTAATCCTCCCAC
This sequence comes from Pinus albicaulis, assembly GCA_034641835.2. Lineage (NCBI taxonomy): Eukaryota > Viridiplantae > Streptophyta > Pinopsida > Pinales > Pinaceae > Pinus > Pinus albicaulis. Next base: position 938,926,231 of record CM076577.1, on the reverse strand, counting down.
CTTGCAGCTTCAGCTTGACCTTTCCACGTCCGACGATTCTGGCCTTCCTATCATCCCCTAGGAAGACATCACCACCATCATATTTCTCATACTCGCAGAACCACTCCCTATGAGGAGTGAAGTGAAAAGATGCACTTGAGTCAATCAACCATGACTCATGATCTACATGTGTATTTGAAGAAGAAGCCAAATACACATCCCCACCTTCATCCGAGGTGGTTTTTGCCTCTGCAGAAGGAGCTTCATCGGATCCCTTTCCTTTCTCAGGAGCTTTAGATCTGCATTCCTTTTTGTAGTGTCCTTCCTTTCCGCATTTCCAGCACACCTTTACAAACTTTCCAGGAGATTTAGATCTCCCACTCGAAACCTTATTCTTGTTTCTGTTCTGGGACCTTCCTCATACAAATAAGGCATCTCCATTCTGACCCTCCATATTTCTCCGTCTCATTTCCTCCGACAGCAAGGCTGAGACAATGTCATCAAAATTCAAGGTAGTTGTATTGCTACCTATTGCAATAACGAGACTGTCCCATGAATCTGGTAGAGAACACGACAAGCTGATGCACTTATCTTCATCTGAGATTTTAATATCAACAGATGACAACAGACTTACCATAGTATTGAAGGTGTTCAGATGATCTGTTACCGAGTCTACATCCTTCATCCTCGGCTTATACAACTTTTTCCACAGGAACAACTTATTCACCAGAGACTTAGATTGGTACAATGTCCCAAGTTTTTCCCACAAATTCTTCGTCGTAGATTCCCTATATACATTCAACAATACTGAATCTGAGACACACAACCGTATTGTGCTCTTAGCCTTTTGATCCAGTTTCTTCCAGTCTTCAAATGACATTCTCTTTGGTTTAGTACCTGGATCTACCGCGATCCATTGATCTTTATCCACCAACAGATCCTCCATCTTGAGCTTCCACAACTCAAAACTGCGACCATTAAATTTCTCGATCTCTATCTTTCTGCCACTCGCCATCTTATTTCACCACAATAATCGATCCCGCAAATCTCCCACTGAATAGGGTCTACCTCAGGCTCGAGAAAAAAACTCTCAGCAACAAAGGCATCCCCTTGAAGCTGAAATAGCTCTGATACCAAATGTAGGTTTTAACCCTGAACAGAAATTATCTACACATGAATCTTATAACAGAAAATAAACAATAACGAGAGCATAAAACATAAAACAGATAAACATAGAGATTTTCCCCTGGATCCCAAATTGGGACGACCAGCTTGATTTTTCATTATATTCCTTTTAGTGTTACAACACATATATATATACATGCCGAAGCATACATAAACCCCAATCCATTAACCCTTGGATTAGAACATAATCGTAGTTCCCTTGGCCAGGATCTCTGAAAATACCGGTAGAAAACCTTGAACCCCAGAAACCATAAGCAAAACCATGCACAAAACCATGGACGCAGACTACCCAGC
>CM076577.1:938747171-938924673 GCA_034641835.2 Pinus albicaulis | reverse complement strand
TTGTGAACAGTTGCGCCACATGGCATGAGCCCTTTATAAAAAAGAGCTCATTGGCGCGGGTCCATGCCCGATACCCGCGCCAATGGGTGCAACCCTAAAAATCTAAAAATGGCCACACAGAACTGATTTTTAAGGGAAAGCTATTAAAAAATAAATGAAAATGAAGAGCAAATGAGCGCCTCTTACCTGTGACAGACGAGAAGCTGAATGGTCGACTGGATTTGTCGCAATCACCATCAGAAGTTCCTGCTCCAAAAGGACCACTGTTGCTTTCCACCAAGATAAATAGTAAAAGTAATTTTATTTTTACCAATTTGACATATTTGACGTTAAATGAGTTTTAAAAGTTATTTTTATCAAATGTTTGCATATGTTATGTCGAAAATGGATTTTACGCTTGCTTGGTATGTGCAGCAGCAGGTTTTTGCGACTTAAACGATGGAAACGAGTTGTATTTTATACTTTTTCGGACTCGGTAAATACACGAAAAAGTCACTCTGGAGTCATCTTTCAGCTCTTTTCTGACTCTCTAAATATGAAAAGATTGTCGAGGCCCTTGTCGTTTCGATCTCGTTAAAATGGACACGAATCGACATCCACCCAGTATAAGTTTAACCCTTTTTCGAGCTGGGATGGATTGATTACGAAAAAGGAATACCCTATCCTATCGCGACTAGGAGGTTTTCCTGGATATTGTTTTCTACCTTTTCGGATCTGGGGAACTATTTACGAAAAGGGACCTGTGGAGTTTACTTTTTTGCTGTCTTTTCAAACTCTCTAAACATGAAAAGACGTTGAGTTCTTCCTTTGTCAGACTCGTTAAACCCTGATGACATCGGATCTAGTCGAAATGACGTTCTCCGAGTTCCTCCTTCCTAGGACTCGTTAAATGCACTAGGATGGATTCGCCCGAAGGGCGGACTTATATTGCAAGCATATGCTATCCCCTTCAAGCTTGTTATCAAAAATAATTGGGGTACTCGCCAGAAATGGTGGGGGAAAAATGGAACCATCGTCGTTGTCGTCGGCAGTATGTCGCTCTTTAACATGGCACTTGTCTGCATTCGTGTCGGGTTGGGGACATCTCATCTCGCTGCTTCACTTTGCTTCCATGGGTTTGGGTAATCTCTTTTGACCTCTCATCCGTTCACTGCCTCGTCGCCAAAGGACCTCCGATCCGTTGATGTCAAATACCGCCAAGTCCACTGCCGTGTCTCGTGTCGCTCATGTGTTCAAGAGAAGTTGGCCTCGCAGTCATCGAACCTCTCGGCTTTCGTGTGATGATCCTCGTTCACAACAAAAACATCATGTTCCTCTGCCTCTGCTGCTGATGATGGGAAACATTAGTGCCCACCTTCGATCAAGGTCACTCGTCGACTTCAACTCATTATCCGGGAAGTTGGTCTAGAGACTCCTGATGGTACCTTGGAGCCTGCATGCCTTAATGGCAGGTTCGTCGCATTCGACGTGAGGTTTTCATCATTGGCCTCCGATCGGATGATTCTGCGGGTGTTCGACGTCAACTCATTTGTTCGCACGCCGTAGATTGTACCTGTAGTACCTTGAGGACCATTGTCATTATTGGTGGTTTCTCTCGCGTCTGTTAACGGCTTTCATCATTGGCTGGTAATCAGACGATGTTCTTGCATGTTCGACTTGCAGCCTCTGCTATATTCACATGCTTGAACTTGTACTTTGCTGGGCGAGAAGGACAAGTAAGACCCTCGGATTGTGTCTCTGTAATCCAAAGGCGATTGTATCATTATCATTATACATGACTCGATTGATTATTTTACCATACCGAGTCTATTTGTTTGATCTTAGCTGGATGAGTCATACTACCCTGGATCCGATTATAGCATACTCTTTTCTTGATGAGTCGCAGCCCATGCCACATATGTTGTCATGTACTTGAGATATCAGTTGTATTTTTCTGCGCAGGTTTTCCGACGGTGGGGCTTCAGTTGAACATGTTCTCATAAAGCATTTCACCCCTCTCTCTCTCGGGCCTCATACTTTAGGGGGCATCTGTTACACAGTAATTTGTCACCGTCCCTACCATTCCCCATCCCGCACAATGGAGGACCCATTTTGTGACCTGTGAACATTGTCATGCCTTGAAAACATCATCAATGCATTCCTCTAAGCATGATCTTCATTTGCCCTTGAGACATCTCGTTGCAAAAATCATGAAAAACATCCCTTTTGGCATTGGCGCGGGCAGGTAGTTCAGTACTCGCGCCAATGGGGAAAATCCTGCAAATAGGTCGCGCCAACTGGCACTCTGTCATAGAGCAGTAGTCGCGCCACCCAATTTAGGGACTGTTTTTTTATGATTTTTGCAAGGAGATGTCTCAAGGGAAAATGAAGCTCATGCTTAGAGGAATGCATTGATGATGTTTTCAAGGCATGAAAATGTTCACAGGTCACAAAATGGGTCCTCCATTGTGCGGGAAGGGGAATGGTAGGGACGGTGACAAATTACTGTGTAACACCTGGTATTGCACCAAGAGTGTTGAAACTCCTAGGGGCTACCCTATTACTTTATCAACCCAAGGTTCGTACAAACTTGGAGGCGATAGTGCTTTATACACAACAGATGCAATATGTTCATGTCATCCTCTTTTGCTTTACGAAAGGGTGCTATTTTTTAAACTATGATAAGAATTGGGAAGTAAATTTCTGGAAGTAAATGACAGAAAGGAAACTAAAATAAGTTTCTAAAAAGAAATGACAAGAATGAAACTAATTTAATTTGTAAAAAAGAAATGACAGAAAGGAAACTAATTTAACTTGTTGAAAATGAATGGTAGAAAGAAAACTAATTTTAAACCACACTTAACTTGGCGAAATAGCCAAATGCACTCTATTTATCCTATGGTCTATCTACCATGCTTCTACCCATGCAAATGAGCTATCCATGACTTAATCCTAATTGAAAAATTGTTGATTTTTCAGCTTGGAGGAAAGAAAAGGGCTAAAGAGGCTAATGGAGAGCTTAACACATGAAACATGGCATAGGAGTGGAAAGCGGGGGTTTAATCCTTATAAAACCTTATGATATGGCGCCAAGATGATTTTGGAGCAGAATGATTGAAATATGTGATGGTGGATAGAAGTTCGATATGTGATTTGTGATATCACAATCACAATGTTGCAAGGTTGGAGCGGTAAAAGTTAACAAGAACAAAACAAAAACTGCGAAAGCGATTTGTGATGTGACAAAGTTAGGAATAAAAGTTTGGAGCGGTAAGTCTTAAAGAAACAAGGAAAAGGTGTAAAGTTTGGTTTCGATGGGTGACGTGGTGGTGGGATCAACGACGAATCACGATCGCAATATCACAATCGATGTTTGAAAGCAGTGAGTCTCAAATAAATAAGGAGAATGTGCGAAGTGCAATTGCAATGGGTGATGTGGTAGTGGGACCAGTGACAGAGTGCGATCGCAATATCGCAATCGATGTTTGGAAACGGCAAGCCTTCAAGGAAATGGGAAAAATATGCGATCTGCGATGAGGAGTGATGGTAAGTCCAAAGCGAAAAAAATGTGGTTTCTAATGTTTTTTACTGTTTTTAATAAAAGGAGCGAAGGGAAGTAGAAATGGATATTGCATTCTAGCTTGGAATGAGAGAGCATTAACAAATATCACAAGTGATTTGCGATTTGCGATGGAGCGAGGTACGACAAGCGGGAGTTTCGAGGAGAAATGGGCGGAGGTATAATTCTAATGCTTTTCAAACGTTCTGGGAATGAAAAGGGTGATTGATGCAAATAAGAGGAAAAGGAGGGAAATGGAGGCACAACAGCAGTGCCCAGGTGTGCGAACATAGCTAGGAAATGAATCGCAATGGCTTCATGATACTCCTGGGGATTTTTATGCTTATTCCTACAAACAAAGCTGTGGATTCATGTGTGAAAAATAGAGGAAACGCATGACAAAACAATGAACAGAAAGCATTTTTTGGTCCTATGGGAAGGTTCGCCCTCCTCGAGCTCTATTGACAGAGATGATAAGGGGGTCTTGATCCAAAAATTTTCTTTGTTTTTCTCCTCTATTATATCACTCACAAGAAAATTAAAAACTATAGCAGTATACCGAAAGAAAAAACTAAGCAGCAATGAAACTATGAGAAGCAGAACTAATTGAATGATAGAAAGAAAACTAGCTTAATGGAAAAAAGGAAAAGACAGTAACAACAGAGAGGCTGAGGCACATGGATTGGGCCTTAACCCAAGAGCCTAGATCTTTGAAACTTAAATTAGTCGAATGAAAACATTCTGCTCATTTCATAAAAGAATAACCTCATACATCTCTGAAAGTTTGATCACTGAGTAAAATAATAAAAATCTCAATAACTTGCAACAAAGTTTCAACTAGAATCGACTAGCTCTTCTTAGCTCTAGCTCTGCTCTATTTATTCTATAGTGTAGCTACCAATATCTCCCTAGAAAATAGTGATTGAGTCCACTTGACTCCAAGTAAAAAAATATTGAGCGCACTCCTCTCTGAGTTGCTTGGCTACCTTTGGAATTCGAATTGTTGGAGAGAATCCTTGGGGATCCTTTGGCTGCCTTTGAAATTCAAATTTCTGGAGAGAATATTTGGGATCCTTCGGCTGCCTTTGAGAGTTAAGGAGGGTGGAAAATCCTCCAATAATTTCTCCTTGATGTCTCCTCCAAGTCTTTATGATAAAATCCTTCTAAAAATGCTTAATAAATCATGATTTTCTGCACTCAACCTCATATTAAGCACTCAGAGTATGTTAGCCTTAATCACCACCTATAATAGCATCATAAAACAAAATAATAATAAAAATGCAAGAAAAAGAGATCTTAGAAGGCAAAAAGGTGACTATTAACCCCTCCAAATATGTTTAATGATAGAGCTCATCAGTTAGTAATTGACAAAATTTAATTGGGGAACTCAAAAGAAGAGATCCAGAAGAAGTTACCTAACTACCAGGAAGTTGAGGCAGTTGAGTGGTTATGGTTCTTGGCTTCTCTTCCCTTGAGATAAAAAGGATCTCAAGTGGGAAGGAAGGGGTTTCTAACCTTAGAGGAAGCAATAAGAAAGGAAAATATCATAGACCAGATAAGCAACTAGGAAGTTGCAATACAGGATTATTCCTGAGTTGGGTGATATCCAATGGAATAACTCTAGGACTAAGCTTGAGATTGAACCTGGGACATGTTCTAACATCATCAAGGGGATGAGCTAGCATTGAAATTGTTGACTGTACTAATAGTGGAAGCTCGGTGGGAGATTCAAACTAAGCTGGGACTGATCCTGGGATAGGTTCTGAAGTCATCAAAGGGATGAACTAGCCTTGAAATTGTTGACTGTGTTAATAGTAGAAGCTTGGTGAGAGATTCAGACGTAATTTCTGATCTCGTGGAAGGGTGGTAGACTCTTTGTAGAATAAAATTAACATCAAACCTCATAATCCGAGATACCACTGTGTTTCATTTTAAAATACAATTCACTTGAAAAAATTCATTTTCTTAACTTGAGATACAAATCATATTAACAGTTCATAGATAGGTTAATGTATACTCTATCCAAGACCATCTGAGTTTAACCCAACATAATATTCTCAAGCAGAAATGCATGGAGAGAAAAGAAAGGAAGCACAACCAAGTCACATATAATGGATGAAACGAGAGGGTTTCAGGAGTGAAAACCCTCAAATAATTTTAACAACTGCACAAGGAAAAACATTCAAATTTCAAGCAAAACTGGGTGCCAATGACAAGCATCAAACGTAGAAGAGTAATAATGAATATTCAGTCGAGTAATTCCATAAGTACCTCATAGAAAAGAACTTGTGTAAGAATTGAGATAACAATAGAATAGCAAAAGATGAGGGACTGGTCAAACACATGTTATACCTGAAAACCAAATAGATCCAGTTAATACTATCACTATGTAACTGTTATACTTAAAGGAGTAAACAATGATTAGAAATTACAAACCAGAGAATAGTTTACCTAAAGTGCAAGGGTTCTAGTCAATCCTGAATCCTGAAAACGAAGCATGAACCAACAAACTCATTCATTGTATATCATAATTTAAATAAAAAGGATGGTGTTAGCAGTATCCAAGGAATGAAGAGTTAGCTACTTGTCAGGCAGTTGAACCATTGTCCCAAACCAATTTTACACTCGACATAAGAATTTCCAAGGGATTAGAAGGGAAGCTGAGTGGCAGGGACCACGTCAACCAAAACCTTCATTAGAGCGATAGAACATTTATCTGAGCCAAGAAAATGAGGATTAGAGAAGGTAAATACAACCTCGCTCGGTGGAGGAAAAAGAAGTACAAATCCAAAGGCTCACCTATGATTGTGAATGAAAAGGAGGCCTACTTGTTTCGCAACCCTAAAAAACCTAGCTGCCGGCTCAAAATTCAAATGAGCGATCAGGATGGCTCCAAATATCTTAGGTCTGATGAGCCAACATGGTGGAGGATGTGTCCCATCGTCAATTAACTTAACCGGGATAGTGTCTAAAATTATCACGGATATGTGACCTAGGGTCATACGAATGTACTGGCAAAGGCTATCATCATAAATAGAAATAAAATAGATTAACCCTTTATATAGTTTGTTACCATTGTAATGAGGATGTCAACATCTTATATTCAATCAAAGCATGTGAACCCATATATTATTGTCCTTTGATATTTATTAGTATAAACTGGTGAAAAACTTCGAGAATCGGAAGAGGCATATCAAAGCACTATATTGTACTATAATTTTGCAAGTGAGAGTACAGATAATGGTTGCGAAATCTAGGCATTTTCCAATAAGAAGTGAAAGTTTTTAACCAATCAGGTGACAAATAATTGTGAATAAAATAAAATAAATGATTTCCTATGTTATATTTTGATAAATTTAAATATATATATATAATAGATGATTAAATTAATAGAAGGTCAACTCAATACCTATTGCATAATACCTACTGGGGCAGGCATAATAAAACGTCATACATAGAATAATAAATAATTGATTTCATAAACTTGCTACAAATATATGTTAACTTAAAATTGAAATAATACATATTTTTATCATTCTCATGAGATCAAGAATTTATATTATAAACATGAAAAAATGATTATAAATTTATATTAAAATCTTGAAAAATTTGTCTATATAAAAAATATGTATGTCATGGAAGTTTCTTCAATATATATTGCATATTAAGTGTATTTTTGTTATATTTTCCATTAATAACTTATCAATCATTTATCCTTTTGAAACTTTCTTTTGAACTAAGAAGAAAGAAACACATATTTTTTGGGATCCAATAGTCTCTTTTAAGTGAATCATACAATATATTCATGTTTTCTTCATCATATTAAGATGATTTTTCCACACTTTATATACTGGTTTAGTTTATAAAAAAAATTGTTGAAATTTCCATGGTTAGGTATCCCTTATGTTGTTTGTAATCTAGAGCATATCATTTAAACAAAATTTGACCATGATTTGTTTTTTGAAACCAGCTTTTTTAGAACCTTTTTTTGTTTCAATTTTTTCATCCAAATTACATTACCAAAAAATTAATTTTCCAAATATATATCAGGAATTGTTTTACTTGTGGATAAAATTAAATTATTAATTTTTTAACTAAATAATCTCAATACTTCCCTTTCTGATTTTGATAATGTCTTTTGGATTAATCACATCATAAGTTATTGGTCGACATTTCAAATCATTTAATGTGGTTCATCCTCGGGACAAAATTTTGATTTCCTAATACATAATTTCATTCAAATAAAAATAAATCATATTTTTTTCATTTACTTTAGTTACAAAACCACAAATAATCTAATTAAACCATTATATAAATACATCAATTATTAAAAAAAACTTTTTTCTAAGAAATATATTTTACAATAATATTATTTTATAATATATATAGATAGGGCACCTATGGTGCACCTTATAAGGTATCTAAATAGAATTGAGCAAATGGGAGGAGATATATGGACGAAAGTTACCTTCAATGAAGGAATGAGTGAAAGAAAGAAATCATGGATGAAACAAAACAAAAATGGATGCAAAAATGGAATATTTACCTCAACGCATGTCCCACAAATAGCAAGGAGTTAAAGAATTTTGTTATGGAGAAGTTCGGTAAGCGTGTATGGGGAAAATAGTTGGGTAGAAATAAGAAGTACAATGTTTAGGAATTAAAACCCACTTGTGATCTCCAAAAAAATGAGTGCATTGGTGCTAGAATTTCGTGGAGAGAAAATATTCTTATTGCTCAATTAAGAACTAACTCACATCAACTTCAGTGTGAAACGAGATGGTGGAAGAGACCTAAAGAATATTGAGAAGAACTAGTGTGTAATTTTTGCACTTCTGGGGAAGTGGAATCAGAAAATCATTTCATTTTGGAATGTGATGATTTCAGAGACATCTGGGACAGTTATGGCAATATGTTAGCATCAATTCCATGGCATTGTCTTTTCAGTGAGGGGACTACTAGAAAGTTGGGTCAGCTCATCATCAATTTAAATAAGAAAAAAATTGAATTGAAAAAGGAAAAAAACATGGAGGTTGGTAGTCCCATATAATATTTTATCATTCATAGGAGGTGGATGTTAAAATATCATTCATTCACTCCATTTATGTTCTTGGGAGAAAAAAATGTTGAACCTTCAAACAATGGCCAAATATAATTTTCTGAACGAAATCCTATTTTATAGCATGCATTTAGTGTTATTAAAAGTGAAAGATAAACATGAGTAGCTATATCAATTTTTAAGAAAAACACCCTTTTCTAATAAATACAATTTCCATAATGTTATTTTATAATATCTATAGATAAGGCATTACTCCATTTACGTTTTTGGGAGAAAAACATGTTAAGCCTTCAAAAAGTGACCATTTATAATCTTTTGAACCAAATCATATTTTATAGAATGTGTTTAGTATTATTAAAAGTGAAAGGTAAATGGAAAAAACATTTCAAGTAATCTCGAGGAGTAGATAGAGATTGGCTTGGTCGCTAAATTTGCGAAATTATAATATTATTTTCACTATTAATGGATATTTGACATAAGAAACCAGATCAAGTAAAATCTAGGTTTCAAGGGTTTGATTTCAGAATATAACATAAATGCATCCAAACATGATAATTGGACAAGAAACTTCAGAACCCATGGAAACAAATGATATAGGGAAAGTGAAAATTTCCTCATTAGCCAAAGCTGGGAAGTGGGTTTGGGTCAATCCCAAATAGTATCAGAGCATTTTAAAATGAATACTAGCTCGTCTAAAATGGGAGTAGACAAGGAAAATACCGTCTCATTGAAAGTACTCGAGTCCTTTGCAAGAAACAATATTCAAACAAGTCATATTTTCAATCATATGGAAACAACAGGTCCAAAGGAAAAGGAAAATTCATTGACGATTTTTCCTTATTTAGTCCCACATCCACACCTCTCACTTGGTCATCTGATCTTTATGTGAAAGAACCATTAAATGTAAAAGCTAAAGAGTAGGAAATAGATTGTACAATCTATATAATTACATCTAAAAACCAGGCTTTAGCAGAAATAAAAAAAAAATTGCAGGAGAAAATGGCATTGCTATAGGAAGCTCTCTACATAGGGAAGACAAAATGGCAATGCATGAAGGAAGATGTGAAAAACATGAAGAAATTTTCAGTGGAGAATAAAAAGGTGATGAATGCAAAACCATCCTAGGATAAAGGGAAAGTAGTTTCCCAAATAGACAACCATGAAGAGACAACAAGAGAATAAATGAAAGGATATTCCGCAAAACTTTCCAAAACCTGGGCTCAAGTTATTAGCAATTCTGCTAAGAGGGAAGGAGAAAAAACATTCAGGTTTACAACATGAAAGATAGAGAAATCAAGGAAATACAAGATAGAGCAACAAACATAATTATTAAAGGGGTGAAAGATTATGGGAAAAATGAATGTACTCTTGACCTTGCAAGAGACTTCTTGAAAGACAAGTTGCAATAGCAAGGACAAATATTCCAAGCATGGAGAGTAGGTAAGCTTAACAGTGAGAGATCTAGGCCCATAAAATTCATCATGCCTAGCTTGTGTGATAATGATATCATTCTAACCAAGAAGAAGCTCTTGAGGGGTTCTTAGTTTTTTCTAGAAGAAGATTTAATTATAATACAACAAGAGGAAAGGAGGGAAGAAATGACAAAAGTTAGGGCAGCGAGAGGTGAGGGAAAGAGAGCATGGATTTATAAAGGTAAATCTATGATAGTGCAATTTGGACCTCCTTCCAAAACAAGGCAGCAAAACGATAACAGAGAAGAGGCATCAATCTCTTCAGCAAGAAATGAGGAAGCAAGGTCAGTATGGGAAAGAAGGGACAAAGACTCAACTATGAGTTTTGCATGTCAAAACAAATAGCAATCAATTCATACCCAAGTTTCCTTAAGATTAGTTTGTTGGAACTGCAAGGGTTACCCATGGAGATGAGGACTTGGGTTAGGGCCTATTGTGGAAGGTAGAGACACAATTTTCCTCATAGAAACACATGATCATGAAGGGTGCAAGACACCTTTGTTTGAAGGGTACTGGAAGATAACAATGTGGAACAAGGGAGCAGGGGATGGAAAAGGACCCAAGGGTATAATGGTATTAGTGAGAGAAAAAGAAGATCATTTCATACAACTAGAAAAAGAAGACCCAAATAAGAAATTTGTCTGGCTTACAATACCAGATTATATAAATCACATAAGAATTGCAGTATGTTATTTTGCGTCACAAGTTTTAGAAGTCTGCAAAAGTAGAGGGCTTGACCACAAATATCCCTTTACAACCATAAAACTAGATATTGCAATATATTCTCAACTAGGTGAAGTCCTTATAGTGGGGGATTTCAATGCTAGAACTGCAAGTGAACAAGCTAGCATTCTTTATTGTAAAGAAGACTGTGACCCTATCTAGATTACAAAAGAGAGTAATCATTAGTGGGAAATAATTTCAGAGGATAAAGGCTGCAATCTCTTTGGAGAAAAATTGCTTACGCTATGTGGGCCTTTCGATTTAGCCATTTGCAATGGTTTGACAAGATGGGAAAAGTCCAGTAAATTCACTTGAAATACTTACAATGGAGCAAGTGTAGTATATTATATAATTTTCTCACATATTTTGTGTGCGAAAATGGAGGAAGTGTTGATTGGAGATCAAATTTGGGACTTAAAATCAAATTACAAGCCAATTTATTTAAGTTTCTATTGGACTGGAAGAAGCAATTAGGGTAAAAAAAACTCAGTGTGTTCAACAAAATCCCCCAAAGGTCAGAATTCTTTTGACTCTAGAAAATTGTGATACCTTCAAAATAATGCTAGAGAATCTCTTCGAGAAGGAGGAAATCTTATTTCATGGCCTTCATAGTCACGAATTAACACACTTAATTCAAAGCGCACTTGCAGAGTGAAAAAGAGAAAAAATTAAGAAGTCTGAAACAAAATTCTTTCCAGTTAATGCTTGGTTTGACAAGGAATGCAAAAAGGCAAGGATAATGTGGAAGGAATAAGACAAGGATACCATAAATCTCAAAGCTTACAAGCAGATATTAAGAAAGAAAAGGGCTGATTTCATGATTTCGAGGAGAGAAGAACTAACCTTCCATGGGAAAATAACCCCAAATTATTCTGGAAGGAGATCCAATTGAAAAAGGTGCAATATGAAAAAAAAATTACAACTTCTAAATTGTTCGACTATGCAAGACAACTTTATGAGAAGGATCCCAAGGTTGACCCTCCTCCCTTGGTCAACATAGACACAAAACTCTTCACGGTGCAAGAGGTAGAGATGGGTATCAAGAAGTTGGGTGTTGGAAAAGCAAAAGACTTAGTTGAACTCCAAGCAGAGTATCTAAAGTGGGGCTTAAAAATTCTTTCCCCTCATATCAAAATTTTTTTCAACAACATCATAAAACAAGAGTTCCCCACAGATTGGACAACTAGTATGGAAATACCTCTTTTTCAAGAGTGGTGACGTCAATAATCCCTCCAATTATAGAACCATAATGATAAACCCCTTGTTTTCAAATTCATTTGGAAGCATGTTAGAAAATAAAATCAGCAAGTGGGCAAAATAAAGAGATAAGCATGCTAAAGGGAAAGCAGGTTTTAGACCTAAGAATTCCAGAGTTGATCATTTTATAACTTTAAGGAAAATCATGGAAATGTTCGGGAAAAAAAGGAAGAATATTTTTGTTGTTTTTTTTAATTTCAGAAAAGCCTTTGACACGGTTCCTAGGGATAAGCTTTGGCGTAGAATGGAGGAACTATGGGTTCCGAGGCATTTGAGAGTAGTTTTTCATAGGTTGTATGAAGAGGTGAAACTAAAAATTAGAACTTCAACAGGCATTTATGAAAATTTTAGAAGCGATATCGGGGTCAAGCAAGGTTGTCCATTGTCCCCTACCCTTTTTGGTTTATATATTGACAAGATTGAAGAGTGGCTAAATTCACAAGGGCGTGACACTATCCATTTGGGAAAGTTCGCTATAAGGCTTATTTTTTACGCATATGACCTTTTACTGATTGCTAAATCGGCTCTTGGTTTGCAAGATCACTTACGTTCCCTTGAGAATTTTTGTAGAAGGGTGGGGATGCAAGTCAATATTAGCAAAATAAAAGTAGTGGTTTTCTCTAAAAAAATTAAGCATAACCGATGTAAGTTCTACTTTGAAGGCAACATTCTGGAAGAAGTTGCAGATTACAAATACCTCTTAATTGACTTCAACGGAAATTTAAGCTGGGACAGTTGTAGAAATAAAATAACTTTGGGGGGTTGGAAATCATTTTATGCTCTTCAAAACAGGTGTAGAGAGGCAGAGCTATGGGACTGGAAAACCACTCTAGCTCTTTTTGGGATTCTAGTGATCCTGGTGATTCTCTATGATTGAGAACTATGGTCCAACAACACAACTGAGATGCAGTGGAAACAAATTGAGAAAATTCATAAATGTTGGATTACAAACAAATTCAAAATTAAAAGTGTAGTCCCTTATGTTATCTTGTTAAGTGAAACAAGGGCTGCTCCTATTGAAGAAATTGTTATGGTGCGAGTCATAAGGTATTTAAAAAACAATTGAGAAAATGGAAGAGGGTAGATGGCCTAAGGTTGTGTTTAATGAAAAATTGTGCAAAATAAAGAAGACTTGGATGCAGAAAAATAACAAATGGTTTAGTAAATGGGTATTTTCTTGAGCATGTGTCCCACAAACAATAAAGAGATAAAAACTATTGTTATGGATAAGTTCCACAAGCGTACTTGGGAGAAAGAGCTAGGGAGAAAGAAGAAGTACTACATTAAAGAGTTTAACCCTACCAATAATCATCAACAAAAAATGTACATAGGGGCCAATATTTCTTGGAGATACAAAATTATTATTGCTCAATTAAGGACTAATTCTCATCAACTTTGTTGTGAAACAGGGCGCTGCAAAAGGCCAAAATAAATGTGGGAGGAAAGAGTATGTATTTTTTGCTCTTCCGAAAAAGTGGAAACAGAAAATCATTTCATTTTAGAATGTGAGACCTTCAAAGACAACAAGGAAAATTATGCAAATATTATGGTAGCTGGCTCTTGGGATAATCTATTTAGTGAAGAGTTTTTCAAGAAATTGAGAGTGATTATTGTAAGAATCCACAGGAAAATGGATGAATACAAGAAACAAATGGAGAAGAAATATGTCCCATAGGTTATTTTTAGCCTCGTGGACGTTAAAAATACTTTTTTTATTTCTTTCTTACACTTAACAATGGTGAATTCCCCTCAGGATTCATATTTCAGCCCTTTGATGAAGAAATCATGGGATGTTACTCGAAGAACAAAGTGCATGACAATAAATATAAGTTTGACATTATTTGCGAGATCGATCTCTGCAAGTGCGAGTCCTCATATTTTCTTTGGTTTTAGTAGATATTAACCACAATATACAAGAGGAGAGATGAACCCTTGGTCTTGTCCTCCCCTATGGGGAACAAGTCACATATCATTGATAAGTGTAGGTTCGTCCCCACCTAATGAAATTCGAGCCACAATAGTTGTCACAACTGATCCAAAATGGATTCAATTTTTTCTCCATATCAAAGTCTTCAAATGCAGTTGAAAAGGGAATAAAGTTGAAGTGCTCGTCGAAAGCTTTCGAACGGTGCGAACGGCGCATGAAACCGACTTTGTGTGAGGAAGTTGTGGCAAGTCAAAGTTTCGGGGAAAAGTAGGGCAAAATGGAAAAAGTCAAAGTCAAATAGTCAACGCTCAAAGACAAACAGTGAATAGGGTGATGTTAGCAGGACATGTGTCATCCCAAGAATGTGCCATTTTTACAGGGTGATGTCAGCAGGACACATGTCATCCTAGGAATGCGCCATTTTTACAGGGTGATGTCAGTAGGACACGTGTCATCCCAAGGACGCGTCATTTTTACAAGCTGATGTCAGCAGGACACGTGTCATCCCAAGAATGCGTCATTTTTACAAGCTGATGTCATCGAGCTCAGTGATGTGTCATAATTTGATTGGTTGATACGGGCCAATCTGAAGCTAACACGTGGCAACTCGGATTTTTCCCAATGACAACTTATTTCCAAAAAAAATTTGGAGTCAAGGAAGATCGAAACCCTAACCTCCTATATTGCTAAGGCTTCATTGGATCTAGTTCACCGATTGGGCCAACATGTCATATTGTGTTGAATACATATGAAAACATTGATATGTGGCAATGTAATGAATATGGATAAGAGCCACATATCCAAGGTTTCAAAGGTATTATATTAAATGTGTGCGGCATATGTATTGGCATTTAAACCATAGGATAAAATGTTATTTAAGGTTTATGTAATGGATAAATGATATCGCATATATTAATGCGTGACCACCGAAGCTCCATAAATGTAACCGCCGCAAATATATGTTACTAGATATATATGGATACAAACCATGGGACCTTACCTTATAAACCACCACATATTATATTGTAAATCCATTGTCAAAGCCTTTGATAAGGTTTAAATGCGATATATTATATATCTATATATATATATATATATATATATATATATATATACAATATGCTGGTTGTAACTGTTGCATATACATTGTATGGAACCTTTGGATAGATCTTATCCAAGGTTTTTAAAATCATATAATAAATGTATGCCAAATATAAATCATAACCGCCAGAAGGTTGGAGAAAGGTCGGGCGGGGGTTTCGACCTGCCGACCTCCAAAATTATATATGCCAATGCCTTCACACAAGAGTGCAGACCATTTGTGCTACAGTTCGGACTTGTAAGTTTATCACTCCAACTTTTATTTGTTTATGCAGGTGCCGAATGCGCCCAAACCAATGCAGAATCTCCAGAAGCAGTTTTCTTGTAGACATAAGTGGTTTTGCAGAAAGGCAGAGTGGTTTTTGACTTTCCAGGGGGTCTGGAAGTCGTTGTGGCCGAATATAGGCAAATGGGTACTCATTTTGACCAAAATTCCGAGCTGGTCATCATGGTGAGGTCTATTTCATCATTTGAGTTTCACTTTCTGAGCTCATGTTTGTAAAGCATTTTAAGACATAATATAAAGGTCAGCACTAGAAGCTAAAGGACCAGGAGACGTAGCCAGGAAGTCTGGTGAACTCCTTATTAAATTTTGCCATGTTGATATGTTTAAAATGTGTCTTTAATGGCTTATGTTGTTTATGTTAATTGCAATCTTTTCGATCTATTGCATAATTTAACATAAGCAAGTTCACATAGATGTTAGTAATTTCTTTTGCATAATTCAGATCGAGTGGTATCAGAGCATCAGGTTAAATTTGTAAAGTTTTGAAAGTGTCATGTGAAGATTGAATGCTTACTAGGTCAAATTCCAAGCGAGGTGAAGGAGAACTTGTCAAAGCAAATCCAAAAATTGGAAGGGTTTTTTCGCAAAAGAAGATGACGGAAGAAAACGTGTTGGGAATAGAAGCTCAGTTTTTGGAAAACTTCATGAAAATATGTGCGATGTAGAAGAGATGTATAAAGAGTTTAAGAAGAACAAAGGTGAAGGCACTTCATCACCTAAAGAAGTCAAAGAAACAGGTAAAAAACCTCTTTCTTTATTTCCACCAACTCCTCCATCGTCACCACCATCGTCATCATCGTCTTCTTCTCATGAATCTATTTCTTCTAAAAAGAAGAAGAGTAATAAATCCTCTTTGATCAAATTAGATGTAAAATTTGATTTGCTGATTTATGATGGTGAACTTAACACTAAAAAACTTAATAATTGGATAAGAAAAATTGAATTTTATAGCAAGGTACAGAAATTTGTGTCAGAAAGGAAGAAGATCCAGCTTGTTAGCCTTCGTCTTGGAGGAACTGCACTTGTATGGTGGGAAGGTAAGACAAAGCAGATCTTTAGAAACATGGTAAAACAATTTTGACATGGAATGAATTTGTTTCTACTATTAAAAATAAATTTTAACCTTTATCTTATATGCAACAAGCTATGATGAGTTGGAAAACATTGCGTTAGTTAAAGGGTCAAAGTGTGCAAAGATATACTCAGGAGTTTCGTAGAAGAGCTTTGACACTAGGCATATCATTGGACTCACCATAAAGATTATTGAAATGCATTGGTGGCCTACATAGTTATTTGAGGCACAGCATACTAATGTTAAATCCGACTAGCTTAGATGATGTATCAGTTCAAGCAACACATCTAGAAGCTAGGGGTAAAAATGTATCTAATGATGTTGTAAAGTCATCTAAATCTATTGAATTCAAGAATAAAGAAAAGAAGAAACAAAAATGGAAGGAAATGAAAGAGAACACTGTAAAGAAAGAAAAGCCTACATGCACTCATTGCAAGAAAGAAGGACACGATGAGGCACACTGCTGGTCACTGCATCCATAATTGAAGCCTCAGAAGTTTGGAAGTAAAGAGTGAAAGAATGTTGTTGCTATGCAAAAGGACTTGGGATCAGATTCAGGAGACGAAACAGCAATTACAGCTACATGTATAAAAGGTAAAAATTCTCAAGCATCTACAAGTACATCTCCGCATTCTATTGATAATGAAACCAATGAGAGGAAAAGAAATGAGCTATTCCATATTAGAGTCATTTCCAAGCATACTAAAATTGATACTTTGTTTGATAGTGGCTATCAAATTAATTTGATTACTGAATCGATCGTAAAGAAATTGGGAATTGAAACTAAACCTCATAAAAATCCATACCCATTGGGTTGGGTCTGTGATAAAACTAAATTACAGGTTATGAAACAATGCAAACTGCATTTTGCAATTGGATCGGAGTTTGTAGATGAGGTTGAATTAGATATAGTCCCATTGGATATATGTGGAATTATACTAGGGAGTCCATACTTGTATGATAGAGATGATGTCTTCTATCGAAAGGCGAATAATTATCAACTCACTAAGGATGGAATCGAATATGTATTAAGAGCTCATAAACTCAAAGATAACTATACTCTCATAAATTTAGGACAGATGAAAATAATTATAAATTCAAGTAAACAATTTTTACTTATGATTGTAAAAGCAAAGGGTCCTGATAAATCCGATGCTTTTCAAGGCTGTAATCCTAAACAGAAAGCAGATTTAGTTAAATTTCTTTCTGATTATGATATTATATTTCAAGAGCCTAAGGGGCTTCCTCCCAAGCAACAGATAGAACATGAGATTTATTTGCAGCCAGATGCTTCTCTTCCTAACATTGGAATGTACAAGTTATCAGCTCTAGAGAATGCAGAGATAAAGAATCAGGTACAGGAATTGCTCGATCAAGGGTTTATTCGACCAAGCACTTCACCATGAGGATCGCCTATTGTGTTGGTGCGAAAGAAATATGGTTCGTGGAGAATGTGCGTTGATTTCCGAGCATTAAATAAAGTAACAATAAAGAATCGTTATCCTCTTCCTCATATCGACGATTTATTAGATCAGTTGAAAGATGCAATTTACTTCACTAAGTTAGACTTGCAAAGCGGCTACCATCAGATCAGAGTTTCAGAACAGGATGTATGGAAGACTGCTTTCAAAACAAAGCAAGGACTCTATGAATGGATGGTTATGCCTTTTGGCTTGACCAATGCTCCAGCTACATTTATGCGAGTCACAAATGATGTTTTTTAACCATTTATAGATGATTTTGTAATAGTCTACTTAGATGATATTCTTGTTTTCAGTAAGACATGGGATGAACATGTAAAGCATGTAAAGCAGGTTTTAGATGTTTTAAAAAGAGAAAATCTCTATGTAAAACTATCCAAATGTGAATTTGGCAGGACATCTTTAAATTATTTGGGTTATATTTTAGGGGGTGGTGAATTGAAGATAGATCCCTCTAAGGTCGAAGTCATTGTAAATTGGCCTAAGCCCAACACTGCTACAGAAGTTAGAAGTTTCTTACGGGCAGCACAATATTGGAGAAATTTTATTTCTAAATTTTCTTTGATTTCAGCTCCTCTACATGCTTTGAAAAGTGTGAAACAGGTGTTTTAGTGGGAAGGAAAATAGCAGAAATCCTTCGACACATTGAAAGAAAGGATCAGTACAACGCCAGTACTAGCACTGCCAAATCTTCAGCATCCATTTGAGATCGAGACATATACAAGTGAATATGCCATGGGGGCAGTGTTGATGCAGCACAGAAAGCCCATATGCTTTCATTCTGAGATATTCACATCAGCAGTAATTAACTATTCTACATACGATAAATAATTATATGCATTAGTATAGAGTGTTAAAAAGTGGAAACATTACATAATGGGAATTGAAACAATCATACATATAGATCATCAACCACTACAATATTTACACTCACAAACTAAATTGCAGTAATCAAGACACTATCGTTGGATGGGTTTCTTACAGCAATTTCATCTTGTAATCAGATATAAGAAAGGCATACATAATAAGGTTGTAGACATGTTATCAAGACCATTCATAAATGCATCCACAATACTTAAGCATAATTCAGTAATGCACGAAAGCTATATTGAACAATATGCTCAAGACACAGACTTTAAGGATGTATATGCAACTTTAAGTCATGGCAAGCAGGTAGAAGAATTTGACTGTTTTATAAAGGACAAACTCTTATATCATTTGGGAAAGTTATGCATTCCACAAACTGAAAGAATTAATTTGATTTGAGAAGCACATACTTCTCTAATTTCAGGTCACTTTGGTGTAAGTAAAACAATTGCACAATTACAAAGATTCTGCTATTGGCCATGAATGAATGAAACAGTATCAAGATATATTAAAGGATGTACTATGTGTGCTACAAGCAAGCCAAGTAATAGAAAATTGGGCTTGTATATTCCACTTCCAATTCCTTCTCGTCCTTGGGAAAGTTTATCCATGGATTTTGTTGGGGGATTGCCAATGTCTAGAAAAGGGCATGATTATTTGTATGTAGTTGTGGATAGGTTCAGTAAGATGTTATTTTGACTCCATGTACTAAACAGGTCACAGCTAAACAAACTGCAAAGTTGTTCTTCCAAAATGTATGGGTTCACTTTGGATTACCCACTTCTATTGTATCTGATCGAGATTCTCGATTTGTCGGTAACTTTTGGTCAAGTTTATGGGAACTCATGGACACCAAGTTAAAGAAGAGCACGACATTTCATCCACAAACAGACGGCCAGACAGAAGTGGTCAAAAGGACAGTGGTACAGTTGATTCGAGGTTATTACAGCAAGCATCCCAAGCTTTGGGATGAACATTTGTGTTATGTACATCATGCTTACAACCATGTAAAACATTCTTCTACTCAGAGATCTCCATTTGAGACTTGTTTTGGTTTTGAACCAAAGTCTCCCTTGGATTTTATCTTTTGTAAAGACATAGCAGTTGATGGACACAGTGATGTGGACAAAGCAACCAAGTTCATTGAACGGATCCAGGAAATTCACCAGGCAATACAGGAATAGCTGGAAAAGAGCCAAGAAAAGTATAAAGCGAGGCATGAAAAGCATTGAGTTGAGCATAGTTTTCAAGTTGGTGATCAAGTATGGTTGTACATTAGCAAAGAAAGACTTCAAGGGGAAGGTAAAAAGTAATAACCATTTAGATATGGTCCTTTCAAAATTCTTGACAAAATTGGTAAGAATGCTTTCTACCTTGATCTACCAGCTTATATGCAGATCTAATCCATTGTAAATGTGGAAAACTTGCGATTTTATGAACCTTCAATGATTGAATATCCATAAGAGCAAAGTTAGGTACCTTCCATCGAAGCTTTTTCACCAGAGTATCTCAACGAGTTGCAGGAGGACACAATTCTCGACAGGAGGATAAGGACTTCATGACAGGGAGAAGTTGAGTATCTTTGAGTTGGACTTAAAGGTACAAATCCAAGTAAATCACGATGGATAGAAATTGGAAAAGTGAAGGAAACATATCCTTACTTACTCGACAGCTAAAACCAACTTTTTGTGGTCCAAAAGCTTTCCAGTGGGGAGGAGTGATCCAAAATGGATTCAGTTTTTCCTCCAGATCAGAGTCTTCAAATGCAGTTGAAAATGGAATCAAGTTTAAGTCCTCATCGAGAGCTTTCCAATGGTGCAAACAGTGCATGAAACCGACTTCATATGAGGAAGTTGTGGCAAGTCAAAGTTTCAGGGCAAAGTAGGGAAAAATGGAAAAAGTCAAAGTCAAAGTCAACAAGACATGTGTCGTCCTAGGAATGCACCATTTTTCCAGGCTGATGTCATCGATCTCAGTGACGTGTCAAGATATGATTGGTTGATACGGGCCAATCCGGAGCTGACATGTGGCAGCCTAGATTTTTTCCCAGTTTAACCTTGATTGCAAAATTTTTGAGGCCAGGGAGGATCGAACCCCTGACCTCTCAAATCGCTAAGTCTTCGTTGGAGCTAGTTCACCAGTTGGGCCAACACATCATATTGTTTTGAATACATATCATAACATTGATATGTGGCAATGTAAATCATATATGGATACAAACCGTGGGACCTTACCTTATAAACCGCCACATATTATATTTCCACTGTCGAAACCTTTGATAAGGTTTAAATGCGATGTGTTTATATATATATATATATATATTGCAACAAACTATGGGATATGATATATCACATAACCACCGAATGGAGTCAAAGGTTTTAAATGCATATGTATTAATGTTTCGATATATCACATATCGTAACAAATCAATGTAGCCGGTTTAATAGCATGCCACGTTACATTGTAACCGCCACCATCACATATATAAATGTGCAATATATGGTTTGAAACCATATTTGATGTATTAACGTGACCGTCGGAGTATGGATAAGGTAAACCTTATCATAAGGTTTCAACGTATGTGATTTTAATAAATGTATGCCATAACCCCTGGAAGGTTGGAGAAAGGTCGAGCGGGGGTTTCGACCCGCCGACCTCCAAAAATTATATATGCCAACACCTTCACACAAGAGCGCAGACCGATTGCACTACAGTTCAGACTTGTAAGTCCATCACTCAGGCTGGTATTTGAGTTTTGTGTAGGTGCCGAACCAGTCAACCATTAGTGCGCAATCCGAGGTGGTATTGCACAGACAGAAGCGGTTTTCTTGCAGACAAAAGTGGTTTTGTAGAAAGGCAGAGTGGTTTTTTACTTTCCAGGGGGTCTGGAAGTCAATGTGGCCAAACATAAGCAAATTGATACTCATTTTGACCAGAATTCCAAGCCAGTCATCATGGTGAGGTCTATTTCATCATTTGAGTCTCACTTTTTGAGCTCATGTTTGTAAATCATTTGAAGATATAATATAAAGGTTAGCACTGGAAGCTAAAGGACCAGGAGACGTAGCCAGGAAGTCTGGTGAACTCCTTATTAAATTTTTCCGTGTTGATATGTTTAAAATGTGTCTTTAATGGCTTATGTTGTTTATGTTAATTGCAATCTTTTCGATCTATTGCATAATTTAACATAAGCAAGTTCACATAGATGTCAGTAATTCCTTTTGCATAATTCAGATCAGGCAAGGTATTATGCATGTTTTTATCCCCTTCAATAGAAATATGGAGTGGAGTTGGTAAAATAGATCTCTCCAACTCATACAAAGGTTTTGAGTTTTTGGGTTCAACAAAAGATGTTTCACAATGTTTAATATCAAATATTTTCACTAATTTCTTAGTGAACCTTGCATAAGTATTTACACTTACATGATGAAATGAAGCAAAACCAATAAACCACCAATCATGGGCCATAACTTTGAGGTGCAGCGCTGCTACTCTAATGGCCTCCTTTTCTTAGACTTGGTGTAGCTGAAAATAGGAATCTAGCTCCTTCACCCAAGCCTTGGTTGTGCACTTTGCTAATCCATCAAAGTTAGATATAAATATTTTACCTCTCTTAATTCTGTTATGGTTTCTGGATCTTCTATCTTCCTTGATTTGGAAAGGCCCTTGGAAGTCCAAGTGCTCTTTGAATCTCCATGGTTGAGACTCATACTGCTGAAGAAGGTCACTCAAGGTCTCCTCCCTTGGTGCATCTTCTTCTTCCATCCTTCTTCAATGAATGTAGGCAATAAACTGCATTGTGGATCTTCATGTGTGGTTGAATTCTCATACCCATCATGTGAATACCTAGGGCTTGCTTTACCTTCAAACCCTCTTGGAAATTCTCTACACCTCTCCCCTTTCATCTCCTTGAGATCTTCCTTAATATTTTTCACAGTTTGGAAAAGAAGCTGGGAGATCCTCTCTTCCTTCATTTCTCCAAATAATGGATTCATGCCTTTGTTTCTTTTGTACAACTTCTCCTTCTTGTGAGAAGCTTCTCCTCCTGATGGCATAATGTCCTGAATGCACAGGCTGAGCCAAGATTATGCTTCGATACCACTGTAATATTTCCAAATGGAAATAGCAACAATACAAGACATAATAATGTAAAACATAGAAACTATGAACATTTCATAAGATATATCAATATGCAGCCATCATTTTATTAAGATATCAGCAACAATATACAAAAAGATCTTGAGGTTCAAGCCACTCAAGAAATAAGAACAAGCCTCCAATGATAAGGCAATGAAAACGTTGTCTATATTAGTGTAGCTACTGCTGTAGACATATATAAATGGAATATGGCTGATAGATACAAAATAAATGCCCAGGAAAGAAGATGTGGGCTCTAATACATTATTTCTGGCCAACCTTGAAAAGCTTACTAGAAATACCAAGAAATATACAATGTGACAAATAACCTTGGGGTTAATATGTCACTGCAACTAGAAATAAAATAGAATGAGGATATGACAGATATGAAATGATAATGTCCTCCTCCAATGTTATTTCTAAATAGAAGTTTGATCCCTCTACTCAGAAATAGACCCTCCTGAGGAGCTCAATGAACCCTCCCCGCAACTGCCTCTAAAAATAACACAGTTTTGGTTTGTAACTGTGCTGTGAGGGATGGTATATTGTTGGCCTAATGCCAAAAATGTAGAAATATTACCAAGAGCCCTCCTTGCTTATCCTCCAATGGATAGGATACCTCTCCACTGAAAAACAAGCCTAGAATTGGCTCTATGTGATCCTCCATTGCTGCACCCTGCAACACAACCTAGATCTAAACAGAAACTGCGCTATAGCTGAAGGAGGTAGCTTGGAAATAATGCCAAAATGAGGAAATTTAGCCCAAAGAACCTCTCCTTCCCTGAGGATGAGGTAGGGATTCCCGATTAGGAACACCCTTGTGCTAAACAGCATAGAAACCCTGCTAAACAGCAAAAGGATGCAAAGTCTAAACAGACCAATATAAAATAATAATCTAAAACATGAATAATAATGGTTGCCATCCCCTCCATATATAGTATTTGAGCCTTCTCACATTGGGCCAATAATACTTGCCACTAAGCTCATGCAAGTTGTCCTCCACTAAAACTGCATTGTCTTATCATAAATGCCACTCCTCCATGACAGTGTTGTTGACTTGGTCAAAGTTGACTTATTCAACATGCATCCCCCTCAAATTCACACCCAAAGGTGCTTAATCCAGCTGCTTATTCTTCCTCCTTTCACATTAGGAGTGTTATTCTTCCTTCTAAGAAAATTTATGGGCCTCCCTACCCACTTATTCACCTACCTAGTGATCAAACAAACTATAATATTCCATTTAGATGAAGGATAAATTTTTGGAATATTACAGGATACATCCCTCTAAGAAATTAACCTGATATAGAAGGTAGCGAGGCTACGCATGCTGAAGGTATCCCTCTTTCCACACCATATTCAAACTCATGCAGGGGTAAAAAATCTCCTACCCCACCACCACTGCCACCTGTGGAAGAGATGGCCGTGCATATGAAGCTACCGACCTTTAAGGGTGTGGGGGATGAGGATATGGATCAGTTTTGATTTGTGGCTAATGCAGTGTGGACTGCACAAAATGTTAAAATTGATATTTTTAACAGCACGCAGTTGGCTATGGCATTTGAAGGTCGCGCTTTAGATTGGTTCATGGGATATCTCGCTCAAAACATAGATCCCACTGTTGTGCAGATTGAGGATGCCCTGAAATAGTAATTTTGGAAGCCGAAGTCTTATTCACAATGCGTAATAGAACTAAAATATATCAAGCAAGGGCTGAAGGAATGATTTTTGTAAGTTGACCAATGGCTAAATCAAACTATCAACGACAGAGGATTTGTTTACGATGATTAGCAGCATAAGGAATGGTTCATTATCATGTTTTTGCCACATCTACGCGGGCCTATGGGTCAAAAAAATATCGATTCTCAGGCCGAATCCCTAGAAGTTCCCATGAAATTAGAAGTTGTGCCTAGAGAAGATGCTCAATTAGGATCAATGCAAATCTAAAGACAACTGGAAGCTATGCACTTATAAATTCAAAATTTATGCAGATATCGGGATAAAGAAGTTGGCGCAAATGTCTGGTACATATGCTATAAAGGTGTTGGCCACACCAAAGATCAGTGCCCTCTGTTCTCAGATTACCTGCAAGAGGGAGGGTCAAATCCACTATGTCCCAGGGATGCTGCTGGGCCTAGTACCCCCACACTATGGTGCGTTGATTGTAGGGTAGTTGGACGACATGATACAGACCATTGCCCTCAGCTAGGAGCCTATGTGCCAGAGCTAAAGCAGCAGTGGTGCAGATTTTTTCTCCTCAGTTGGTCATGATGAGCACCATTGTCAGACATTTGACCTAATGATAGACAATGTGAACCTTTACAGAGAGCAGACCGACCCTTCGTCACCAGCATATCCCTCTGGATGGGGAGGATCTCGAGTAAGAGGAAGGGGAGGGGGGAGCGGTGGAGGCACGGGTCGAGGAAGAGGGAAATTAATCTTCCAAAACTGTGGTGACGCTAGACACTATGTGCACGACTTCCCAAACCCAGTGCGACAATATTTCAGGCATTGTAGGAAATTTTATCATATAATTGAAGATTGTCCTGTGTTAATTGCTAAAATGCAGGAAAATCAACAGCAGACGCCTACGCAAAACATACAATTGCTTAAATTTGAATCGCGTGATGATGGTCCAAGTGTAAATGGAATTACATGCAGTGGTGTTTCCACCGTAGGAAATGAGGAAAATAAGGTTGATGTAGAGCCACTAATCGGAAAGGCGTCTAACAAGAAAGAAGGACTCGACCTGCAGAAGGAAAAATATACTTTCATTGAAGCCAGGAGGGATTTTGCTGCTACAGGAACGTCCACATCAAGGTCCATCATGGAACCAAAGGTTGATGATGAATTCAAACCATTCCTATAATCCTGCTTTAAGCTACTGTGCAATCAGAAGGCAGTAGATAATCTTCAAGCCCTGATAGACAGCTGCACGGAAAAGGAAGTACCTCGAACGGAGACTAAGGCTGTGAACAAGATTTATAAGAACAAGAAGAGAATTGGTCAGGAGATGCGCATGATTGTGCATATTGGAGAGTATGAGATGGATCAAGTCATCTTGGATATGGGGTCTGAATTAAATGTTCTACCTAAGAAAACCTGACAAAATATGGGAGAACCAAAGCTGGAATGGTCCACCATTCAATTACTCATGGCTAATCAGCAGAATATCATTCCACTTGGAATATTCCCACAAGTCCTAGTATACATTTCTTGAGTAAAGGTATGTGCAAATTTTGAAGTAATACAAATTTTGGATGATACAAACCCCTACCCCGCACTGTTAGGGTTGGATTGG
This sequence comes from Pinus albicaulis, assembly GCA_034641835.2. Taxonomy (NCBI): domain Eukaryota; kingdom Viridiplantae; phylum Streptophyta; class Pinopsida; order Pinales; family Pinaceae; genus Pinus; species Pinus albicaulis. Next base: position 938,898,455 of record CM076577.1, on the reverse strand, counting down.
GCCATTGGTATGGGAGGCATCATCAACCTGAAGCGGAGAAGCATGATCTTTGAGAATGATGGTACGTGTGTGATAGTCCCACTTGATCCAGCAAAAATGGAAACATATACAGAGACAATACGTGAAGGAGATGATGTCGACCATATTTACAAGCTGACTGCACAGGACAAAGATTGGATAAAGCCTATCGCTGATGAGATGTTGAATTGGGAGAAGGATAATTCAGTTTTTCAGACTCAGATGGCGAGATGGAGAACTGGCAGAATCTGTTGCACAATGTTTCTACGTTGTGCTACTTCAAGATCACAAAGAACTTCTAGTGCATCTCCTCAGAGGTAAGAGAACTACCCTACTTTGATGGTTCTGGTAGTGTCAAAATATTTCTGGAAGAATTGGAAAAGGTTGTCCCAAAATAATGAAGGTTCTGGGCGCTTGATCTGGCTATGCGCGCAACCCCACCATGTTGGTGGGATACACACAAGGGTGTCTTTAAGTATTGGGAGGAATGTAGCAAAATGATGAAGTTGCGCTTTGAACCTCCCACTACCCCACCAACTGAGTTTTTATATGGTTAGGAGACCCATGCAAACACCTATCCATATGGATAGAAGTTTGGAAGGAAAAGACTTGGGATGAGTGGGTTCATATGTTTATTCACTCGTTAGGGTCAATACCTACCACTTGGTATTTGGAAATGGAGCTGCATTGAGGAACTTGCCATTGGATTACAATGACTGGTGATTTCCCATCAACCTTTGGCTTCATTGGGGGATCGGAAACATTGGATGAAGCCCTGCAGGACATAGATGCTCTGGTCTTTGATGAATCTCGACCCCGAAAAGAATGTGTTGTGCTAGCATGGGATGCGTAGATGCAAGACATCGTCAACTATAGGAACTTTTCAATACAGGATAATGAAGATGATCCAAGAAATGTTAACATCCCTGAATCTGAAGGAGAGCACGGATTTTCAGGGCCCTCATTGGAATGGTCGATGTAACTAAACTGTTGAACTTGAAGGAAGTCAACATTGGGACAGAAGAGCAGCCCAAGTTGGCCAAAATTGGGGATTACTGGGATGATGATACAGTAGGGAAGATTGCAAAACTTCTGATATAGTATCAGGATCTGTTTCCTATAAAGTTCTTTGAACTCAAGGGAATTGTAGGAGACCTAGGTGTTATGAAGATCATGTTGAAACCAGATGCGCACCCTGTCAAGCAGCGACCATACCGATTGAATCCTAAATACAAGTAGAAAGTAAAAGAGGAATTAGAAAAGATGGTGGTTGTAGGCATAATTGAGCCTATAGAACATTCTGATTGGGTAAGCCCAATGGTGGTTTAGGAGAAGAAGACCAAAGGAGAAATAAGGATTTGTGTAGATCTGCGCAAGATGAATGATGCTTGTGTGCATGACCCCTTCCCTAATCCTTTTTCAAATGATATTTTGGATAGCGTGGGATGAAAAGAGGCTTATGTGTTTACTGATGGATTTTTAGGGTACTATCAGATCCAAATTGCGCCTGAAGGTCGTAGTAAGACCACCTTTGCAATAGAATGGGGGTCTTTCCAATACATTGTCATGCCTTTCCGATTGAAGAATGCCCTTGTGATCTTCTCACGCATGGTAGTAGTTGTGTTCAAAGCATTCATGCATAAATTTTTGGAGGTATATTTTGATGACTGGACAGTGTTTTGTTTGGTAAAGAAACATGTGTCAAACCTGCGCATAATGCTTAACACTTGTAGAAAGCACCATATTTCTCTTAACTTGAAGAAATGTATATTTTGCATGCCTTTTGGAATTTTGTTAGGGCATATAGTATACCAGCAAGGATTGACGGTAGACCCAGCCAAGATCGCAGTTATCATCAACCTAGAAGTTCTTACTAATAAGAAACAGTTGTGCTCCATCCTAGGACACACCGGTTATTACAGGAAGTTCATTAAGGGATATGCTTTGATCACTGCGCCGATGGAGAAGTTGTTAAAAAAGAATGTGTCATTTTTCTGGGATGAGGAATGTCCGAAGTGCTTTGAGGTATTGAAGGAGAAAATGGTCACTACACCTATCTTGATATTCCCAAATTGGCCTAATATTTTTCATGTACATGTGGATGCATATGGTATAGCACTTGGGATTGTTTTACCGCAGCCAGGAGAAGGAGACATTGATCACCATGTTTCTTTTTCCAGTAAGAAGCTCTCCAGTGCAGAGTGCAACTACTCAACTACAAAAATGGAAGGATTGGCCATGGTGTATGCTCTGCAAAAATACAGGCACTATCTGCTAGGAGGGCACTTCAAAATGTTCACAGACCACTATGATTTGAAATACCTAGTCAATAATCTTGTTTTGGGGGGGAATATTTGCAGATGGTTGCTATAATTTCAGGCGTATGACATTGAAATTATTATGAATCCTGGAAGACTAAATGTTGGACCTGATCATTTGTCATGGATTGAAAATGGGGAAGAACCAATCAATCTAGAGGAGGGGTTACCTTATGCATAGATCCTCGCTATTAAAGTAGCTTATGAGAACTTTACTGATATTATTCACTTCCTCACTACTGGAAGAGCATCTATTGAATATTCGGTACAACAGAAGAAGGAGTTGGTTGCGTGCAGCTGATGTCACCTTGATTTCGAGTCAGTTGTATAAGTTGGGAGCAGGCAAAGTATTGAGAATATATGTTTTGGAACATGAGAGGAAGAATAGCTTGGTTGAGGCTCATCAAGGGGTGGCAGGAGGCCACTATGCTGGAAAAACCACTGCGCAAAAGGTTTTGCGTGTTGGGTTATGGTGGCCCACACTGCACACTGATGCACATACATACTGTCGAAGCTATGATGAATGTCAGAGAACAGGGAAGTCCTCACGCAGAGATGAAATTCCCCTGCAACCACAGATGGCCCTGCAGGCCTTTGATAAATGGGCTATATATTTTGTTGGACCAATTAATCCTCCAGGGAAGAAGACTGGAGTGCGCTATATCATCACTGCCACCGATTATGTAACCAGATGGGCAGAAGCTAAGGCAGTTAAGGACCGTTCTGTAGATATTGTTGCGCATTTCATTTTTGAACATATTTTGACTAGATTCTGATGCCTGAAGATAATGATGAGTGATAGAGGTATGCACTTCGTTAATGAAACCATTGAAGCTCTGACAGCAGAATTTCAGATCCATCACCAGAAGAGTACCCCTTATCAACCATAAGAAAATGGCGTAGTAGAAGCTTTCAACAAAATCTTGGATAATGTGCTCACAAAGATCTGTAATGCCAATCAGAATGACTGGGATGTGTGCATCCCTTCTGTGTTATGGGCTTATAGGACCACATGCAAGAAGTTGACAGGGAAAACACCTCTCGGGATGGTCTATGGGCAAGAAGCAATCATGCCAATGGAGTATATTGTCCCAAGCCTATGCATCACAGCTTTCACTAATATAGTCGAGCCTGACATTATGGAGGAAAATTTAGCACAATTGGTTTCCTTAGAAGAAGATCAGTTCATCGCTAACTTCCATTCGTAAGTATAGAAGGCACGCGAAAAGGCCTGGCATGATAGGCACATCAGACAAAAAGTGTTCAAGGAGGAAGACTTGGTCTTGTTATATGATATTCAGTTTGCGCACCACCCAAGGAAGTTCAGGAAACATTGGTTGGGGCCATACATTGTGAAGGAAATCACTGATGGCGGTGTGATGCGCTTGGCCACACTACGCAGTGAGAATCTTCCAGGGTATTTCAATGGAAGCCGTCTGAAGCCATATAGGGACAATCTGGTGCCGACCAAATGAATATATGGCCAGAGCATAATAATCAAAGGGGTTGCACACGGCACAAAGGAAAGGCACAGACAGGTGCGATGGGAGCGCAGGGGTGATGCACAGGAGAAAAAAATAGTCGGTGCAACAGTGAAACTGGGTGAAAAAGCTATTTTACCGTTGGATGGAGCAGGTTTTATGCATTTAATAAGGCAATATTATGGGATTTTTGACCATTTTTACGAAGGTAAGTTGCATTTAATGAAGATTCGAACGATTTTGGCCTGGATTTCTTATAAAAGAAAGGGCGTGAGTCATAATTGGTTCCTTTTCTTTCTAAATACATTGCGCCCTGAGCTTATCCGTGATTTGTGTTGTAATTCTACCTATAAGTACTGTGTGTCTAGCCAAAAGACCATCTGACATGAGAAATCATGAATTTATCTTACGGCCGAGAATGACGGCCACTAATCCAGAGAGCGCACCTGCTGAGGAGCACTATGTGCCTCTCACAGCATCTACTGAGCCTAGATAGGATGATGTCCACGAATTAATCCCTGAGGTTGAAGAATTCGTGTCCACGCTGACTAAAGGAAAAGCAAAAATATCGAAGTGGTCCACCTTTGAAGTTGGGGACCTCCTCGAGGAATGTGACATCCCCACGTCAGGCCACTAAGGATAGGTCGCCTATCGATGACCCCTAGAAGAGACCAATGAGCGTTATTGAGGAGGTTGCGTATGTCGAGCCCATCTCATGGTGACCGCCATATGTCAAGTTGCACAAACCCTCTGCGTGTGCCCATAATAATGTCGACACAGTGAGGGACTACCTTTAGACGCCTATGGTCTCGCGGGTTGTTCCTATTGGTGAAGATTTGTTTGGTAAGATACCGAGTGTCAAGTTTGATGAAAATGACTTGGCGAATGAAGAAACATTCCCTAAGCTAGCACCAGAGTACTAATTGGAGAGGATAATCTACGATGATGTGATGAAGGGTGAGCTGATGCCATGGACGTGTGGGCTAGGCAATGCCGAGGTTCTGAATTTGCTGAGGATTGTGTATTTTGGGTAGTACCCTAATACCTCTATCTATGTGAGACAGTTGTTGGCATTAGTTCATTAAGGGTGTCCATGGATCCAGGGGCACATTCCAATAGACGTCGCGTTGATCCATCGGATCACTAGCCTACCCAAGAACGGGCCTCACCTCGTGACAGGTTTTGGGAAAAGCAACGAGCTTAAGGTTGCAGCGAATGTAAAGAAATATTTCAAGGTCGAACGGGATAAGAGGGGATTCCTGGTCTAGACAATTATGGACGCGGATATGCACCCAGGAACCTTGGTCCCTAAGCTACAAATTTATGCGTAAGTGTTGACAAAAGGTGTTCCCTACGCAAGTGATCGCGTTGGCAGGCCAATGCGAGAAGGGGATCAACTACAACTCGTCCCAGTTCCTCTGCGAGGAATTTTTGGAGAATGTGCGCGAGACGCGGGAGCTAAGGAAGACATTTTTTTACTCTTGGTTGTTGTTACTTATCACGCTAATAGCATAGGAGACTCCGTCAGATTCAATCCTCCCGGAACTGGAGCCTGGCATATGCGAGGGGGCACGCTACATCAATTTGTGGGATTCCCCTGATCCCAAGAACGTAAAATAAAATAAGATTTTTTGGGTATTGTTTGAGGGCGAGCTAGCCGTTGCAATCCACTCATGTCCAATACTATCACCAGCAATCTATAACAAATACAAGAGCATCGTCGATTTTCAGATCACAATGCACCATGTGCAGGTCAGGGTGCGTTGTGACCCAGTATGGTATAACTTACCTTACATGTTAACAGAGGCGAAGGTCGACGAATTCATTGTAACCTGGCTAGCAGCATAGAAAGTGGGTCTCAGCTCCACTCAGCCCGTTACAGCCTCTACCTCAGGGAAAAAAATTGAAGGATACAAATTACGATCAGGGAGGTGAGGCTAATGTGGACCCCGGTAGCCTAGATGGGTTAGATGGTGATGGTGTCGAATCTTCGTGCGACACCAAGCATGGTGCAAAAACTTCGAAGGGTCCGCGAAAGAAGCGGAAGGGATCCAAAGTCGAAGGCACCAATGAGGTCACTCTAACAGAAGAGGACCTAGATAAAATTGTAGACATAGTCGCTTCTGTTTCACAAGACAGATGGAATGCCATGGAGGAGAAGTACAAGGTTGCGGTGGAGGCCTTACAAACTGGATTGTAGGTTTTGAAGCTGAAGGCGGACAAATTGCAAGCAAGCATGGATCAAGCAAGGTCAATTCAAGCGAGCCTGCCGATAGCCATTATCACCACAGCATCAGATTGCAGAATCTGCTCCTTCCAGGGCGCAGCCATTACAGTGGAGCATTCATAGTTGCATGCATAGGTGCAAACATGCCCTGAGGTCGGAATTGATCTAGCAAAGTTGCCAAGTGGAAAGATACATGCTCTCCAAACAATTATTTTCGACGAGATGCAGTACAAGGAGGCGCGCGTGCAACAGCAGTTGAGCGAAGCAGAACAAACAGCTGCAGCAAAAACAGAAGAGTCGCTCCAGGCATAAACAACGCAGCAGGCACCTGTGGCTCAATGTGCGGAATTGGAGAACTTAATTTATAGACTATGTAGTGATCTTCCTGAAGTGGTCATCCCAGCATCTGTCGCACCGCAATTCAAGATTAAAATCCTGGTTTCCACATTAAAGGATTCCCGAACAGAAATGTAGACAATGAGAGCGGAGTTTGAACAACAAATTGCAGCATTGCGGGCTATGCTAAAACCCAAGTCTCCCCCGGAGGTGCGCACACAGCAGGCCGCCCTAGTAAAATAAGCATCCAAGAGCATTTCAGCTAACATCGACAAGGGCTCATCGCTACTTGAGGAAGTCATGGGACTCTGGACCTCTATGCAAACAGACCCACTTGTCAAGAAGATTAATTAGGAGTTGCACACTAAGGAGCAAGCGTTCGACGACCTGCAGGAGGCCTTGCCTACTTTCATTCTGCCTAGCACATAGCCCACCTGCATACCAGTCAGGTTCTAAGAGATGAGATCAAGGAGCTCCGTCGAAAGAAGAAAATTGTAACTGGCCATATGAAGTCATGGGTGGACGAGGCAATGAAATGTCTCAAGACCTGGATGCAGCAGTTAAGACCCAAATCAGACCCTACAGAGTGTCAACCTAGCCGCAGAAGGGTCAACATCACAGAAGCTGGTAGATATCGCATAGAGCACAGTAGATTAGAGTGCGGGCGTCTTGGCTCCCTTTGTTGCTACCATTGAAAAGCTACAGAATAAGATGAAGAACCCAGTGTTGCTGCGACTCGAGACGATTCACAAGATTGTGTTGGGGGCCTATTTGAGTGGGGTCCCCAAGGACCGAACTTTGATACATTTTTTATATATTTTTGTTAATAATTTTAAGTTTAGTCATGCGCGGCACAAGTCAAGGGGCTTTGTGGTGGGTCAAAGCCCCTCATGATTTTTAATGGTTCAAAAGGGTAGAAATAGGGGCCGCAAACCACGTTTTATGGACCTTAGATGAGCACAGGCTAAAAGTATAAATAGGAGTCTCGATCAAGTCGATGGGAGAGAGAAATATTATGGATGATAGAGATCTGACTGTATTTTAATATTCTAGTGGGTAGTCTGGATTAAAAGGCTCCTGTTGGCTGTGTGCGCGGAGACCTTAGCCCTGATGTGTGCAGACCCCGTTGGCTGTGTGTGCGGGTGAATTGAAGGTTTTGTAAGGAATATTTGAACTATTAATGAATGAAGAATTGTTTTGGATGACACCTGAGTACGAAATGCATCTGTTATTTTCTTTATGATCATTTCTGCATGTTATTTATGATTACTGTGTTATATGTATTCAGATGGATTGTGAAATTGTTGTTGGCTTTAGATGAATTATTAGAGAGTGGATATAGTACTTTTTGGATCTAATAATATGTGTTAAAGGTTGTTACATAGATTGCGGACTCTGTTTTAGCCTGCGCGCAAGGTATTCTATATAATTGACCTAAATATGTCTACTTAGGGTTTTTTGGTTAAGGCTTTTGTTGTGGAGGTCTATTCATGGTTTTTTTAGATCTAAAGACACCCACATCATTTAATTCTCTCTCAGGGTGTGGAAACCTGGTTCCAGCACCCCCCCATACTGCTTCAGGTGAGACTCTGACTTGCGCAAGCAGGTCAATGCCAAAAGGGATAGTAGTAAGAGGGTTTTTTTGGTTAACCTCAACTCTGAACCTGGGTCAGGACCCCTCAAGCCAACACACAGATTAAATATTCACATTTTATTGAGAATACATCATTACATTCCATGCAATTATGTGACATGACACATGGACACATATTGACCATTACTACTTTACAATGATGACATGGACTTCATGATGAGGTGGCAATGCCAAGTTGTCTTTCTTGTTGCTTCATATTGCATTCTTGATGGTAGATCTATTCTATACTCCATCTTCATGAAATATCAACTTTGTTTCTCATCCTCACCCTCCAAAGAGTCTTTGATCAATATCAGAATCCTTTGATTCATCATGCAATGTATTCTTTCTATCTCGGTCCATGATCTCCTTCATGTCTCCATGATAGCTCTACTTTATTCTTCTTATCTGCATGATTTCCTTTATACTTTCTCCTTTCCATCATCTCTTAAGCATCACCTTGTCATGCTAGGAAGGTACTCCTACCAATGTCAGCCTTAAAAAAATATATTCTATTACTACTTATCTCATGGAATGATCTACTTGTGAAAGGCTTATGAGAGGGTTAAAAGAAGAAGCCTTGATTAAGAGGGTGCAGTCAAAATCATGAGTGGCTTAATAAGGTTCCACTGTTAATTTTTACTGCACCATGCACTATGATAAGGAGCTCTTCGTGGTCCAGCATAGTGGGGTAATTTGAAGGGACAAGGTGGAAACCTTCATGCTTCAAGATTGCACCATGCTCTCCAAAGAAAAGATAGGAAAGCTTAAAAGTGCAGTTTGACTTGTTAAGGGTGAGGGGAGGCATTCTTCAGCCTTCCCTACTGTGCCATTCTCTCAAAGGAAGGGTCAAAGGAAGTTTAGGTCACATGAGTGAATTAGGAAGGAGGGAAGGTGAAAGGTTCAACCTTCAGGACTTCGTTATGCACTCAAAAGGAAAGAAGACTTCTAGGAGAGTGTAGTTTGACTGGTCAAAGGTAGGGAGGAAGCTTCCTTTAGCCTTACCTACTAAGCCATGCACTCTAGAGGAAGATTTTAATCAAGGCTTGGGAACATAGCACATTAGGGAAGGGAGAAGGGTGAGGCTTCAACCTTCGGTAGTGGACCACACACTCAAAGGAATGGGAGGTTTGAAAGAAAGTGAAATTTTCTTCGAGAAGGGGCCATTGTTGATTTTTAATGTGCTTTTCATCCTATAATAGTTCATTTTAACCCAATAGTGGGTTCTTTACCATTTGGAGTGTGATTTTCATTAAGGGAGGCCATAGGGATTAAACCACTTTGTTTAGGAGGGTTTTCACTACACTGAGAGGATAGGAGGATCTTTGCATTGAATTTTTAGCCTCTACAAAAGGGTGAAAGAGGTCCATTAAGTTAGCTAGGAATTATCTATGTTCCATGCATGGAAAATTTAACCAAAACTCAATGTAGTGAGTCGGTACGAGAAATAAGGGTCAAGTGATTTCCCTTGGGAGGATCATAATGTGCAGCAGATTTTGGGGTAATCTTGAGAGGGACTTATCACACCAATATTTGGGAGTAGGGTTGCATCATTGAGGCCTATGTATAGGTTTAGATCTGCACTTGATAAGAGGAGTGAAGGCTTCACAAATTTCACTGATCTGAAGGGCCAAGAAGGGCTCAAAAATGGTTGTGTGTGGGATCAACATAGTAAAAGTGGAAAACGCATCCAGTCATGACTCAATCTTGGATCACACATATAAAACCATCAATAAAAGCCATAAAAATACACCGAACTCATGAAGAAAAATCACACCTTGAAATTTCAACAAAGTGACACTTATTTCTAAGTGCGATAGTTGAAACGACATATTACGACACTTAGAACACAAGTTACGACAACTATGACGATTGTGAAAAAACGGTGTGCTAAGCTGTAGGAATGTGTATGGCACACAATTTAATGATATGTAAGACCATATAATGTAGAAGAGTTTGTTGTGCTAAACTTAGTGTTCCTAAATTGAGGTCATTAATTGTCAACCAGGGCTAGTAAACTGCTGAAGTGTGGTGCACTATATGTGCCTAGGTATTTGTTTCTTACTACGTTGTGTTTAGTGTTTTTATGATGTTTTTTGTTTTATGGTTTTTATGTTGAAAAAGAGCTAAGAAGTTTACACTAAAACAGAGTGAAACTATTCTAAACTAGGTGTGCACTAAAAGACAGAAAATGCAAAGCTTGATAAGGACTCATAGCAAAGAAACAAATCACAACATGAACTCAGTAACCCATATCATGAACTCATCCAATTCATTCATTTAGAGATATGTTGGAATAGCTTGAGAAAAGGATAAGTTTTTAGTGAAATTGAGGTTTTCCTAAGTCAACAATAAACTTACAATGTTACAACATCTCATCCATGGCTAGAAGTTTATTGGAACACAATTTGGAAAAGATTACTTGTAGCACAATAAGATTTATACTCTAAACTAACTTCTAATTCTATTTTGCAACTCAATTTAGTACCACTAGGCCTCATTCAAAAGTTATAGATTTCTTTTTAGAATAGTCTTTGAGAAAAGGCTTGTTTGTGAAATTGTAAAAAGGTTGCAAAATACTCAAGGCCTTAAACTGTTATTGATAGTTCCTGTCCATATGATGATTTATTAATAGAAATTCAGAACAAGAATATTTTGTAAATAATGAAGACCGTGGTATCTAAATTTAACAACTAATACAATTTAAAATGCAATGGATAACAACTAAACTACAATGCTAATACAGTGAACTAAGGCTAAACTAGAGTGCTATTATCTAACTTGAAATGAATTGGAGCTGAACTAGAATGATACTAATATAGTGAACAGAGTTAAACTAGAGTACCATTATCAAGCTTGAAATATAGTGACAGAATTAAACTAGAATGACATCTACCTCCGGAGTATTTCAACTGAACCAAAATGCAACTAATTCTATGAAATACTACAACCCTGTCTTGTTCAAGATGAGTGATATTTTGGAATAGTTTGTACAAACAAGTCTGGCTGTATCATTCAGTGCAAATGGGCATAAAAAAAACATAACAATACGTAGGTAAACTAAAACACCACAGCTAAGTCTTATCCAGAGTTAGTGATATTTTGGAAGAGATTAATGAGAATAAGACTAGCTGTAACAACTAATTATAATTGAACACAAAAACGTAAAGTTCTAAATTGCTACAATTATGCCTCATTCTGGATTAGAGATCTTTTGGAATACTTTATGAGAACAAAGCTAAACTGTAGTATCCAATGTAAGCAAAGTTTAGAAAACTATTTAAATTGAGAATGAAACAAAGCTACGGCTACTTATCTAAACCAAATGTGTAACGCTTCACGGGCAGTAGGGGCCCTCTACCACCGGATCAGCATGCGGATCTACTCAAGATTGACTCAGCTTGTGCAATAAAATGATGTCTCTTTCATTAAAGGAGAAATTCTTCAAAACAGAGTATTTACGGCCTTTCGAAATCTAGCAACAAAAACAAAATCTAACCAACAATTTATCGGTCTCCCGAGTCATACTTATAATGAAATTACATAACTACTTCTTGAGAAAACAAGGATAAGTGTCTTTCCCATTCCTAATAAAATTAAAAAAACTTATTAACAGTCTTGTGCTTTACTACGGACATCTGTAGAGTCCGTGTTTTGATAGGAAACTGCCTCTCTTCTTCGTGCATAACCGCTTTGATACTTTAACTCAGACTTCGTGGGGAGCAACAAATGATGAGGGAATGATGTGGAATACGACCATATGTGTTTTTCCCTGAGATGACACCTGGAACCTGCGTAGACATGAAGACAGCTGCAGAATCGGCAACTAGCTACAGAATGTTTGCATTCTGTAGCTAGGTCATGTAGTCAAAAAGTACTACAATAACGAAATCATGAAAACATAGCAAGTTAGAAATTATATACAATCTCAAAGCAATTTTAACTAATCTTATTGATCATTTAAGCCTGAAATTAATAATGGACAAAGGAAATGAAGTGGAATGTGGTGGAAGAGAAGAACATCTTTGAAGCTCAACAGAGTTCGCAAGAACTAACTTTGATAATGTGCAAAGGTGTGACGTATGCATGAGTTAAAATCACAAGAGCGACACTTGTGACATGAGGAAAACATAAGACGAAACTTGAAAAATGTGAATGACCTTGAAAATGACACATGCCAAAGTGAAGATAACATGAAAACGACACTTATTAAAGTGAAAACAACCAGAAGAAACAATCACGAATGTGAAATCGAAAGTGCACAAAAGCAACAGTTGAGAAAACTCATCGTAATAAAAGTAAAAATGCAACCAAAGTGAGGGACACTTTCAAAAAAACTGTGCATTGACTTTTGACATGAGTTGAACATCACACAAGAATTGTTTTGATGGACGATGTTATGTCTTTTAAAGCTTGCATAAAATAAGTGTTCTCATGAACTCATCAAATATTATGCATGTGAGTGCAAGTGAATTTACAATTCAAAACTAGGAAGAAGACTTGAACGATTTTCAAAACATCAAATGAACATGGAGTAACCATAGAGTGACAGATCGTAAGATCTAGGCTCCAAAATAAAAGTGTGAACAAAATTTTGGAGGGTGTCGATTGCAACGACAACACAGTGATATGTGGAAGTTAGAAAATGGCTCATTGGTTTATGAGATAGAGGCAGTCAAAGTAGTATGACCCCAAGTCAAAGTTTAGCAGGGTAGTAGGCCACGAGGCCCAGAACTCCGGTAGCCTGTAAGAATTACAATTTGTCATTTTAAAAGTGTCAGGCACCATGGATTCGTCTATCTACGAAACGATAGGAGATGGGGATTTTCCCATTTCCTGAAACTGTAAAGGCCGAAATAATCTCTAATTAAGAGCCCAACATCTCCATTGGGCCAGAAAGGGAAGTATTAGTGGCACAGAGGAAGACAAGGAACAGTGGGACATACCCAGAAACCCAGAAACCTGGAAGTGTTTTAAGTTGGGAGTCAAGCTTTTTTGGTTGTGTGGGACCAAGAGTGGACCAAGTGTGTGATAAAAAATGGATGGCAGTGCAACAAAATCATAGAGTAGTGGGCCATACCTGGAAGCACATGATCGTGTAAGCTTTTAAGAATTAGAATCTCACAAGAGCGTCGAGTATCCGAGCACCCGGACTCCACTCTAGAGAGAATATATATGAGATGCAGTTGGTATCGAGGTGTGTGTGTGTGCACGCGTGTAACGCACATATGTATTAAGGTGGGCCACACCTGAAAGCCCACAAGCATGTTGTTAGGATCCTATAATTTATAGGATCTCAAGGTGATTGGATATTTTATCTCAGTTATATCATGTTGTAAATAATATTTCAATTTTCAAATGATTTCCATATATATATATATATATATATATAAGAAAATGAAAAGAGGATATTTTTAAAAAATTAGAATAAAGACAAAAGAAAAAGAAAAAAAAACAGTGAAAAGAATAAAAACATATATGAGAACCCCACAAAAGAAAAACAAAAAAGAAATAATACTGAAAGTTTTGCAAATTTAGATGACATTACTTATAGATAGTTTCATTCTGTTAAATAACATAAAGGTTGTGTGCAGCTTGTTCAAAATGCCATAATCATTAGTCATTTGTTTAATCATATAGCTTAATCATGGTTAAACAAGTTTAAATTTATGTTAATTAGACTAGAGAATAAGATTAGCCAAACTATTTAATCTTGGCTAATGTTAGTTAGGTAGAAGATGATATTGATTCAATTGTTTGAGTTGAATCAATGGAGAAATAATAGATAGGATAGAATAGGCTTTAGTTTTTCATAAGAAGTTAAATAAGGGTTTGCTAGTCTAAATGCACCCTTAGGAAAAAATGAATAAAAAATATTTTTAATACCAGGTGAAAATTTGAGGTTAAAAGAGTAAAGGGAATAATTTTATTCCAATAGACCCATGTTTGCATTTTAGCCTAACTTTGAAAATATTATGTAAAAAAGCGCAAAAGGTTTATGTCTTATTTCATTAATATTTTTATCCAAATTTCTTCAATCAAATAAAAAGTCGCTACATGACAAACACGTTTGTCATGTTCTGATTAAAGTGCGCACATTTTCTAATTGCATGATCATCAATCGCGTGAGATCAATGACTTATATTTCCATTCAGCCCCCCCTTACCATTTTGTCTATACCGTTGGGGCAGGGGGTCCGAAACGACAGTTTTTCCCCGCCGAGTCCCATGCTACGTGGCGCCTCCATCATGTTTTGCATCCTTCCCCCCCCTGCCTCATACCACTTATTGCCCTCGACCCCCAATGAAAACCCCTCCCCCTCATCCCTTTCTCGTTGTCCCTACCCCCGCTCCTTTTTCCACTCCTTCCCTTCCACGTGGTCCTATTTGTTACCCAATCAATCACCTTCACAAGAAATTACCGTTATGTGCATTTAATTCTCTCGGGTAACCGTTTAAATCCAACGGACCCGCACCTGCAACGGAAAACCTCCAAAAATCTTTAAAAACCTAGTTATGTCCCCATTTCTCCTTTCTGCTGCGTAATTGTCTACAAATTCATTCTAATTTTCAGGTTCTCTAGTGCGCTTTGAAGTTATTCAAGTGATTAAAGTACCCGATGGAGCACCAACATCCCATCCTTTATCCTATCTACGACAAACCTACATTCCCGGTAATATTCATTTTCCCCATCCCAGATTCTGTAAAAATTCTCTATTGTTCAGCTGCCTCCTAAGAAGAAAAAACAAGAGGATTCTGTCAATCCCCTGATCCATCCCCCTGTAGATTTAGATCACATACATTAGCTGATCGAGATTATAAAATTTTCAAGACATAGTGTGAGTTTTAAATCTTTGAACTCTACTATTGGCTGGAAGACAAGTTTGTGGAAAAAACAAATGAAATTGGACTTTGGGAGTCCAATCTTTCCCACTACATTTTTCGCCAAATCTTTCGTTCTCCTAAATTCACAAGAAGATGATAGGCCTGTTATGTCCCTAACCAAAGAGAAATAATAGCCCCTACTAGTGAAATTCTATCCACCATTATTTCCAAATCCATAGATCAAATGATGTAGGCCCCCTCTATGGAAAATAGTACCCCATTCTCCATAGAAGCATTAAGAGAATTATACCATAGACTTAATTTTTCTAAGAGAGCCTATATTTTTGACCTTTTCCTACTTGAAAACACTCAATTACCAAGAAAAAATCCACCTTGTCCTTCTTCAATTTTCCTTGATCAAGCCAAGAAAATCATATTTGTGATATCATACATTTTAGGCTACTATTCTGATCAGTGGGTAGATGAACCCATCTTATGTTTCCTTTCCATACTTTCCACAAATAGTAAGCCTTCTATTATCTTCAATTCCATTCAATTTCTGGCTGATAGTATTCATGAACAATTCCTGAAGTTACCAACTGAAGGAGTGTTCAAATATACTTCAATTCTGGTTTACATTTTTCTATACTATCAGTCAGACAAGTTTAAATTTTCCATGCATAAGTTAGATGAAGGAGGGAATCAGCAGTCATTCATATTCTAGACTTCCTTAGTGATGAAGGAGCAGGAAGAATTCACCTACAATCAGTATATTGATAAATTTATACACCCAGCAATGAGTGTGTTAAACAGTTCAGGAGATTCAAGGATCAGTGAGGAGATAAAAAGAATTTTACACTTAACAGAGCAAGCGAAGACTGGAGACTGGTACTCGTACCAAAACTACACAGAAATAAGACTGTATGGGTGTGAGTTGGCACCATAAAAAATACCAAAATACCTCCCCATGAGGATTTTTGCACTATATATATTAGACAAATGCTTAATTCTGATGAAATACACTTTGTTTCAGCAAAGAAAAAATCACAGTTTAGGATCAAGACATAGCTTGCTTCTTTTGTATGTAATAGCAGGTCAGTGGGAGAAGAAGTAGATAAGCTTTTCAAGGAAATGAAGTTCAGCTTAAGTTTCGCATGGTCCTATTACCCTCTGGGTATTATTTCCAAATTGAGAGGGGAAAAAAAAACTACTCCATATACTCATACCTAGAGGCTTGAAATTGAAAGATATGTGAACCAGTTGACTTAGGCAGAAAATACTTTGTAGGAAGCTGAGGAGCATCTTGTTTCTACTTCTACTTATCAAACTCCTATTCCTTAGGAGAAAGCAACCAAGAGACAGAGAGAAGAAGAGTGACCTTCAGTGACAGACAGTGCAGGGAAGGAGTTTAAAATTATGTACAGGAAGATAACTAAACTGAATCCTAAAGCAGATTCAGAGAAGAATCTAGAACAAGAGGTTTCCATGAGAGTCAAAGAAACACCATCTTCCTCTCAGGACAGCAGCAAATTTGTTGCATCTCTAGTAGTATCATCAGTGTCGTAATACCAGCAAGACACAGTCTAGACTACAAAGGTTGTTCAAGTAGAGAAAAAAAAGACCATTTTATACAAATTTAGAGAAATCAAGCTTAAGAATGAGATTCTTAAGAAAAGAACTTATACTCAGTTTTGGAAGCAGACTTCCAGCTCACAGAGTAGACTCCTTTCAATTCTTTATTCAGAGAAAGGGAGGATGTGGATGGCCTTCCTTGAGGCTCAAATCCCATATCCTAAATCAGCAGCAGATTATAAGAAGATAGTTTTTGAGTTTGATACTAAAGATATACATCCCATTGACAAAATGGAGATGCATAAACAAACTGGTGAAATGATCTGTTCCACTCTCACCAATACTACTATTATTGTTTCTAAATTACAGGTTTCACTTTCTAATATTCAGTCTTAGTTGAAGATGGATAAGATGTCTTCTCTAGCAAAGGATACCATAATCAAATCCTTGGAGGATTTAGTGGTGAAGATTGGTTATGATCCAGAAAACATGAAAGCTGCGGAGGAATTGATAAAGAAAAAGAATGCTAACATTGCAGCATTGAGGAAGCATCTGAAGCTGACATAAACTGAATATCCTCTCACAAAATACATTGAAGAACTAGAGGCTCAGAATGGAGACATGATGAAGTTAATCATGGAACAAAATGATCAGATCAGATAGATGGAGACATAGCTAGAGAAAATGATTAAGGAAAAGGAACAGAGTGAAAAAGTTTCCATGATTCCTCTAGATGTTGTACCTCTCACAACAATTTCCACCACAACAGTTGCAACATCAACTACTCCTTCTATGCAGTCTAAAGAGGTTGCTTACCAATTGACAAAGGTTGTTGATAATTTGTCAATTCAGATAGAGGAGATTTAAAAATTGCAGGGACAAGTCAAAGGACTACAGGATTAGAAGACCGGGAGTGAAGCTTCACATCTTGTTGAAGCTCAGAAATCTCAAAGGTTGATAGAAATGCTACAAAAATCAGAGAGAGAATAATCTATTGGACAGACCTTGTCCCAAGCCAAGGAAAGCATTTGGACAGATATTCTGAATTTTATAGCTAAAATTGGCCATGTATCCAGATTATTTTATAGCAGAAGGACTTGATTAAGAAAGAAACAGAGGCTATTACATAGATCAGAGAACATTTGGGTGACATGCCTACCAAATCTACAAACATCATCAAGTTCCTAAATTCAAATAATAAGTATGATTTGGATGATTTACGAATTGATGACAAGACATAAAAAACTTTGGAGGTAAAGAAGATTATGATTAAAAATAATATTATTTGTCAGTTGGAGGAAAAGTGTCAAAGTCTTGAAATAGAATTAAACCGATTTTTCACCAGGATAGAAGTTTTAAATCAGAAAGGGTTACCCAGTTTGTTTGTAATTAATGATAAATTAATTACTCATGAATATTATATTAAAAAGTTGAAGGAAGTAGCCAGAGATAGTTCAAAGTTTGCAAACATAAAAGGCGACATGACAGGTAGAGAATTCTTGGAAGCAATGGGAAATGATTTCTTTATCCAGCATGAGGTAAATCACATCTTCGTGGGAAGGCCCACATTCGCAAAGTATACTGAGGTTGATGAGATTTACTGAAAGGTAACTAAATTAACAATTCCATATGAATACAGATGGGACAAACTCTGTGACTTATTAGACTAAGTGGTATTTCAGATACATTTATATGATCTGCAAGCACATCAACCAGCGAAGCACAAGAACAGGCCAATTCATCAACAGACTCCTACAAAGCAGAGCCACCTCTCCATGCAGTTGTCGACCTAGCCTATTACTCTGCAGAGATCAAAAAATTTGTTTAGAATAGCTCTAAATATACATTGTATGTTGAGACAATGATTTTGTAATTATTGTATAAATACTTCACATTTTGAAGTATTAAGGGTTGATTGCTAAATATAATTTTCTCCAAGTTATTGTAAATTTTTAGTTGTTGAACTCATCAATAATACAAGGACATTCTTCACAGGATTCATGTGGTGTACGAATTGGTGATGTGTTTCTATTGTTCATGTGTTTATTCATTGTTTCTTTCACTATCATTTCTTAAAAGCTTAATTACATTACAGAAACAGTGACGAATAGGATTTGTTGAAATATGCACCCTATTCTAGATGTAGGTAATTTCTATGTTTTCTTCTGAATTCAAATTAAGGAATTCTTAATTGCTCCTTGGTTTCCAATGAACCTTTCATTTATTATATTTCATATCATTTAAATTCTAAAAGATCCAACTAGTGCAACCTAGCTTGCCCTGTGAAACTCCTTTAAAGTTTGATGTAGATCCAGTTACTTTTTAGACTCCATAACCCAATGGAATTATAAGAATTCAATCAACCAAAACAATCCAATCAAGCACAAACAAACAAACAATTTGCACAATCATAACTAGCCTAAAATTTACATGAAATAAAGCTAAAATTTACAGAGAGATCCCTCTCTAAAGCTGGCAGGGCTAGATCCCAGCTTCCAAAGAGGTTTTGATGTTTTTCTCTGTGTTTACTCTCACAATATCAAAAATTACAGTATAATAAAATAGTGGCGACTATACTGGGGAAAATTTGAAAATACTGTAATTTTCTTTGAACTCATTTCCGTGGTTAAAAGAAGTCTATTGTAGGAATATTTCGAGAGATTGTTTCCTTTTCATTTTTGTAAATAATAGTGTGTGTGTGTGTGTGCTTTAGATTTTAATTCTAGCTCCCAAAATAGTTGATCCTAAACCTACAACTATTGTTGATGATCCTGAAAAAATGTTGAGAAGAAGAAGTATAACTGAGAGCCAAGGAAGTATTAGTCCTCCCCCTAGGGCGGATTATCTTCCAAAGAAATTTGTTACTTTACAGGATATTGAATTTGATTTTCCTTTTGAGCATAGCTTGTTTAGGACTAAGTCAACCAATTGGGTTGACCAAACTATGGTAGATCAATCTACCTTATGACATCATTCATTTGAAGTACATTCTGCCCAAACTGATCCTGATCTTCAAATCCTTCAAGACTTTGATAAATTTCAAGATTCAGTTTCAAGCCTTGACCTATCTGTCCATGAGGCATACATCCAGTAATATGTTGAACTCCATGCCTTAACTTATTTTTCAGATCCATCCACTTCATCTCAATTTGTTCATCCAATATCATCTAGTCCCACTCCTTCTATAGTTTCCACTACCACCCCTGTAATTTCTCGCCAAGAAACTCAAACTCCATATTCTCCCCAATATTCACCTACAATTCAACCTATGTCTTCAACACAACCTAAAACTTCAATTCAAACTCCACATTTCATCCAACTTTCACCTTTAATCAATCCACATATTATCCATCCTCATATTCCCATAATGGCAGCAAGATATGCTCCACTTGTTCTTCAGGTTCCTTTGGAAAATATGCCACAAGACTATCAAACTAGGATCCCCCAGTTTGATGGTATTGGACCCATATCTACTCAGCAACATGTTGATAGGATGAATGATAGTTTTTATCTTCAAGAATTAGATGAAGATAATGTTAAAATGAGGTTATTTTCTCAAAGTCTTACAGGAGAAGTTACAAAATGGTTTAAGGACTAACCACCTGCTAGCATTAATGATCTCCCTACATTTCATCAGTCATTCCTTAATAGATAAGAAGTTAAAAATAACCCTCTTCAGATTCTATCAAAATATGAAAGTATTAGGAGGGCACCTGGGGAAAGTGTCTATTATTATTGCACCAGATTCAATAGTGTTTATAATGAAATTCCTGCAAACATTAAACCACCACAAGGTTTAGCCTTAATAAAATTCTCCGATGGCTTCGAGGCAGACATGTCTTATCAACTAAGAGAGAGAAACTCTACAACTTTAGAAGAAATGCAAAGGGATGCAGTGAGTGTAGAAGCCAATTTATTAGCAAAAAGAGCTAGGATAAGAACATAAATGAGAGTGGCAATGAAAGGAGAACTATCAAAATCTTCTTTTGATGCTAAGATAGATTCTTTGGTTAGAACAGTAGATATAATGATGGAAACGATTAATCTAACAGATAGAGTTCCCCCAAGAGGAAATCAACTTAGCCCTCAAAATCGAAACCAAAATGTTAGGAGAAATCCACCACAAATCAAACAAAGGGAACAAAGAGGACGAGACCAGCGAATCAGACCTCCTTTCCAAGAGAATTATGCTGATGATGAAGGTGACATAGTTGAAGAGGTAGAAGATAAGCAGATAAATCTGATGGGAATAAATGATGATGAAACGGTTTTTTTTACTCAAGAAGAAAAAGAACTTTTCAGCTTTCTCAATTAGAACTTGATTCTAAGGAATCAAATGATTATGGGCAGGGATTTGAGAATGCTATTATGAAAGTTCACAGACAATACAACATTAGGAGTAAGAAAACCTCAGATGCCCCTAGAAAAAAGATTTTTGATATTCCCGCTAAGAAAGCCTCTGATACTACTATTAATAAAATCACATATACTCCTTCCAATAAAACTGTTGAAACTTCAAATAAAAGGACAGTAGAAACTCCTGCTAAAAATATAGCAAAGTGAGATGCTTAGGGCTTATCAAAGATTTGTGTGCTACTTTGGCACAAATTCCAGCCAAAAGTTTGGTGATGGATATAGTGGTTGTAGATATACCCCCTAAGTATGGCATGTTGTTGTCACGCTCATGGGGAGCTAAGTTGCAAGGAACCCTACAGATGGATATGATTTTTGCTACCATACCAGTTTTTGGTCAGCAAAGAATATTGTATAGGGATACCTTGATGAAATTCATGGTGATTAGTCAAGATAAGCCACACAAATATCCTCTTTATTTTTTCCATTCAAATTTGGACTCTTTCATTCTCTATAATGATGGAGACATCAACACTCTGGTTGTTGATTCAGAAATTGATATCTGTGAAATAGATGAAAACCAAACATAAACATTAGAACAGGACGCCCAACTTGAACCTCGTTGGAACATGGAATTTTATGGATCTTGTAGCAAAGAGGGTTCGGGAGTAGGAGTGTGGGTTTAAAATACAGGAAATAATCATGTTGAAGGACATTCATACAAGCTTTACTTTCAATGCACTAATAATATAGTTGAGTATGAAGCACTAATACTAGGATTATAGTTATTGAAAAAAATGGGTGCTAAAATAATTTCCATTCATGGGGATTCTAAGCTAATCATAAAACAAATAAAATGTGAACACTCTGCAAAACACTCAAGATTAAGAGCATACATAAATAATGTGCTGGATTTTCTAGAGATTTTTGTGGAATACGACCTTTCTGCAATCCCTAGAAATCAAAACATTCTTGCTAATAGTCTTTCTTTTTCTGCTAGTACCTGTAAAATGCCCCATCCTAATCGAAAATACATAGTGGAGTTGAAACACGGGCCAAATGTTCCAAACGACGTTAGATATTGCAAAGTATTTGGCAATGATAAACAAATTGAAAATTTTCTACAATATAAGGATGAGTTTGAAGAAGATAATATAGATGTAGAGTGTGATTTAGAAGATAAAATAGTTGTGCATTTTGATTTGGAAAAACAGTTAGACAACACAGATGTGAATAAACATGTAGATAAAGTTGTAAATAAAGTAGAATTGCTTGAAATAAATCAAGAGAAAGAAGAATTTGAAATACTTCAATTAAAAGATAATGTTTTGCCTAGAGATTTGGTTCCATTAGAAGGGTTGTTTGACTTTAATGATGTAGCTAAGAAACCTAAGATTGAGCCCATAGGGGCAGATGTAGAAGAATTTAACATTGGTAGTGAAAAAAGACCCAAAAATGATAAAATTGTCTAAGTCACTGCCACCTGCTGAAAAGCATAAATACATTTCTCTTTTCAAAGAATTCAATGATGTCTTTGCTTGGAGCTATGAAGATCTAAAATATTATGACACTAGCATTATACAACACAAAATTCCAATTAAAGAGGATCAGAAACCCTTTAAGCAAAAACTTTGAAGAATAAATCCAGTATTGATGCCTTTGATTGAGAAAGAAATCAAGAAAATGTATGCTGCTAAGATCATGGTTCCTCTTAGGTACTCTAAATGGGTTTCCAATATAGTACCAACAAGGAGGAAAACAGGTGAAATCAGATTGTGCATATATTTTAGAAACCTTAATAAAGTCTCACTAAAGGAAAACTACCCTTTACCTAAGATGGATCACATTTTACAAAAGGTAGTTGGATCTAGTAGGATTTCTTTGTTAGATGGTTTCTCAGGTTACAACCAAGTTTTGGTTCACCCTGATGATCATGATAAGACAACTTTTACTACTCCATGGACTACCTTCATGTATGTGAAGATGCCTTTTGGGTTAATGAATGTTGGAGCCACATTTCAGAGGGAAATGGATATTGATTTTGCTGATGAAATTGGCAGATTTATTGTTATATATCTAGATGACATCATTGTTTATTACAAAATTGATGAAGAAAATTTGTTACATTTGAGAAGAGTTTTTGAGAAATGTATGAGGTTCGAAATTTCACTTAATCCTAAGAAAACACTTTTTAGCCTTGAAGAGGGAAAAATTCTAGGTCATATAATTTCCAAAGAAGGTATTAGGATTGATCCCAGTAGGATTGAAGCCATCTTGAAAATGATTCATCCTAGAAACATTAAATAACTTCAATCATTTATTGGCAAGATAAACTTCCTAAGAAGGTTCATTCGCAACCTTGTAAAACTCCTCAGAAACATAACAAACATGCTAAAAAGAGATTCAGAAATAAGATGGAACATTGAAGTAGGCAATCATTTGATCAAGTAAAAAAAGCACTAAAAAAACCACCCATCCTGATCAGTACAGATTTTACCAAAGATTTTATAATATTTTCATCTGCATTTGAACACACTGTTGCAGTAGTTCTTTTACAGAAAAACAACAAGGGATATGAGAAACCCATTGCATTATTTTGTAAGGCTTTAAGAGATGTTGCATTGAAATATAACATAATGGAGAAACAAGCCTTTTCCCTAATAAAAGTAATCAAAGATTTCAGATTATATATTCTCCATTCTCACACAATTACTTATGTACCAATTTCTGTGGTTAAGGATATTTCGACTCAAAATGGACCAGATGGTAAAAGAGGTAAATGGATTGCCATTATTCTTGAATATAACCTAGAAATCAAACCCACCAAGCTCATCAAGGGACAGGGACTAGCCAAATTGATGGCTGAGTCTAATTTTCACTCATTGGATATCAATTTTCTAGCAACATTAAATGATTAGCAGGAGTAGGCGACTCCACAAATTGATGAGGCTTTTATAACCTCACCCTGGTATGCATGCCTCATTTTTGTATTATTCAATTTAAATGCTCCTCCCAGTTTAACTAAAACAAAGGCTATATTTCTAAAGCTAAAGGCAGTGAAATTTTGTACCATAGATAACATTTTATATTGGAAAGATGTTGGTGGAATTTTACTAAAATTTTTATTGAAGGATGATGCAGAAAGAACTATGCAGGAATTTCATGAAGGAGACTGCAGTGGGCATTTGTATTGGAAAACCATTGCTAACAAGATCCTTAGAGTTGGTTTTTACTAGCCTACCCTTTTCTTTGATGTCCATAAGAAAGTAACCTCTTGCCACAAGTGCCAAATTTTTAAAGGAAAAAGAAAATTATTGCCCCTGCCTTTGAAACCTATATCTGTTGAAATCACTTTCCAACAATGGGGTTTGGATTTCATTGGAGAAATTCATCCACCATCCTCTTCCCAACACAAATGGATCATCACAGCCACCGACTATTTCACCAAATGGATTGAGGCCACACCCTCCAGACTAGCAACTGATGATTATCAAATTCCTAGAAACCAATATATTGTCAAGATTTGGATGTCCAAATAAGCTCATTATAGATAATGTAGCAGCCTTTAAATCAAATAAAACGGTAGATTTCTGCAATATATATCATATCACTCTAGGATATTCAACTGCTTATTACCCTCAAGGTAATGGGTTTGCTGAATCTTCAAATAAAAGTTTGGTCAACATTATCAAAAAATTGCTAGAAGACAACAAAAATTCATGGCACAATAACTTGCTGATAAATGCACTTTGGGCTAATAAGATTACTACAAATAACGCAATTGGCATGTCACCATACCAATTGGTTTATGGGATGGATGTTGTCTTTTGGAGTTCCAGTTATGAATATAATTCAAGAATTGCAAGTTGAACCAAATGATACTTAGAGAATTATAAATCAGACCATTCAGCTACAACAATCCAGGGAAGAAGCCTATAATAAAACACAGGTTATCGGTTATCCAGGAGAATTTCAAAAATATTTTTGACAGAAGAACCAAATCAGATGATTTTAATTTGGGTGACAGTGTTTTAAAGTGGGATTCCAGAAGAGAGGACAAAGGCAAGCATGAAAAGTTTGATAATCTGTGGAAAGGACCATATATCATTTATGATTTTAAAGGTCACCATGCATTTGTTCTCAAAGATTTGGATGGAATAGAAATCTGTGGTGGACTTGTGAATGGCAAGATGCTAAAGCATTATTTCTCACAAAAATAGAGGTGTTTCTTAGATAAGTCATTTTAAATATCATTGTGTTTACTATTTTGATTGGGTGACCTATTAACGAAATTTGAAGCCCACGGATAAGGCCCTAAGCTTCTTATTGATATGCTACCATAATTACTACAACAACAAAAATAAATCAGATGCAGACATTGCTGAAATAGAACATTCAAGGCTACTAGTCAAACGTTCTTGGCACCTCACATGGAGAGTGACATCCCTAGCTAGAGCCACTGTTAGGGTCCTGTAATTTATAGGATCTCAAGGTGATTGGATATTTTATCTCAATTATATCATGTTGTAGATAATATTTCAATTTGCAAATGATTTCCAATATATATATATATATATATATATATATATATATATATATATATATATATATATATATATATATATATATATATATATATATAAAAGAGAAAATGAAAAGAGGGTATTTAAAAAAAATGAATAAAGAGACAAAAGAAAAAGAAAAAGAAAAGAAAAAATAGTGAAAATAATAAAAAATAAAAGATGAGAACCCCACAAAAGAAATAATACTGAAAATGTTGCAAATTTAAATGCCACTACTTATAGATAGTTTCATTATGTTAAATAACATAAAGGTTGTGTGCAGTTTGTTCAAAATGCCACAATCATTAGTCATTTGTTAATCATACAGCTTAATCATGGTTAAACAACTTTAAATTTCTGTTAATTAGACTAGAGAATAAGATTACCTAATTTGTTTAATCTTGGCTAACGTTAGTTATGTGGAAAATAATATTGATTCAATTGTTAAAGCCGAATCAATGGAGAAATAAGAGATAGAATAGAATAGGCTTTAGTTTTCAGAGGAAGTGAAATAAGGGTTTGCTAGTCTAAATGCACCCTTAGGAAAAAATGAATAAAAAATTATTTATAGCACTAGGTGAAAATTTGAGGTTAAAAGAGTAAAGGGAATAATTTTATTCCAATAGACCCATATTTACATTTTACCCTAACTTTGAAAAGATTATGTAAAAAGGCACAAAAGGTTTATGTCTTATTTCATTAATATTTGTATCCGAAGTTCTTCAATCAAATGAAAATTCACTACATGACAAACACGTTTGTCATGTTGTGATTAAAGCGTGCACATTTTCCAACCACATGATCATCAGCTGCGCCAGATCAACAACTTATATTTCCTTTCGGCCCCCCCCTTGCCATTCTGTCTTTATCGTCGGGGGGGTCTGAAAAGACGGTTTTCCCCCACCAAGTCCCATGCTACGTGGCGCCTTCATCGTGTTTCGCAACCCCCCTGCCTCATACCACTTACTACCCTTGACCCCCTCTCAAAAATGCTCCCCCTCATCCCTTTCTCGTTGTCCCTACCACTGCTCCTTCCACCACTCATTCTCTACCACGTGGTTCTATCCATTACCCAATCAATCCCCTTCTCGAGAAATTATCGTTAAGTGCATATAATTCTACCGGGTAACTGTTTGAATCCAATGAACCCGCGCCTATAATAAAATGGCTTATTGGTTTATGAGATAGAGGCAGTCAAAGTAGTATGACCCCAAGTCAAAGTTTAGCAGGGTAGTAGGCCTGGAGGCCTATAACTCCGGTAGCCTGTAAGAATTACAATTTGTCATTTTAAAAGTGTCAGGCACCACGGATTCGTCTATCGACGAAACAATAGGAGATGGGGAATTTCCCATTGCCTGAAACTGTAAAGGCCGAAAAAATCTCTAATTAAGAGCCCAACATCACCATTGGGCCAGCAAGGGAAGTATTAGTGGCACAAAGGAAGACAAGGAACAGTGGGCCATACCCAGAAACTCGGAAGCCTGGAAGTGATTTAAATTGGGATTCAGGCTTTCGTGGTTGTGTGGGACCAAGAGTGGACCAAGTGTGTGATATAAAATGGATGGCAGTGCAACAGAATCATAGAGTAGTGAGCCATACCTAGAAGCACGTGATCATGTAAGCTTTTAAGAATTAGAATCTCAAAAGAGCGTCGGGTATCCAAGCACTGGAACTCCACTCTAGAGAGCATATATATGTGATGCAGTTGATATCGAGGTGTGTGTGTGTGTGTGCGCGCGCGCAACGCACAGATGTATTAATGTGGGCCACGCCTGAAATCCCATGAGCCTATTGTTAGGATCCTATAATTTATAGTATCTCAAGGTGATTGGATATTTTATCTCAGTTATATCATGTTGTAAATAATATTTCAATTTTCAAATGATTTCCATATATATATATATATATATATATAAGAAAATGAAAAGAGGATATTTTTAAAAAATTAGAATAAAGACAAAAGAAAAAGAAAAAAAAACAGTGAAAAGAATAAAAACATATATGAGAACCCCACAAAAGAAAAACAAAAAAGAATCAATACTGAAAGTGTTGCAAATTTAGATGACACTACTTATAGATAGTTTCATTCTATTAAATAACATAAAGGTTGTGTGCAACTTGTTCAAAATGCCACAATCATTAGTCATTTGTTTAATCATACAGCTTAATCATGGTTAAACAAGTTTAAATTTCCATTAATTAGACTAGAGAATAAGATTAGCCAAACTATTTAATCTTGGATAATGTTAGTTAGGTAGAAGATGATATTGATTCAATTGTTTGAGTTGAATCAATGGAGAAATAAGAGTTAGGATAGAATAGGCTTTAGTTTTTCATAAGAAGTTAAATAAGGGTTTTCTAGTCTAAATACACCCTTAGGAAAAAACGAATAAAAAATATTTTTAACACTAGGCAAAAATTTGAGGTTAAAAGAGTAAAGGGAATGATTTTATTCCAATAGACCCGTCTTTGCATTTTAGCCTAACTTTCAAAATATTATGTAAAAAAGAGCAAAAGGTTTATGTCTTATTTCATTAATATTTTTATTCAAATTTCTTCAATCAAATGAAAATTCGCTACATGACAAACACGTTTGTCATGTTGTGATTAAAGCGCGCACATTTTCCAACCGCACGATCATCAACCGCGCGAGATCAACGACTTATATTTCCTTTCGGCCCCCCCTTACCATTTTTTCTTTACCGTTGGGGCGAGGGGTCTCAAAGGATGGGTTTTCCCCACCGATTCCCACTCTACGTGGTGCATCCATCATGTTTCGCATCCCTTCCCCCCTACCTCATACCACTTACCGCCCTCCACCCCCTATGAAAACCCCTCCCCCTCATCCCTTTCCCGCTATCCCTAACCCCGCTCCTTCCTCCACTCCTTCCCTTCCACGTGGTCCTATTTGTTACCCAATCAATCCCCTTCCCAAAAAATTACCATTATGTGCATTTAATTCTCTCGAGTAACCGTTTAAATCCAACGGACCCACGCCTACAATGGAAAACCCCCAAAAATATTTAAAAACCCAATTACGTCCCCATTTCTCCTTTTTGCTGTGTAATTCTCTACAAATTCATTCTAATTTTCAGGTTCTCTAGTGCGATTTGAAGTTCTTCAAGTGATTAAAGTACCTGATGGAGCACCAACATCCCATCCTTTATCCTATCTACGAAAAACCTACATTCCTTGAAATCTTCATTTTCCCCATCCCAGATTCTGTAAAATTTCTCTATTGATAAGTTGCCTCCTAAGAATAAAAAAACAAGAGGATTATGTCAATCCCCTGATCCATCCCCCTATAGATTTAGACCACATCCCATTAGCTGATCGAGATTATAAAATTTTCGAGACATAGTGTGAGTTTGAAATCTTTGAACTCTACTATTGGCTTGAAGACAAATTTGTGGAAAAAACAAATGAAATTGGACTTTGGGAGTCCAATCTTCCCCACTACATTTTTCGCCAAATCTTTCATTCTCCTGAATTCACAAGAAGATGATAGGCCTGGTATGTCCCTAACCAAAGAGAAATCGTAGCCCCTACTGGTGAAATTCTATCCACCATTATTGCCAAAGCCATAGATCAAATGATGTAGGCCCCCTCTGTGGAAAATAGTACCCCATTCTCCATAGAAGCATTAAGAGAATTATACCATAAACTTAATTTTTCTAAGAGAGCCTAGATTTTTGACCTTTTCCTACTTGAAAACACTCAATTAACAAGAAAAAATCCACCTTGTCCTTCTTCAATTTTCCTTGATCAAGCCAAGAAAATCATATTTGTGATATCATGCATTTTAGGCTACTATTCTAATCAATGGGTAGATGAACCCATCTTAGGTTTCCTTTCCATATTTTCCACAAATAGTAAGCCTTCTATTATCTTCAATTTCATTCAATTTTTGGCTGATAGTATTCATGAAAAATTCCTCAAGTAACCAACTGAAGGAGTGTTCAAATATACTTCAATTTTGGTTTACATTTTTCTATACTATCAGTCAGACAAGTTTAAATTTGCCATGCAGAAGTTAGATGAAGGAGGGAATTAGCAGTCATTCATATTCTAGACTTCCCTAGTGATGAAGGAGCAAGAAGAATTCACCTACAAATAGTATATTGAGAAATTTATACACCCAGCAATGAGTGTGTTAAACAGTTCAGGAGGGTCGAGGATCAGTGAGGAGATAAAAATAATTTTACACTTAACAGAGCAAGCGAAGACTAGAGACTGGTACTCGTACCAGAACTACACAGAAATAAGAGTGTATGGGTGTGATTTGGCACCATACAAATTACCAAAATACCTCCCCATGAGGATTTTTGCACTATAATATATTAGACAAATGCTTAATTTTGATGAAATACACTTTGTTTTAGCAAAGAAAAAATCACAGTTTAGGATCAAGACATAGATTGCCTCTTTTGCATGTAATAGCAGGTCAGTGGGAGAAGAAGCAGATAAGCTTTTCAAGGAAATGAATTTCAGCTTAAGTTTCACATGGTCCTATTACCCTCTGGGTATTATTTCCAAATTGAGAGTAGAAAACAAAACTACTCCATATACTCATACCTAGAGGCTTGAAATTGAAAGATATGTGAACCAGTTGACTTAGGCAAAAAATAATTTGTAGGAAGCTGAGGAGCAGCTTGTTTCTACTTCTACTTATCAAACTCCTATTCCTTAGGAGAAAGCAACCAAGAGACAGAGAGAAGAAGAGTGACCTTCAGTGACAGACAGTGCAAGGAAGGAGTTTAAAATTATGTACAGGAAGAGAACTAAATTGAATCCTAAAGCAGATTCAGAGAAGAATCTAGAACAAGAGGTTTCCATGAGAGTCAAATAAACACCATCTTCCTCTCAGGCAAGCAGCAAATTTGTTGCATCTCCAGTAGTATCATCGGTGTCGCAAGACCAGCAAGACACAGTCTAGCCTACAAAGGTTGTTCAAGTAGAGAAAGAACAGAGAATTTTCTACAAATTTAGAGAAATCAAACTTAAGAATAAGATTCTTAAGAATAGCACTTATACTCAGTTTTGGAAGAAGACTTCCAGCTCACAGAGTAGACTCCTTTCCATTTTTCATTCAGAAAAAGGGAGGATGTGGATGGCCTTCCTTGAGGCTCAAATCCCATATCCTAAATCAGCAGCAGATTATAAGAAGATAGCTTTTGAGTTTGATACTAAAGATATACATCCCATTGAACAAATGGAGATGCATAAACAAACTGGTGAAATGATCTGTTCCACTCTCACCAATACTACTATGATTGTTTCTAAATTACAGGTTTCACTTTCTAATATTCAGTCTCAGTTGAAGATGGATAAGATTTCTTCTCTAGCAAAGGATACCAGAATCAAATCCTTGGAGGATTTAGTGGTGAAGATGGGTTATGATCCAAAAAACATGAAAGCTGCGGAGGAATTGATAAAGAAAAAGAATGCTAACATTGCAGCATTGAGGAAGCATCTAAAGTTTCCATAAACTGAATATCCTCTCACAAAAGACATTGAAGAATTAGAGGCTTAGAATGGAGACATGATGAAGTTAATCATGGAACAAAATGATCAGATCATATAGGTGGAGACATAGCTAGAGAAAATGATTAAGGAAAAGGATCAGAGTGAAAAAGTGTCCATGATTCCTCTAGATGTTGTACCTCTCACAGCAATTCCCACCACAACAGTTGCAACATCAACTACTCCTTCTATGCAGTCTAAAGAGGTTGCTTACCAATTGACAAAGGTTGTTTAGAATTTGTCAATTCAGATAGAGGAGATTAAAAAATTGCAGGGACAAATCAAAGGACTACAGGATTAGAAGACCAGGAGTGAAGCTTCACATCTTGTTGCAGCTCAGAAATCTCAAAGGTTGATAGAAATGCTACCAAAATCAGAGAGAGAATCATCTATTGGATAGACCTTGTTCCAAGCCAAGGAAAGCATTTGGATAGATATTCTGAATTCTATAGCTAAAATTTGGCCATGTATCCAGATTATTTTATAGCAGCAAGACTTGATTAAGAAAGCAATAGAAGCTATTACATAGATCATAGAACAGTTGGGTGACATGCCTACCAAAGCTACAAACATCATCAAGTTCCTAAATTCAAAGAATAAGTATGAGTTGGATGATTTATGAATAGATGACAAGACAGAAACAATTTTGGAGGTAAAGAAGATTATGATTAAAAAGAATATTATTTCTCAGTTGGAGGAAAAGTGTCAAAGTCTCGAAATAGAATTAAACTGATTTTTCACCAAGATAAAAGTTTTGAATCAGAAAGGGTTACCCAATTTGTTTGTAATTAATGATAATTAATTACTCGTGAAGATTATATTAAAAAGTCGAAGGAAGTAGCGAGAGATAGTTCAAAGTTTGCAAACATCAAAGGCGGCATGACAGGTAGAGAATTCTTGAAAGCAATGGGAAATGATTTCTTTATCCAGCATGAGGTAAATCACATCTTCGTGGGAAGGCCAACATTCACAAATTATACTGAGGTTGATGAGATTTACTGAAAGGTAACCAAATTAACAATTCCATATGAAGACAGATGGGACAAACTCTGTGAATTACTAGACTAAGTG
The DNA here is from genome assembly GCA_034641835.2 of Pinus albicaulis. NCBI lineage: Eukaryota > Viridiplantae > Streptophyta > Pinopsida > Pinales > Pinaceae > Pinus > Pinus albicaulis. Next base: position 938,866,537 of record CM076577.1, on the reverse strand, counting down.
GTATTTCGGATACATTTATATGATATTCCAGCCCATCAACCAGCGAAGCACAAGAACAGGCCAATTCATCAACAAACTCCTCCAAAGCAGAGCCACCTCTCCATGCAATTGTCGACCTAGCCTATTACTCTACAGACATCGATAATTTTGTTTAGAATAGTTCTAAATATACATTGTCTGTTGAGACAATGATTTTGTAATTATTGTATAAATACTTCACATTTTGAAGTATTCTGGGTTGATTGCTAAATATAATTTTCTCCAAGTTATTGTAAATTTTTGGTTGTTGGACTCATCAATAATACAAGGACATTCTTCACAAGATTCATGTGGTGTACGAATTGGTGACGTGTTTATCTTGTTCATGTGTTTATTCATTTTTTCTTTCACTATCATTTCTTAAAAGCTTAATTACATTACAGAAACAGTGACGAATAGGATTTGTTGAAATATGCACCCTATTCTATATGTAGGTAATTTCTATGTTTTCTTCTAAAGTCAAATTAAGGAATTATTAATTGCTCCTTGGTTTCTAATGAACCTTTCATTTATTCTATTTCGTATCATTTAAATTCTAAAAGATCCAACTAGTGCAACCTAGCTTGCCCTGTGAAACTCCTTTAAAGTTTGATGCAGATCTAGCTACATTTTAGACTCCATAACCCAATGGAATTATAAGAATTCAATCAACCAAAACAATCCAATCAATCACAAACAAACAAACAATTTGCACAGTCATAACTAGCCTAAAATTTACATGAAATAAAGCTAAAATTTACAGAGAGATCCCTCTCTGAAGCTGGAAAGGCTAGATCCCAGCTTCCAAAGAGGTTTTGATGTTGTTCTCTGTGTTTACTCTCACAATATCAAAAATTACAGTATAATAAAATAGTGGCAACTATACTGGGGAAAAATTGAAACTACTGTAATTTTCTTTTAATTCATTTCCCTGGTTAAAAGAAGTGTATTTTAGGAATATTTTGAGAGATTGTTTCCTTTTCATTTTTGTAAATTATAGTGTTTGTGTGTGTTCTTTAGATTTTAATTCTAGCTCCCAAAATAGTTTATACTAGATCATCCTGATCCTAAACCTACAACTATTGTTGATGATCCTGAAAAAATGTTGAGAAGAAGAAGTATAACTGAGAGCCAAGAAATTATTAGTCCTCCCCCTAGGGCAGATTATCTTCCAAATAAATTGGTCACTTTACAGGATATTGAATTTGATTTTCCTTTTGAGCATAGCTTGTTTAGGACTAAGTCAACCAATTGGGTCGACTAAATCGTGGTAGGTCAATCTACCTTATGACGTCATTTATTTGAAGTACATTCTACCCAAACTAATCCTGACCTTCAAATCCTTCAAGACTTTGATAAATTGCAAGATTTAGTTTCAGGTCTTGACCTATCTATCCATGAGGCATACATCCAGCAATTTGTTGAACTCCATGCCTTAACTTCTTTTTCATTTTCATCCACTTCATCTCAATTTTTTCATCCAAGATCATCCAGTCCCACTCCTATAGTTTCCACTACCACCCCTGTAATTTCTCACCAGGAAACTCAAACTCCATCTTCTCCCCAATCTTCACCTATAGTTCAACCTATGTCTTCAACACAACCTCAAACTTCAATTCAAACTGCACATTTCATCCAAATTTCACCTTTAATCAATCCACATATTATCCATCCTCATATTCCCATAATGGCAGCAAGATATGCTCCACTTGTTCTTCAGGTTCCTTTGGAAAATATGCCAAGAGACTATCAAACTAGGATCCCCCAGTTTGATGGTATTGGACGCATATCTACTCAACAACATGTTGATAGGATAAATGATAGTTTTTATCTTCAAGAATTAGATGAGAAAATGTTAAAATGAGGTTATTTTCTCAAAGTCTTACAGGAGAAGTTAGAAAATGGCTTAAGGACTAACCACCTGCTAGCATTAATGATCTCCCTGCATTTCATCAGTCATTCCTTAATAGATGGGAAGTTAAAAATAACCCTCTTCAAATTCTATCAAAATGTGAAAGTATTAGGAGGGCACATGGGGAAAGTGTTTATGATTATTGCACCAGATTCAATAGTGTTTATAATTAAATTCCTACAAACATTAAACCACCACAAGGTTTAGCCTTAATAAAATTCCCTGATGGCTTTGAGGCAGACATGTCTTATCAACTAAGAGAGATAAACTCTACAACTTTAGAAGCAATGCAAAGAGATGCAGTGAGTGTGGAAGCCAATTTATTAGCAAAAAGAGCTAGGATAAGAACATAAATGAGAGTGACAATGAAAGGAGAACTATCAACATCTTTTATTGATGCTAAGATAGATTCTTTGGTTAGAGCAGTAGAGATAATGATGGAAATGATTAATCTAACAGATAGAGCTCCCCCAAGAGGAAATCAACCTAGCCCTTAAAATCGAAACCAAAATGTTAGGAGAAATCCACCACAAATCAAACAAAGGGAACAAAGAGGACGAGACCAACAAATCAAACCTCCTTTCCAAGAGAATTATGTTGATGATGAAGGTGAGATAGTTGAAGAGGTAGAAGATAATCAGATAAATCCGATGGGAATAAATGATGATGAAACGGTCTTTCTTACTCAAGAAGAAAAAGAACTTTTCAGCTATTTCAAATACAACTTGATTCTGAGGAATCAAATGATTATGGGCAGGGATTTGAGAATGCTATTATGGAAGTTCATAAATAGTACAACCTTAGGAGTAAGAAAACCTCAGATACCCCTAGAAAAAATATTATTGATATTCCCGCTAAGAAAACCTCTAATACTACTATTACTAAAATCACATATACTCCTTCCAATAAAACTGTTGAAACTTTAGATAAAAGGACAATAGAAACTCCTACTAAAAATATAGCAAAGTGAGATGCTTAGGTCTTATCAAAGATCTGTGTGCTACTTTGGCACAAATTCCAGCCAAAAGTTTGGTGATGGATATAGTGGTTGTAGATATACCCCCTAAGTATGGCATGTTGTTGTCACGCTCATGGGGAGCTAAGTTGCAAGGAACCCTACAGATGGATATGATTTTTGCTACCATACCAGTTTTTGGTCAGCAAAGAAGATTGTATAGGGATACCTTGATGAAATTCATGGTGAGTAGTCTAGATAAGCCACACAAATATCCTCTTTATTTTGTCCTTTCAAATTTGGACTCTTTCATTCTCTATAATGATGGAGACATCAACACTCTGGTTGTTGATTCAGAATTTGATATTTTTGAAATAGATGAAAACCAAACACAAACATTAGAACAGGATGCTCAGCTTGAACATCTTTGGAACATGGACTTCGATGGATCGTGTAGCAAAGAGGGTTCGGGAGTAGGAGTGTGGGTTTAAAATACAGGAAATAATCATGTTGAAGGACATTCATACAAGCTTTACTTTCAATGCACTAATAATATAGTTGAGTATGAAGCACTAATACTAGGATTACAATTATTGAAAAAAATGGGTGCTAAAATAATTTCCATTCATGGGGATTCTAACCTAATCATAAAACAAATAAAATGTGAATACTCTACAAAACACCCAAGATTAAGAGCATACAGAAATGATGTGCTGGATTTTCTAGAGATTTTTGTGGAATATGAACTTTCTGCAATCCCTAGAAATCAAAACATTCTTGCTAATAGTCTTTATTTTTCTGGTAGTACCTGTAAAATGCCCCATCCTAATCGACAATACACAGTGGAGTTGAAACACAGGCCAAATTTTCTAGACAATGTTAGATATTGGAAAGTATTTGGCAATGATAAACAAATTGAAAATTTTCTGCAATCTAAGGATGAGTTTGAAGAAGATAATATAGATGTAGAGTGTGATTTAGAAGATAAAATAGTTGTACATTTAGATTTGGAAAAACAATTAGACAACATAGATGTGAATAAACATGTAGATAAAGTTGTAAATAAAGTAGAATTGCTTGAAATAAATCAAGAGAAAGAAGAATTTGAAATACTTCAATTAAAAGATAATGTTTTGCCTAGAGGTTTGGTTCCATTAGAAGAGTCTTTAATGATGTAGCTAAGAAACCTAAGATTGAGCCCACAGGGGCAGATGTAGAAGAATGTAACATTGGTAGTGAAAAAAGACCCAAAAATTATAAAATTGTCTAAGTCATTGCCACCTGCTGAAAAGCAGAAATACATTTCTCTTTTCAAAGAATTCACTGATGTCTTTGCTTGGAGCTATGAAGATCTAAAATATTATGACACTAGCATTATACAACATAAAATTCCAATTAAAGAGGATCAAAAACCCTTTAAGGAAAAACTTCGAAGAATAAATCCAGTATTGATGCCTTTGATTGAGAAAGAAATCAAGAAAATGTATGCTGCTAAGATCATGGTTCCTCTTAGGTACTCTAAATGGGTTTCCAATATAGTACCAACAAGGAGGAAAATAGGTGAAATCAGATTGAGCATAGATTTTAGAAACCTTAATAAAGACTCACTAAAGGAAAACTACCCTTTACCTAAGACGGATCACATTTTACAAAAGGTAGTTGAATCTAGTAGGATTTCTTTGTTAGATGGTTTCTAAGGTTACAACCAGGTTTTGGTTCACCCTGATGATCATGATAAGACAACTTTTACTACTCCATGGACTACCTTCATGTATGTGAAGATGCCTTTTGAGTTAATGAATGTTGGAGCCACATTTCAAAGGGAAATGGATATTGATTTTGCTGATGAAATTGGAAGATTTCTTGTTATATATCTAGATAACATCACTGTTTATTCCAAAATTGATGAAGAACATTTGTTACATTTGAGAAGAGTTTTTGAGAAATGTATGAGGTTTGGAATTTCACTTAATCCTAAGAAAACACTTTTTAGCCTTGAAGAAGGAAAAATTATAGGTCATATAATTTCCAAAGATGGTATTAGGATTGATCCCAGTAGGATTGAAGCCATATTGAAAATGATTCATCCTAGAAACATTAAATAACTTCAATCATTTATTGGCAAGATAAACTTCCTAAGAAGGTTCATTCCCAACCTTGCAGAACTCCTCAGAAACAGAACAAACATGCTAAAAAGAGATTCAGAAATAAGATGGAACATTGAAGTAGGCAATCATTTGATCAAGTAAAACAAGCACTGAAAAATCCACCCATCCTGATCAGTACATATTTTACCAAAGATTTTATAATATTTTCATTTGCATCTGAACAGACTGTTGCAGTAGTTCTTTTACAGAAAAACAACGAGGGATATGAGCAACCTATTGCATTATTTTGTAAGGCTTTAAGAGATGCTGCATTGAAATATAACATAATGGAGAAACAATTCTTTTCCCTAATAAAAGTAATCAAAGATTTCAGAGTATATATTCTCCATTCTCACACAATTACTTATGTACCAATTTTTGTGGTTAAGGATATTTTGACTCAAAATGGACCAGATGGTAAAAGAGGTAAATAGATTGCCATTATTCTTGAATATGACATAGAAATCAAACCCACCAAGCTCATCAAGAGACGGGGACTAGCCAAATTGATGGCTGAGTCTAATTTTCACGCATTGGATATCAATTTTGTAGCACCATTAAATGATTAGCAGGAGCAGGCGACTCCACAAATTGATGAGGCTTTTATAACCTCACCCTGGTATGCATGCCTCATTTTTGTATTATTCAATTTAAATGCTCCTTCCAGTTTAACTAAAACAAAGGCTATATTTATAAAGCTAAAGGCAGTGAAATTTTGTATCATAGATAACATTTTATATTGGAAAGATGCTGGTGGAATTTTACTAAAATGTTTATTGAAGGATGATGCAGAAATAACTATGCAGGAATTTCATGAAGGAGACTACGTTGGGCATTTGTATTGGAAAACCATTGCTAACAAGATCCTTAGAGTTGGTTTTTACTAACCTACCCTTTTCTTTGATGTCCATAAGAAAGTAACCTCTTGCCACAAGTGCCAAATTTTTAAAGGAAAAAGAAAATTATTTCCCCTGCCCTTGAAACCTGTATCTGTTGAAATCCCTTTCCAATAATGGGGTTTGAATCTCATTGGAGAAATCCATCCACCATCCTTTTCCCAACACAAATGGATCATCACATCCACCGACTATTTCACCAAATGGATTGAGGCCACACCCTCTAGACTAGCAACTAATGTTGTGATTATCAAATTCCTAGAAACCAATATATTGTCAATATTTGGATGTCCAAATAAGCTCATTACAGATAATGCAGTAGCCTTTAAAACAAAGAAAATGGTAGATTTCTTCAATATATATCATATCACTCTAGGACATTCAACTACTTATTACCCTCAAGGTAATGGGTTTGCTGAATCTTCAAATAAAATTTTGGTCAACATTATCAAAAATTTGCTAGAAGATAACAAAATTCATGGCACAACAACTTGCTGATAAATTCACTTTGGGCTGATAAGCTTACTGCAAAGAACGCAATTGGCATGTCACCATACCAATTGGTTTATGGGATGGATGTTGTCTTTTGGATTTCCAGTTATGAAGATAATTTAAGAATTGCAAGTTGAACCAAATGATACTTAGAGAAGTATAAATCAAACCATTCAACTGCAGCAATCTAGGGAAGAAGTCTATAATAAAACACAGGTTATCGATTATCCAGGAGAATTTCAAAAATATTTTTGACAGAAGAACCAAATCAGATGATTTTAAGTTGGGTGACAGTGTTTTAAAGTGGGATTCCAGAAGAGAGGACAAAGGCAAGCATGGAAAGTTTGATAATTTGTGGAAAGGACCATATATCATTTATGATTTTAAAGGCCACCATGCATTTGTTCTCAAATATTTGGATGGAATAGAAATGTGTGGTGGACCTGTGAATGGCAGGATGTGAAAGCATTATTTCTCACAAAAATAGAGGTTTTTCTTAGATAATTCATTGTAAATATCATTGTGTTTACTATTTTGATTGGGTGACCTATTAACAGAAGTTGAAGCCCGCAGAGAAGACCCTAAGATTCTGATTGATATGCTACCATAATTACTACAACAACAAAAAGAAATCAGATGCAGACATTGCTGAAATAGAACATTCAAGGCTACTAGTCAAAAGTTCTTGGCACCTCACATGGAGAGTGACATCCCTAGCTGGAGCCACTGTTAGGGTCCTATAATTTATAGGATCTCAAGGTGATTGGATATTTTATCTCAATTATATCATGTTGTAAATAATATTTCGATTTGCAAATGATTTCCAAAAAAAGAAATATATAAAAGAAAATGAAAAGAGGGTATTTAAAAAAAAATAGAATAAAGACAAAAGAAAAAGAAATAGAAACAGCGAAAAGAATAAAAACAAAGATGAGAACCCCACAAAAGAAATAATACAGAAAATGTTGCAAATTTAAATGCCACTACTTATAGATAGTTTCATTATGTTAAATAACATAAAGGTTGTGTGCAGTTTGTTCAAAATGCCACAATCATTAGTCATTTGTTAATCATACAGCTTAATAATGGTTAAACAAGTTTAAATTTATGTTAATTAGACTAGAGAATAAGATTACCCAATTTGTTTAATCTTCGCTAAAGTTAGTTATGTGGAAAATAATATTGATTCAATTGTTAAAGCTGAATCAATGGAGAAATAAAAGATAGAATAGAATAGGCTTTAGTTTTCATAAGAAGTGAAATAAGGGTTTGCTAGTTTAAATGCACCCTTATGAAAAAATGAATAAAAAATTATTTATAGCACTAGGTAAAAATTTGAGGTTAAAAGAGTAAAGGGAATAATTTTATTCCAATAGACCTATCTTTAAATTTTAGCCTAACTTTGAAAAGATTATGTAAAAAGGCGCAAAATTTTTATGTCTTATTTCATTAATATTTTTATCCAAAGTTCTTCATTCAAATGAAAAGTCACTACATGACAAACACGCTTGTCGTGTTGTGATTAAAGCACGCACATTTTCCAACCGCACGATCATTAGTCGTACCAGATCAACGACTTATATTTCCTTTCGGCCCCCCCTTGCCATTCTGTCTTTATCATCAGGGGGCGGGGGGTCCGAAAAGACGGTTTTCCCCCACCGAGTCCCATGCTACGTGGCTCCTTCATCATGTTTCACACCCCCCCTACCTCATACCACTTACTGCCCTTCACCCCCTCTCAAAACTACTCCCCCTCATCCCTTTCTCGTTTTCCCTTCCCCCGCTCATTCCTCCACTCATTCCCTGCCACGTGGTCCTATCCGTTACCCAATCAATCCCCTTCTCGAGAAATTATCGTTAATTGCATTTAATTCTACCGGGTAACTGTTTGAATCCAACGAACCCGCGCCTATAATAAAAACCACCAAAAAAAAATTAAAATGCAGTTACTTCCCCATTTCTCCTTTCTGCTACGTAATTCTCTGCAAATTCATTCTAATTTTTAGGTTCTCTTATGCGCTTTGAATTTCTTCAAGTGATTAAAGTACCTGATGGAGCACCAATGTCCCATCCTTTCTCCTATCTACGACAACCCTACATTCCCGATAATCTTAATTTTCCCCATCCCAGATTCTATAAAATTCTCTATATAAGATGCCTCCCAAGAAGAAAAACCAGGATGATTTTGTTAATCCCCTGATCCATCCCCTCGTAGATTTAGACCACATCCCATTAGTAGATCGGAATTATAAAATTTTCGAGAAACAGTGTGAGTTCAAACTCTTGAAACTCTCTTGTTGGCTTGAAGAAAAGTTTGTGGAAAAAATAGATGAAATTGGACTCTAGGAGTCCAATCTTCCCCACTACATTTTTCCCCAAACCTTTCATTCTCCTAAATTCACAAGAAGATGCCAGGCCTATTATGTTCCTAACCAAAGAGCAATCATAGCCCCTACTGGTGATATTCTCTTCACCATTGTTGCCAAAGCCATATATCAAATAATGTAGGCCCCCTCTATGGAAAATAGTACCCCATTCTCAATAGAAGCATTAACGGAATTATACCAGAAAATTGATTTTGCTAAGAGAGCCCAGTTTTTTACCATTTCCTACCTGAAAACATTCAATTACCAAGAAAAAATACACCTTATCCTTCTTCAATTTTCCCTAATCAAGCCAACAAAATCATATATATGATATCATACATTTTAGGGTACTATTCTGATCAGTGGGTCGATGAACCCTTCTTAGGTTTCTTGTCCATATTTTCCACAGATAGTAAGCCTTCTATTATCTTCAATTTCAGTCAATTTCTGGTTGATAGTATTCATGAACAATTCCATGAGTTACCAACTGAAGGAGTGTTCAAATATACTTCAATTATGGTTTACATGTTTCTATACTATCAGGCGGACAAGTTTAAATTTTCCATGCATAAGTTAAATGAAGAAGGGAATCAGCAATCAGTCATATTCTGGACTTCCCTAGTGATGAAGGAGCAAGAAGAATTCACCTATAAACAGTACATTGAGTAGTTTATACACCCAAAAATGAGGGTGTTAAATAGTTCAGCAGAGCCAAGGATCAGTGAGGAGATCAAAAGAATTTTACACTTAACAGAGCAAGCGAAGACTGGAGACTAGTACTTGTACCAGAACTACACTAAAGTCAGAGTGTATGGGTGTGAGTTGGCACCATAAAAATTACCAAAATACCTCCCCATGAGGATTTTTTCACTAGAATATATTAGACAAATGCTTAATTCAGATGAAATGCACTTTTTTTCAACAAAGAAGAAATCATAGTTTAGGATCAAGACACAAATTGGCTATTTTCTATGTAATAGCATATCAGTAGGAGAAGAAGCAGATAATATTCTCAAGAAAATGAAGTTCAGCTTAAGTTTCACATGGTCCTATGACCCTCTGGGTATTATTTCCAAATTGAGAGTGGAAAAAAAAACTACTCCATATACTAATACCTAGAGGCGTGAAATTGAAATATATGTGAACCATTTGACTTGGGCAGAAAATACTTTGCAGCAAACTAAGGAGAGGCTTGTTTCTACTTCTACTTCTCAAACTCTTGTTCCTCAGGAGAAAGCAGCCAAGAGACAGAGAGAAGAAGAGTCAACTTCAGTGACAGACAGTGCAGGGAAGGAGTTTAAAATTATTTACAGGAAGAGAACTAATTGAATCATAAATCATATTCAGAGAAGAATATAAAACAAGAGGTTGACATGATAGTCAAAGAAACACCATCTTCCTCTCATGCAGGCAGCTAATTTTCTACATCTCCAGCAGTATCATTAGTGTCCCAAGATCAGCAATACACAGTCCAGACCACAATGGTTGTTGAAGTAGAGAAATAAAAGAGCATTTTTGACAAATTTAGAGAAATAAAACTTAAGAATGAGATTCTTAAGAATAGCACTTATACTCAGTTTTGGAAGTAGACTTCCAGCTCGCAGTGTAGATTCCTTTCATTTTTTGATTCAGAGAAAGGGAGGATGCAGATGGCCTTCCTTGAGGCTCAAGTCCCACAGCCTAAATCAACAGCAAATTATAAGAAGAAATATTTTGACTTTGATACTAAAGATATACATCCCATTGACCACATGGAGATGCATAAACAAACTGGTGAAATGATTTGTTCCACTCTCACCAATACTACTATGATTGCTTCTAAATTGCAGGTTTCACTTTCTAATATTCAGTCTTAGTTGAAGATGGAGAAGATTTCTTCTCTAACAAAGGATACCAGGATCAAATCCTTGGAGGATTTAGTGGTGAAGATGGGTTATGATCCAAAAAACATGAAAGTTGCAAGCAAAGGAATTGATAAAGAAAAAGAATGCTGACATTGTAGCATTGAGGAAGCAGCTAAAGTTGCCAGCAACTAAAGATCCTCTCACAAAAGAGATTGAAGAATTAGAGACTCAGAAGGGATACATGATGAAGTTAATCATGGAACAAAATGCTCAGATCAGAAAGATGGAGACGGAGCTCGAGAAAATGAATAAGGAAAATGACCAGAGTGCAAAAGTGTCCATGATTCCTCTAGATGATGTACCTCTCACAACAATTCCCACCACGGTAGCTGCAACATAAACTACACCTTCTATACAATCTACAGAGGTTGCTGACCAATTGACAAAGGCTGTTGAGAATTTGTTAATTCAGACAGAGGAGATTAAAAAATTGCAGGGACAACTCAAAGAACTATAAGATCAAAAGACCAAGAGTGAAGCTTCACATCTTGCTGAAGCTCAGAAATATCAAAGGCTAATAGAAAGGCTACAAAAATCAGAGAGAGAATCCGGTATTGGTCTATGGCTGAAATTTGGCCATGTATCCATATTATTTTTTAGCAGAATGACTTGATTAACAAAGCAACAGAGGCTATTACAGAGATCAGAGAACTGTTGGGTGGCATGCCTAGCAAAGCTACAAACGTCATCGAGTTCCTAAATTCAAAGAATAAGTATGAGTTGGATGATTTAGGAATTGATGACAAGACAGAAATAATTTTGGAGGTAAAGAAGATTCTGACTAAAAAGAATTTTATTGCTCACTTGGAGGAAAAGTGTCAGAGTCTGGAAATAGCAGTAAACATATTTTTCACCAGGATAGAAGTTTTAAATCATAAAGGGTTACCCAATTTGTTTGTAATTAATGATAAATTAATTACTTAGGAATATTATATTAAAAATCTAAAGGAATAGCGAGAGATAGTTCCAATTTTGCAAACATCAAAGGCAGAATGACAGGTAGAGTATTCCTAGAAGTAATGGGAAATTATTTCTTTATCCAGCATGAGGTAAATCACATCTTCGTGGTAAGGCCAACATTCACAAAGTATACTGAGGTTGATGAGATTTACTGGAAGGTAACCAAATTAACCATTCCAGATGAAGACGGATGGGACAAACTTTACGATTTACTAGACTAAGTGGTAATTCAGATACAGTTATATGATTTTCCAGCACATTAGCCAGCGCAGCACAAGAACAAGCTAATTCATCAACAGACTCCTCCAAATCAGAGCCACCTCTCCACGCAGTTGTCCACCTAGCCTATTACTCTACAGAGATCAATAATTTTGTTTAGAATAGTTATAAATATACATTGTCTGTTGAGACATCGATTTTGTAATGATTTTGTAATTATTGTATAAATACTTCACATTTTGAAGTATTTTGCGTTGATTGTTGAATATAATTTTCTCCAAGTTATTGTAAATTTCTAGTTGTTGGACTCATCAATAATATAAGGATATTCTTCACAAGATTCATGTGGTGTACGAATTGGTGATGTGTTTCTCTTGTTCATGTGTTTATTCATGGTTTTCTTTCACTGTCATTTCTTAAAAGCTTCCTTACATTACAGAAACAGTGACGAATAAGATTTGTTGAAATATGCACCCTATTCTGGTTGTAGATAATTTCTATGTTTTCTTCTGAAGTCAAATTGGGGAATTCTTAATTGCTCCTTAGTTTCTACTGAACCTTGCATTTCTTCTATTTCATGTCATTTAAAGTCTAAAAGATCCAACTAGTGCAACCTAGATTTCCCTATGAAACTCCTTTAAAGTTTGATGCAGATCCAGTTAATTTTTAAACTCCTTAGCCCAATGGAATTATAGGAATTCAATCAACCAAAAAAATCCAATCAATCACAAACAAAAAAACAATTTGCATAGTCATAACTAGCCTAAAATTTACATAAAACAAATCTAAAATTTATAGAGAGATCCCTCTCTGAATCTGGAAAGGCTAGATCCCAGCTTCAAAAGCGGTTTTGATGTTGTCCTCTGTGTTTACTCTCGCAATCTCAAAAATTACATAATGATAACACCACTAACATTTTAAGAATTATAATTTTACAAAAGCGTTGGGTAGAGGAGCTATGGGCATTAGAGTTGGAATTTGGTAATTTCATACAGGTATGAAGACCAAGGGCACAGAAAAATTAACAAAAGGAAATTGGCCCACGACAAGTCTTAAATAGGCTTAGCGCCTAAAGGCCTAGCCAAATGTCATGGGACGTGGTTCTATGGCGAAAAGAAGAAAAACACCAACAAAAGGAGCTAAGGGAAAATTTGGCAATATTGGCAGAAATTTTTAATAGCATTGTTAACAGAGCCTTTTCGTTAGCAGATGAACGAGTTAACAACTTTAGCTTAGTTTCATTTTTTGGAAGTGAAGCCAAACATAACAACATAACACTACTTGCATGAATGAGTTGGTAGCTTGATTTGGTACTAAAAGAAGACTTGGAGTTCTGATAGTAGAACAAACTATTAAGAGGCAGATTTAGTATTGTTGACAAATCTGTAGGTTCCCCAAAAATAGAAAAACCTCACTAAAACCTGTTAAAAATTCCAAAATGCTAAAATAAGCAGATAACTTAGTTCAATTTGCAAAAAAGGATGCTTAAGGTATGATAACTTGGAGAACATAGTCAATGGAATGAAATAAATAAGACAAAGGTAAAAATAAATATTCATGTAGCAATACAAGAAAATAATTGACGCCAAAATTATTTATAAGCATGCTTGAGAAAACTCATTGGAAAATACAACAATCGAGTTGAGGTGAAGTTGTTGGTGTTCTTCTAATCATAGATTGTTGATGGTATTGCTGATAAAGGATTTTTATTTATTTTTTACTTTGAAAGCAGTGAAGGAATTCATGGCTCTGGTATGAAAATGGATGAAATATGAATGATTGAGTGTCAAGCAAGTTGTAGCTTGCAAATCCAGGGTTGTTACTCCTTCTAGTGAGTCCTGGTAAATATTTGAGGTTGTAGCTCCATTCAGTTGTAGCTGATAAATCAGGGAGTTGTAGCTTCCTATTTGTTGTAGCTAGAGAATTGGAACAACAAGTTGTAGCTTACCTTGTGAAGCAATTAAAGAGTAGCTTTGAAGAAATTTATTTATTCCTTGTGTGTTCCATTATGATTGTTGATATTGTTTTATGTCATGCTAATTTCAATTAATTGTTGAAGTACTTAGTGGTTTCCTAGTGTTCTAACATAAGTGAAAGAAATTTTTTGAAAGTGATAAAAGTTATACAATACTAATTCACCCCCCATCTTAGTATTGTCCTAGTTTCCAACAATCTTGAGTGGAACATCCTCTGTTGGTGGAGTTGGAGTTTTGTTGGTTTTCTTGGTCAACAAGGGTCACACTTTCTCCCTTGGTTTCATTTTTACCTTTCCCTTTTAACTTGGAATTTCCCTTAGATTTCCAATATGATTTATATTTCGGCTTGTGCCTAGAATGCTCATAACAATGCTTTAGTTTTCAAATTGCATCATCTAGTGCCTTGGGCTCATTGAATTCGATTCTATCCTTAAAATATTATGGCAATCCACTGATGAACCTCTGAAACTTTGCTTTCTCCTCCTTAAGGTAGGGAACATACCTTAGTAGCTCTAGGAATTTAGTGGCGTACTCATCATATGTCATTTGTCCCAATATGAGCTCATACAATGCCTTCTTGTTGATGTTGAAGTATCTCTCAGATGGATATTTTCTTCTGAAATACTCCTCAAAATCCCTCTAAGACAATTCTTCTTCCCTTACGCCCTATACCTTTTTCATATCTTTCCATCATATATCAGCCTTGCCTTGCTACCTTTTCCTTCATGTTTTCTTATAATCATGGATCCGGAATAACTTCTTCATTCCTCGTAGCCAGGCTTTGGCATCCTCTGATTTCCTCATTTTTCCATCAAAGTTAGGAGGCTTGGCCTTTTCAAACTCCTCTAGCGTGTACTCCCTTTCCCTTCTTCTCCCATGATGATGATGATAGTGATAACGATGTGACCTTCTACGTGCGTCCTCGTATCGTTGCTAATGGGTGCTTGAGTTCCCTTTGGGGTACTTAACATAGTGCCTCATTTAATGGTGTCTTCACTGGACAACCAAAGCCTCTTTCTAGATATTCTCTCATTCGCCCCATTAATTATTTCTTCTTGCCCCAATGGGCTTCACATGTCTATATGGATGGTCCCCAACTCATGATGCCTCTACCTTTGTTTTTCTGAAAACATTTTTAGTATGACTGCATTGACTTCAACTTGATTTTCTTGTGCTTTAACAAGCTATCATTGTTAGCTTTAAAGCTCCTTATTTCTACTCTCAGGATTCTTAACATGTCCATCCAATCAAGAGAGTCTAGCCCTCCTTATTGTTCAATTGATCTTTCCTCTTTGTGTCCAAGTTGTGTTTGGTTAGAGCTATACTGAACCATTTCACTACTCTTTCCTTGGTATGTTGGTTCTATATTGTACCACCCTTTGATGTTCACGTGGTCCTTAAATTTTATCTCTTTGATCCTTAGTGTCTTTTATGTATCGTCACCCTCACACACACAACTGTTAGATTTAAAAAAAATTCAATTGCATAATAAACACCATCACCTTTGCTTGTCTATGGAAATTTGTTGTTGCAAAACTAGTTGCAACATTACACCTCATTTACTACATTTGAATTAGTAAATCATACAAACCATCAATACTATTAAAATATCATAGTAAAATATATCAAGCAACACACATAATCAATACACAAACAACAAAATTTCTAAAGCTTGACATGAGGCTTTAGGGCCTCGTTGATCTCCTAAGTCCAGTATCGAACCCTCACCTGTTAGTTTTGTGATGATGCCCTTCCAGTCCAAGTGTTAAACCTAGAATCTCTAATACCACTCTTTAACATACCCCCTACTAACCCCATCCCTAACTAAGGTTATAGGGATGTAGTTATTATGATGACCCAATCTCCAAGGTCTAATTATGGAAATGGAGTCCAAATTTTTTAACCTTTTCTAACTTCATTAAAGCTTAAAATGGATAATTCCATTGCATCTGTCTCATCGAATCCTTTCAAACGATATAAAATTTTCCTAGATTTGACATTCAAATCAAAAGATATGGCCATTTAAAGCTAGCTTATCAAATAGTGCCACATCATTTAATCTGCCACATGGCACCCATGTGGCTACCCCAGTCATCTGCCATGTCACCACCCACATGGTAATGCCACACACATGTTGACCCATTCATATTAGGGTCACGTATTAATCCCCTTTCTATGGTCCACATGGACCAACCCTCACACACACACGTATATACAATACTTATTCAAATGGATGTGGATGTGGGCCCTTCATGGCCATGTCACCTCGGGAGTTAAATCCCAACAGGTCTCAATACTATTCCTCGTTGAACTTCCAAGGATGATCTTCCAACTACGTGGAACTACACTCCTCGCACTGGAGCTTTCCACCCTCTTTTCCCATCCACCAACACATTCAAACCAAGCGAATATTATCCCATTGAACGGGCCCACGTGCCACATCATCCCAAGAGCTTAACCCCAACGGTTCTACTAGGTACTCCATCCAAAATATTTGGGGAACAGAGTATGTGGTGATTTCATCGATCTTAAACGTATTAATCTAACAACGGAGAGAATTTAAGTGTTCGATGGTTTTGACTTGATAGCCAACCCCCACCCCGCTCCCTTTATGCGACGTCGAGAGGGGGTTTATAAACTTCCCTCGACAACGCAACCCATGTTCCCTTTAATATTTTTGTTCTATTCTTTCTTGTAATTGGGGATTAAAGGACACCTGGACATGTCTTATTATTTTCAGTTAAATTTATTGCATAATTATCCCATTTAGAACTACTCATCCAACCAAGGTTTTTATTTAAAACAACCCCTTCCTCAAGCAATATCCCTCATCAGGAAACTGGAATTCTTATCCCTTCTCTTAGCCTTTAATTAGTTACAATTTATTTACAAAGGGAAAATATTAACCAGGGGATGAAGAAACGTGTTATCCTTTTTCTTTACAAATAACACTAGGGTTGCCAAGGGAGACACATTGGGTCTTATATACCCATAGTCCATCACTTCATTCAACTGTAAATTTAGCTCGACTATCTCTGGCATACTTATGAGATATGGGGCTTTCAAGACTAGAACTGATCTATGAAGCAACTCAATGAAGAAATAGATTTCTCTCTTAGGTGGCAATCATAGAATTTCCTCCATAAACACGTCACTGAACTACTTTAAGACTGGGTGAGGTTCCATTCTAGCCTCACCACTCTCTGAATCACTGGTCACTTCAACCATAAATAGGGTGCACCCTTTTTTGATGCATCTTTTCACTTTCAACGTTGAAATTTTCCTAACAGAGACAATCTTTCTTATTCCTTGAAGCATTATTTTCTCACCTCCGTTGCTAAGGCATTTAAGTGATTTGTTGTATAAATCCACGTTGGTCTTGTGGGTTAATAGCCAGTCTATGGTGATTAGGACAACATACCATCCCAACAGTAACAGATTGAGGGTTGTTGTTGTGGACATGTTGCTTACCTTCATGGGGCATGATTGCACTAAGATCATCACTTGCTTTTTAGCCCCGTGGATAACTGGACCAACCACAATTTTTTCATGAGTCTTCCTTTGTAGTGCACATGACCCAAATATATGGAGGAACAAAAAGAAATATAGATTTAAAATAGGAACATAGAGATACAGCGAAACTGAACTTCAATTAATAAATAACAAATGTTGAAAAATGTTTACATGCAGAATGAAAGCAAACTAGCTCGGGCGATGGTAGCTTATCTTTGAGAAGAGATGTGATGGCTACATGCCTTCTAAACTATGTTACAATGAGGCTCGGAGGCCTTGTTATCATGAATAAACAATGATAAACCCTCGACATCCAAAAAACCTAACGCTAGTAGATGAAGCGCCAAAAGGTATGGGCCCCAATGGGGTTAGTTGGAACATCAACTTCCCAGGGTCATAGCAATCTTTATTTGTCACGCATAATAGCTTGTTAGAAAGGTCTATCTAAGGACAAAATTTTTGACTAAAAACATCTAATTTTAATCTATATTTGCTCATTTCCCCAAAAAAAATTGTTTATGGCCTCAAAACGGCTCTGGAAGTTCAAGACCTAAAAAATGCCAAAAATAGAAAATTGTTGAAATAGGGAGTTGTTCTGAAAAATAGGAAACTGATAGAAAAAGATGTTGGGGGTCCAAGTGGAATAGGAAAGTGGCAAACAATATCCACCTGGATCATTCCTCCTACCTTAGGAAGTAATGTTCCCCATTGTGCTAAGTGCCTCCATGAGGTGAGGAAACTTCTGTTGAACTTGGTCCTTGGTGAGCCACTTGCCTTGGTGCAGGAGCTAGCTAACTTTGACAACATGATACAATTGGATTCTCAGTTGGCAAGTTTTCTTAATTTGTGTGTCCATGATTTGATCGGTCGTATCATGTTCAATGAAATCTAGGTTGAGCTTTATTGGTATCTATTGGACACCTAATCCTCTATGGGTAGGTGTGGAAGGCGAACAATATATAAATGCACATATATGGTTAATAGAAAATATATCACACTTATCTTTCCTATATGTGTGTTTACCGTGCATTTTTTAACATGGTATCAGAGCGGGCGATTACTGACCCTGCTCCAATTTGAGCCACCAGTCTTTGTGGCCTTTTCAATCCTCCCTAGCCATGATTCTCTGCACATCTGAATCTGTTGGGCTAGACTTTTTGAGAGGTTGGGACTGCCATAAATAAAATCACTCCTGCATTCTCTGCCATATTCCTCCTACATATTTTTCTCCTGTCACTGACCATTCCTGCCATATTCCTATGCCCATGCTCTATACATGTTTCCATACACGGCATTTCTGATTCAAATCATAATAAAACGTTGTCTGCACATACTCAGATGCTCTATACAGTCGACTCCACGTTGCGTTTAACCTCTAGCTTCAAATTGGTATCGAATTGGCATATTTCAACACCATTGTATACTCTGCAATGCCTTAGCTCCCACAGGTCCTCGAATCACTGTTTATACCGCTGTTCATCTCCAGATTCTTACCGCACTCCTCCCACTGTTCAAGAGAATAGAACTCGAATGGAACCTAGCCAAGTCACCAACATCGAGTCATACCATGAAATACTGCCTTTTCAATTCTTCTAACATTTGACTGCCTTGGAAACAGTGACATTGTATATTGTGAGTGTGCCCTTTGCTCCCACAATACTACGATGCGTATATTTGATGGTGACAAGTATGTAGAGATTCTATGATTGTATATTGTATATCAATATTGAATTTTCTAAAGTCAATTCATCCGCCATCTCTATCAGTTCCCGTTGTGTCTTTTTTGGCGCTCTTTTCCTGTGCCAATTCTTGGCTATCGCATTATTTGAGTTGGGATGACAAGTACGTGACATGCGACAGGTTGGTGGTGAGGGAGAAGCCATACCCATGGCACCATGTTCAAGATGGTTATTATTTTCTCTCATAGAGATAGCGAGTGCGCTTCGTTTAGAGTAGTGGGTGGCACTGGTCTCTTTTCCTTTAATGGTGGATTGCCTGTGCTTTGTCCCCCATTGAAGACACAATCTCTTACTGGAATAGCAGAAGAGGATAAGATGCCTGTGACCTCAATTTCATGTGCTGAAAATTGAGAATGATTAGAAATCCTCATCCTCCCGTATTTCATGTTTTCAAAATCACTCCCGCTACTCCTCATTAAATCTTGCCAATATACAACACTCTCATATTACAGCTCCATATTAAATATTTCCCCCAAACTCTTATATATTTATCTTCCCTGCGCCATCCAACACCGCAGCCTTCCATCGTGGCTCAATACCACTCCTCCCACACTGTGCTCCCTCCTTGCTACCCAGGGCATCTACAAATTTATGAATTTCATACTACTCCACTTCAGAAATCCTGTCAGTAGCACGATGTGAGAGTGTATGAATGTGAAGATTGTGCGTCGAGTCGAACAACGTGCAGAAGTGAGTCCATAATCCTAGTAATTTTGCTTCCCAACACCTCCGATTATGTGCTTTGGTTATAATCGAGGAAGCTGAAATTGGTCGTTGTCTTCATAAATGTCGGTTGGCCTGCACCAATCTACTCCTACAACGCTCCAGTGGTACACTAGAACTGAGGATGGGGCAGTGATTGGTATATTGCAATAAACCGAGGAGTTCCTACATTCTGAGAGCTTAAGGAGGTTTTCAAGGGAGATTGCATAGTTCTTATTACCCCTACGCACAGTCCATTACATTGTCTACAAAGTCGACCCCTCTTTGTTGTGCCATTATTTATCAACAGCTCCTCCTCTGGTGATAATACCTCCCTCCATGGTAATGAAAGGCATGGACCTTAGTACCCAGCCATGGGATTGATAACATAGGTATTTCGATATTTATTTTTTAATTATATTCTGGAGGTATTCTTTGCATGTAAATCCTTGCAAGCACATCTTCAATAAATGTACAATCTTCAATCTATTCCTAGCATTGCAGCTTTATTTGGACTTGGCATAACATTTGGAAGGGAGCACTCTTTTATTTGGTTAGGAGTACATTTGCATCAACAAATTTAAACAATTGAAAACTAGCCAAAGTTTATGAAATATTGGAGTTTTTGAACACTTTGATACTTTCCACCGTCGATGATACGGTAAATGTCAGCAAAACCTCACTCTCTAATATTCAAACCTGTCTACAAAATGCACTAAACAAGTTTGATTTTTTGCAGCTTGAATCTCAGCTTCAGCAAGCAGAATTATAGCAGTGGACTCATCATTATGAACTTGTTTATGTTCAGAACATTGGAATAGACTCCCATAAGAAACAAGTCAATAATGATGTATTTGATTCAGATCTAGTGCTCAATGAAGGAGAAAATTTGTATGCAGATGCAGAAGCTCACGCTTCACCTCCCAAGCCCATCATCAGACCTTGGGAAGATCTTGTCCACAATAATCATAGAACAGGTCTTGGATATGACAAGGAGTTGTCCTTTCATATTCTGGACTACTCCAAGCCCATAAAATTTCAGAGTGCGGGATTTCTTTATGACAGTTCACTTTCAGCTGTTCAAGATCCTACTCCTCTTCCACAGCAACAACAACAGATTGTAAAATACCAACACTGTGATCAAGTTGGCCATATGAAAGATCATTGTTTCAATCTTCACCCATGCAAGCATTATGGTTGGCACACCCATTCTTCACATAGATGCTCCAAAAAAAATATTCCTGCAAGAACAAAGATTCATCTTGGATAGATCGCTTCTTGGCAATGGGCATCAACAGCCAAGAAGATGTTTAAGTCATATATGAGAACTTGTTCTAGAATATTGAACATTCTTACAGTTGAGTTTTCACCATCATCTCACCTTGTACTTGACAGGGGGAAAATGGTGGTCGTCTACAAGCTTCGAAGCCACATTAAGCGAGCCTGAGCCACAATCTCTCATTCCAAATTCAGAGTTGTAGCCAGAGACACAGCAATTCAAGAGAGCCTAAGCCACAATCTGTCATTCCAGATTCACAATTGTAGCCAGAGACACATATACCATAAGCTTTCCTTTGGTTGGTGGTCAACCTTAAACCATCTTTGTGAGTTTGATATTATTCCTCTTCAAATAATTCGAGACACTTCCTCTAGCAGAAAACTTCATCTTCTTGCCAATTTTGGTAGAGTTCTAGGAAATGCATCAAGAATTCGAGAGTTGATGGTCATCCTTAAACCATCATAGGTTGTAGACCCCCCTTCTTCTATGTTGAAGGTCTCCCTCTTCAAAATTTGAGGAGCACTTCCTCTAGCAGAAGACCTCAGCTTCTTGTGATGTTTGGAAGAGTTCCTATAACTGCACTAAGGGTTCCAGTGTTGGTGGTCATCCTTAAACCACCTCTTTATCCCAACATTTCAGAGAGCTCATTCAACCTAAGTGTTGCCATGCATACTTTGCATATTTGTATTACATATCTCTTCTTGGACTCACACATGCCCCTTCGGATTAAGGGGGGTAATGTTGGACATCTAATCCTCTATGGGTAGGTGTGGTAATCCTTTATGGGTAGGTGTGGAAGGTGAACAATCAAAGAGGAGTCCAAGTGACCTTGGAATGTGGAATCCAAGAGTCACGCCAATGTAATATAAATGCACATCTATGGTTAATATAATATATCTCACGCTTATCTTTCCTATATGTGTGTTTACCATGCATTTTTTAATAGTATCAGTTGCTCAACAATGTTTGATGTGTCCAACAATGGTGGAAATTATGGCCGAAGGCAGTCCACATTGAATACTAGGTGTAGACAAAGAAATGGGGAGCTACATAGCTCGAAAGTATTGTCACCCATATCCTTGTTGATGGTGTAAGGCTCGTATTAGAGTGGAGGAAGCTTCTAATGGGCTCTAGTAAGGCATTCCTTCTGTAAATGCAACCAAACCTTGTTGCCCACTTGAAACTTATGTGGCACCCGATGTTGATC
The DNA here is from genome assembly GCA_034641835.2 of Pinus albicaulis. NCBI lineage: Eukaryota > Viridiplantae > Streptophyta > Pinopsida > Pinales > Pinaceae > Pinus > Pinus albicaulis. The sequence continues at coordinate 938,844,252 of CM076577.1, read as the reverse complement.
ACGATTTTGTTTTTACTTAGTATTAGATTTATCCAAGATATCATGAACCTTCTGGAGGATGTGCTATGCTTTCCATAAACTTGATGGCCTTATCAGCCTCATATTAATTATGTTCATATTTTGTCTGTGCAGTTGCAAGAGGCATTGCAACATCAATGGGACACAATGGTTGAAATCCCAAGCCCACCTAAAAGGGGTTGTGTCCAGTTGAGCTATGGAGAGTTTTTTTGTAGTTGTGTTTCACATAGGGGAGACTCTAATCCCGTGTTTTTTGATGCTTAGATTTGTACATGTGTAGTATGTGCACTATCATCCTATTGATGACCTCTGTCTCGCCATCAGTCTAGAGGTGGAATGTAGTCAACTTGGTGAGCTTAGTGTCCAACAATGACTAGAGGCTTGATCAAAATGTGCTTAGGAATTTACTATCTTGACATGATATAATGGTCTGCGGGATCCCAAAAACCCACAATCGTTCGAAGAATAGCTTGATAGTAGCTTATATTGTGAGTGTCTTCTTGTGGGCAGCTAATGTGGAAATCTTAGGAAATTTATCAATGACCACAAACACACAATCATGACCATGCTTAGTAGAAGGAAGGCCAAACATACACTCCATGGAGATGGATTCCTAAGGCCGACTTGGAAGGTAGAGGAGTGTACAAGCCTTTCTTTTCAATGGTTCGTTTGGTGATGACGTAGGTAGTGCAGGATATGATATATTTTCCAACATTATGTCAGAGTTTTGGCCAATAAAAATACTCCTGCAATATTTCCACTGTCTTCTCTACACCAAAGTGTTTTGCGGCCCGGCTATAATGTGCCTCCTAAATTAGCTTGGCATGCTCGCTTGAAGGAACACAAATATGTCTCAGATAACACAACAAACCATCCTAAAGGTGGAAGCATATAACTGACTTTCCAACCATCAACATCTTGTAGGTGACAACAAATTTTGAGTCACTTTCATATAGTTGCATCCATCCAAAAGTCTCGTGCCCACAAGAATTAAGAATCGTGATTACTGCCACAATCAAGGGTCGGTTAAGGCAGTCTGTGATGTGATTGTTGCTACCCTTCTTGTATTTAATGTTCAAATGGATTTTTTGCAAGTATGTGGACCATTTCGAATGGAAATCATTTTGCAACTTCCCCTGTGTCTACATAAATTGAAGATGTAATATCCCCAGTTTCTATGTTTTTATTAGACATTTAAACAAGTCCAAAAGCGTACAGTGGACCCCAATGGAAAACAATTGTGTGGATTTATTTTATTATTTCAAGTTAATAAAATAAAAATGGAAATTAATGTGCAAATACTAGATAATGATTAGAGATCTGAAAACCAAATCCATGAGGATGGATAAGGTTTATAAGACTTTCCCAATCTTCAAAAAATCCTTGGAGAAAATAAATTAAATACTAAATTTAGATTGGAGATAAAAATCTAAAAAAATACCTCAGTAAAGAGGAAATTACTCGGAAGAGTTGGAATAAAGCTAGAAAGAGGAAAAGCTATCTTTAAAGTACATTTGTGGAAGAAACACAAGGAAAGCCTAGGCACACAGGAAAACAACATCCTGATTTAACTGGACGCAGTTAAGGGAAACAGGCAGAGGGGAAAGCAAGCTTAAATAAGCTGATTCAGGATAGACAAATGGGTTGTCTATTGCTGGAGAAAAGGATCTCTTCTCAGGGGTGAGCTGTGGAGAAATAGCTCTAAGGTTGGGTGGAACCTAGTCTACCTTAAGTGGTATGCACCAGTTAATTTCATTTTTAAATTATACTATAATTCTAATTTGAGTTTGCTGACTAAGTAAGTAGTACAGATCTGTATGAAATTTTGAATCTGGATAGGTGTCTATGCTATGGAATTAAGATGAATTAGAAATAAAATTGGAAGGTCTATACATTGAATAGAACTGACTATAATAAAAATAGTTTGTCCTGTATTGTTGTATAGACATAATTCTGTAGAGGACTAACTCTCAGAATGTCTAACCGAGTAGTAGTTTTAGATCTGAGGTTAGGTACCTCACAGGAAATTGATATTTCATTTATAAATATTCTCTAGTATTTTGTTATCAAACTGTATATTTCATTCTGAAATAAAGTCTAAACATAAACAAGTATACATGAATGACAAATGAATGCACGGTGTCTTTAAATAAGTTGTTGCACTGTATAGTTAATTAAGTGGTTGCACTGAATAGTTAAGTAAGTTCTGTACTGCAACATGAATTGAGAAAGATCAATCATGAACTAGCAGTTACTAGACAAAAAAATATGTATATGTATATTTTTAGGAGATATTTCTACCTTCGATCTGAAAGTGAAATTATATTTGAAATATAAATACTAATTTGGATTTCTAGAAATATTTCGATGGAAAAGAAGAGTTTATAAAGTAAATAATCAACCATTTACAAGTGATAAGTCCATATAGTTACATCTTTATAGATGGTTTCAATTCACAAAAACTATATGGTTTAAAAAAGAGATGTTTATAATAAAAGTTACTCAGAAGGAACTCTGTCCTTTTTAAATAAAAACTGTAATGTATCTCAGAAAATATATGCAGAGTGCATAGGAGAAAGCCCAATAGGAATTTGACGAACCTATACAAAAATAGCTTTGTATTACTAACAGATAATAAATTACAGTGGACGCACACTAACTCCATAAGCAGGTGACCTATGATCATACCTGCAGGGAACATAGTCGGAAGTTAGGTTCTGGAAATTAACATTTGAAATAAAATGTTATGTATATAAAAGAACTATAATTTAAATGTAAGAGTATTGAAATTCATACCTTATGGAAATTTGGTTCCACACTATATCTACATCTAGAAACGACATGAAATTAATGCTCGTACTGGATATCAAAGATCAAATAATTGTTACACGATTTAATATGGCAGAAACATAGTATATGCTAATTAACCCGTGGCGCATTTATGATAGACCAGAATATTGGTCATCCATGTACAATAAATCGAATTAACCTTTCAACCATTCGAATAGAGAATAAAGCTTAATTTCTAGCTATTCAGATGAAACTAGAACATTGGAATCTCTATGAGGTGAAAACGCAGACTTTCGACAAGAAATCATCAAATGATTTTGAAATTGGATGTCAACAAAGTGAAGAGTTTAATTAATTATTCAAAATTAGAAACCGATACTAAGATTTTTAGAAATTTCAAGTGTAGATATTGACTGTGTAAATAATAACTAGGTTTACACGAATGTACCAAGAGTATAGTCTCCATCGCACAAAACACCAAGGAGCGACAGGAGGCTGTCGAGATTTCCATCTGCGTTTTTGAGAAATGCTATTAGTGTTAACGACTTATAGAAGGACATATCTAAATATAATTAAAACATTACTAGACTGTATTGAAAATTAGTAAAATAGAAAATACCTCGAAATTTTGGAACAAGCATAGACAGGAAACTGTCTTAGAATAGTTTCTATAATTTTATACAACTAGAGGACAACCTAGCATTTTGGGTACTGGAAACACTGAATTGAATAAATTCATAACGAGGGCTTCATGAATTAATAACACGGTTACAATAGTAAAAACGAAAATATGCAGCAAGGTAGTATTACCAAATGCTACTAATTCTGTGCCAGAACTAGGGTAGGACGTTCACAGTTTCTTCATTTTACAAAAATGTAGTAATAAGCAAAAACCGAAAATTATGAAATCTGAAAGTGGACGTGTGGATAAAACATGAAGTGTAGAAGAAGGCAATTCTAGTTAACCAAAATATTGCTTCAGAGATAAACAAGAAAACACCATTTCATTATTGCATGAACATAACAAGCTCATAAGAATAAAAACTAAGAAATCACAGATGGTGATTTAAAACAAATTTCATGACATTAGAAATGGGAAAGGACCCTAGAACGTGAACGTATTAACTGAAAATTCGAAGAAAGTAGTCTCAGCGTAGAGCTCCTCTTCATACCAAAGACATTGTTCTGTTGGCCATCGTTCAAACGAAATTCCAGAAAGTAATAAGAGTAGATGAAAAGAGATACGACGCAGAGTGGAAGGACAACAAAAAAGACAAATGAAACTGAACCTCCGCCTAAATGGTGAACTTTTATGGAGCCATTAAACCCTAATCCAAATTTGATCAAAACCGTCCATGTGTCATTAATCCAAAGTGGTATGAGAGTTCCCGCGGCTCAAAAAGTTCTGTGCAGGGCCATGTGACTCAGTACTACAAGATTTAATACAACCATATCCCTAGTTGTCCCATGCAAAGTTGTTTCGTATCCCAAAGTGATACGATGAGTACAACCTAGGTTAACGAAAAGTTGTAACCTACCTCGGAATCACAACCATTCATAAATACTAATATTTTCATTAATGAAGAGGACTATTCGAAAAAAGAACCAAATCAATATCATATCTTATGTCAAAAGCTATTGACAAATAAGTAAATCTGTGAGCCTCATTTGAAAGGTAAGTCCACGTAGGCAGATTAGATGTGTCATGGTGTTAATGAAATTATCAATAAGTATTCAATTCATTGGTGGAAGAGTTAATAGTATGGTTTAGTGGCAATTGTATGTGGTAAGAAGCAAATACCTATGGACGTGTTGTAAAAGCATTATGATACGAAATTTAACAAGATTTTCCTTATAAGTTAGAAACGTAAACCTCATTAAGGGTATTTTAGATTATACCAAACAATAAGTATGTACATATACTATATCAGTCTTAGAGGTTAGGGTATAAAAAAAAATGGATTTAATCTTGGGTGATGCAAATACTCCTCTTATTTGAGGAGGGTGGATATAAATTTCATATAGTCCCTATAAGTGTATGTCTAGCTTGTAAAGGTTAGGAAAATGTAAATTCATACACAAGATGAGTAATATTTCGCAAAGTATCAAAGAACTAGTATCAAATTGATAAATGGTTTTAATAGTTAAGACGAAACTTTAACTATAGAATTACAATCTATTGCGAAGATTAGAAATTGAATTAAGGTTTTTTAAGTTGAATGTTAGTCCTTAATATCATGTAATAAACATAAGGACATATAATAGTAGAAGAAGGTGACCGTTAAGGCAGATATATCGTCATAATATGATGAACAGAAATCTGACCCTTTGTGGAAAGAAGTATGAACGCTATACTTACAACAACAACAACAACCAAAAAAGGGAGATGTTATAGAAGAGGCCAATGATCCATGTGGATGATAGTCTCCTTCCCATAGTATAATGTTCACATTGTTAGTAAGCCTGCATGATACAATACATTTCCTTATCATAGGTTGGGTACCTTCAAACAATATTAGAGAGTGTCTCATTGTGATAGGCTATCGTATGCCCTTGTTGAGTGAGGGCTGCACCAATAGCATAATCAAAGGCATTTGTCTCAATCTCAAATGGTTGTTGCAAGTGTGGCAAGGTGAGGATTGGTGCAGAGCGAAGGTGGTGTTTTAGTTTAATCAATTCCTTATGTTGTGACTCAAACCAAAAAAAAAACTTTTTCTTTTGCTTTGCCTTTAGTATCTTGACCAAGTTCCAAGTGATATGAGAGAACCCCAACACAAATATCAAATAAAAATTATCAAGGACCATGAAGCTACGAAGCTCTATTAAATTCATCGGGGTTGGCCAATCCTGAATGAGTTGGATCTTAGCTGGATCCACATGCATGCCTTGAACACCAATTATGTAGCCTAAATATTCAACCTCTTCCATGCCAAAGGAGTATTTCTCTGGGTTGGGACATAGCTTGTGTTTTTGTAGGGTTTGAAGGACCTATCGAATACGTTGCAAGTGCTCTACCCAACACTTGTTTAAGATGAGGATATCATCCAGATATACAACCACGAATGAGTTGGTGAAAGGCCACAAGATGTCATTTATCATCCTCATAAAATCTGCAGGGGCAATTGTCAACCCAAAGGGCATGTCCAACGACTCAAAGAGACCCTCCTTCGACTTGAATACAATATTCCATACATTCGTGGGTTCTATTGGAACTTGGTGATATTCGAACTTCAAATCAATCTTATTGAAGTACTTAGCCCCCCTTGAGTGGGTCAAGAAGGTCATCAATCCTTGGGATCGGGTATTTGTTCCTAACTATGAATTTGTCTAGTGCTCGATAACCGATGTAGAGTTTCCAGGTCCCATATTTCTTCTTCATGAGTACAATTGGGCTCCCACAAGGTGAGGAATTTGGTCATATGTGCCCTTTTTGTAGCAACTCTTGGATTTTCCACTCGATTTCTTCATTTTTCATCAAAGAGTGGTGGTAGATTAGCCCATTAGGTATAGGTCCACTGGGGGTCATATCGATCGAATGCTTGACCCGATAGTGCAAAGGTACCCCTGTGGGAGAGAATAATATGTCCTTGTACTCTTCCATGACCTTGTCCACTCGCTTTTTTTGTGAAAAGTGGTGAGCCCTGGTATTGCACCAAGAGTGTTGCAACTCCCAAGGGTTGCCCTACTTTACTTTATCAACCTGGGGTTCGTACAAACTTGGAGGTGACAGTGCTATATACACAGCAGATGCATTCTGCTCATGTCATCCTCTTTTGCTTTACAAAAGGGTGTTATTTCTTAAACTATGATAAGAACTGGAAAGTAAATTGTTGGAAGGAAATGACAGAAAGGGAACTAACTTAATTTGCAGAAAAGAAATGACATAAATGAAACTAATTTAATTTGAAAAAATCAAATGACATAAATTAACTAACTTAATTTGCAAAAGGAATGGCGGAAAGGAAACTAATTCTAAACCACACTTAACTTGGCTAATCGGCTAAACACACCCTACTTATCTTATTCTCTATATACCATGCTTCTATCCATGATCTAACTAAACTTGAGAAAGTGTTGCTTGCAGTTCGGAGAAAAAGGGGTTAAGGGTGCTAAGGGAAGGCTAAACACATGAAACAAGGCTCAGAAGTATGAAAAAGGGTTTAGACTTTATTAAAACTTATAATATCACAAAAATCCTTTGGAGTGGGAGGCTTTAAAAAGTGTGATGGCAGAATTGCGAGGGGAGGATGGAAGTGCGATATCGCAAAGTCGGAGGGGTAGCAGAAGTGTTGTTTGGGAGCGGGAGAAAAATGCGAAATGCGATGGGATAAAAACTGCGAAATGTGACGTGATGACGTGGCAGTAGGTTCAGTCGTAGAGTACAAGAGCGATATCACAATCGACATTGGGAGCGGAACGTGTTACAAGAACCAAATGAAAAATGCAATTTGTGTTTGCGATGTGGCGGAGTACGGAGAATTATCATAATCGGCGTTTGGAGTGGTAAGTGTTAACAAGAACCAAATGGAAAAGCGATTTGCAATTTGCGAAAGGATTTGCAGTAAGTTCAAAGGAATGGGGAAAGGTTAGTTTTTTTGAATATTTTAGTGATAATCAGCAAAGGTAGGGTAAAGGGAAAATCACAATAGTGCTGAAGAATGGAAAAGGAAGGAGAGGGTGGCTCCTATGGGATGCAAAATGCGATAGCGGGAATTTCGATGAGGAAAGGGCGAAGGTCAAACTCTTAGCAATTTTAAGTGTTTTGTGAATAAAAGGGCGGCAGCTGCAATAAAAGAAATAGGAGGGAAATGGAGGCGTAACAATAGCAATGGAGGCATAAAAACAAAGATGGAGAATGAAGCGAGGAGGTGCCAATGGACTTCCCTAGTACTTTGATTCTTATTCCTGTAAACGTCTCTACTGATCTATGCACGGAAAAAACATAAATGCATGAAAAGACAATACAAAAGGAAGGCTGAAAATGGTAAAGCAACTCTACTCTAATCTCATAAATACTGAATAAAAATCAATTTTTGCGTATGTGGAAAGGTTTAGCCTCCTCGAGCTCTATTGGAAAAGAGGAGAAGGGAGGTCTTGATCCATAGCTTTTAGAGTTTTCCCCTCTATTCTATTACTCATAATCAAATGAAACCTACAGCATCACACTGAAAGCAAAAACTAAGTAGCGATGGAACTATCAGAAGCAAAACTAACTGACTGGCAGAAAGCAAAGAACAAGTACAACAAAGAGGTTGCAGCACATGGATTGGGCCCTAACTCACACACCTAGCTCTCTGAAACTTAAATCAGTAAAATGAAATCAGTCTGCTCATTTCTGAGAGAATATTCTCGTACATTTCTCAAAGTTTAGTCGCTGAGTACAATAATCAAAAGATCAATAACTTGTAGCAAAGTTCCCAATAGAATCAAATCCTTCCTAGCTCTAGCTCTGCTCAATTTATTCTATAGGGTAGCTACCAACAGCTCCCTTGAAAATAGTGATTGAGTCCACTTGACTCCAATTAAACATAGATTGAGTGCACTTTGGTCTTTGAGTTGCTTGGCTGCCTATGGAATTCGAATTGTGGGAGATAATCATTGGGGATCCTTTGGTTGCCTTCGAGAGTTAAGGAGGGTGGACAATCCTCCTATAATTTCTCCTTGCTATCTCCTTCAATTCTTTATGATAAAATCTTCAAAAATCATGCCAATTACTCATGATTTTCTGCACTTAACCTCATATTAGGCACTCAGAGTATGTTAGCCTTAATCACCACCTATACTAGCATCATAAAACAAAATAACAAAAAAAATGCAAGAAAAAGAGATTTAAGAAGGCAAAAAGGTGACCATTAACCCCTCCAAATATGTCTAATGATGGAGCTCATCACAAAGCAACCCTTTTTGGATTCCATGGATATGGCCATGATATTCCCCTTGCTTTGAGAGAAAATTGGGAAGAAAATATATTTCCCAATATGGGAGATGATCTCACTGTATTACTTAGCAGAGATAAAAGAAATGGCAGTAGGTGGGGCTACCTCGGTATCTTGTATAGTTTTTTGCCCGAGCAATAATAACAGTACGAGGTTTGGACTCATGCACAACATGATGCTTCCACGAGTATGGTTGACCTACTAAAACATCACAAAATTCAAGGGGAGCAACATCACATAATACCTCGTCTGTGAAAGGCTTGATGTTGTAAGAGAGGTGACATTTTTGGATGACGCAGAGATCTCACCTATGGTGGAGCCACCCAATGGTGTATGGTTGCAGGTGTGGTGTTGTCGGTAGGCCCCACAACTTAACAAATTTTGTTGATATGAGGTTATTTTGAATCCCACAACTGACAGTGAACTACAATGGAGAACCCTTCACCCACATTTGTGAGTGGAAGAGATACTCACCTCCTCTGAATATTCGGGCTCACTTTTCATGACCTTGGTGGTGCAACAGTGGCGTTGGGTTTTACAACAATGATTTGTTTCCCCTTGTTGGTTTCTGGCTCAGATTTAGAACATGCATCTAATTGTGAAGCTTTCAACTCAAGTAATAGTGACTGCTTTGCACGACATTCAGTTGTGTTGTGATTGAGGCTCTTGTGGAACTCACACCACTTTCTCCTGTATTTCTTCATCTTCCCATTGCTATTCTTTGCTTATGGATTTGACGGATTGTCATAGGTCATTCCACCTTGGCTATGTCCTTTGTTCTGCAACTTAGGGTTTCCCTTGCCTTGCTTTAGATTCACAAATCCAGAGTCTTGCTTCTTCTATTTAAATTTGTGCTAAATCTTGACAACTTATTGGTATGATGCGCCATGTGAGGATGTCCAAGAACTCCATTTTTTCTTGGATGTATTTGTGCAAACAATCATAATACTTGAGCACCATATGTCGCTCAAAGTCCTTCATACCCATCTTCATGTATAGGGTGTGAAAAATATTTGTGAACTATGGCACTTATTAGTCCCTTTCTTGTCGTAGAGTGGTCCAATTTATGTACTTGTCTTCATATCTCCTAACAGGGTATTATTGTTCCTTAACAAAATCTCATAAAGAGTCCCAAGAGGGAGTGGCAGGAAATAGTGAGGATCCTTCCTTGGCCCTTTAATCACAGCAAGTTTCCTACCAGTCCTTGACATGGAGGGTGACTTTAAGGAGTGAAAAAGTACTCTTTTCTCTATTAGGAAAATTATGGACTGAAAAATATCCTTTCAAATGATTTAACCATTTATCTAGAGCATATGAGTCTATCTAGACTTCAAATATGAAAATGTCAAAATTGAATTGTACCTTAAAAGGGATGACACCTCCAGAAGTTACAGTTGGATGAAGATGTGTCGCCCATTGGTATCTGTAAAAGGATTTGGGTAAAATTATCCTCCATCTCGTTCCTTTGTCGCTCGAGGGATTCTTCGAGAAACAATTTCATGGGGTCTCCTGCTCCCTCGTATTTCTTTTCTTTTTCCATGGGAGGCCACCAAGGTCGGCGAGGATGGCCTTTCAAGGGTTCAAGCAGTTCGATTCCCAACTCCTTATACCCTGACCTTGTTGGGGACATGCACAAAAAAATAGAGATACCAGACCGCACTGATACCACTGGTCCAGATTTATGAAGGAATGAAACGAAATATAAATTTAAAACAGAAACACAGAGATACAATGAAACTAAACTTTAATTAATAAATAACAAATGTTGAAAATTGTTTACATGTATAATGAAAGCAAACTAGCTTGAACGATGGTAACTTATCTTTGACAAGGGATGTGATGGCTACATGCTTCTGAATTTTGTTACAATGAGGCTCGAAGGATTTTTTATCATGAGAAAACAATGAGAAGCCTTGAACATCCAAAACCTAACCCTAGGAGATGAAGCACCAAAAGGTATGGGCCCGATGTGGTTAGTTGGAACATTGACTTCCTGGGGTCGTAACTTTGGCATAGGATCTTCATTTGGCGCACATAATAACACATTATAAAGTTTTATTCAAGGACAAAAAATTTCGATTGCAAACGTAAATCTTCAATCAATGTCTTCCCAATTCCCCAAAAAATGCCATTTAGGGCCTCAAAACAAATCTAGAAGTTTAGGACTCGAAAACTGCAAAAAATATAAACCTGTCAAAATAGGAAACTATGCTAAAAAATAGGAAACTGATAGAAAATAATGTTGGGGGTCCACGTGGAATAGGAGGGAGGCCATCGATATCCACCTGGATCAACACACTTCTCTATGATCTTCGGGTTAATATAGTTGAAATTAGAGCCTGATTCAATTAAAATAGAAATAGGCTGGTTGGCGACCATACCTTCCATTTTGATCACTGAGGCTTGATGATATACTTCCCTATTTTCCAATGTTGCATATATTCAAGGAACATTGTGGACCACTTCACTCACCTTCACTACATCTTGAACATTATACAACCTCATGTTATTTTGTTGCGGGTGAGGATAGTCCTTCCACAACTAGTTCTCTCAATATCTCTAGCACTAGAGTAGTATTATTTTGGGCATTGCGGCTCCTCCTCCTATTATTCTAACAAATTGACCTCCATTGGAAACAATGAAATTTTGTTGGGATTCACCCCTAGTAGGAGTGGTGAACTCGTCATTTATCCCTTTGTGTTTATATCCTGAGGGTTTCCCATTTTCATTTGAAACTGGCCTTATCTCTCTTCTTCCAGTTTTTTCAAAACTCGTCCTTATGCCTGGACTGATCATAGCAGTACTTATTGATCATAGCAGTACTTAGCCTTTTAGATTGTGTCCTCCAATGCCCTTGGGTCATCAGATTCAATTTTGTATTGGTAGGATTGCAGTAACCGATTGAGGTACCATTGAATCTTCACCTTCTCAATGTAATGTTCCCAATTTTTAGCCTTAAGCTAGAAGGAACATTATAGTTAGCAGTAGATGAATAAAATGGATAGGGAGGCCCATTAACCGCTTTAGAAGAGAAAATAAAATTCCTCATGTGAAAAGGGGAAGAATAAAGCAGCTGGATTGAGCACCTACAAGTGTGAACAGGATTGGATCATGTTGATTCAATCATATTTGACCAAGTCCACATGCATTATCTAGATACATTGTATCTCCATGATGGACTGCGCAGTTTGAATGGAGGAAAACTTGCATGGGCTAGGTGGCACATATGGATGGGACCCATTGTGGAGAGGAGCACTTGCAATATATGGAGAGGAGGGTAGCCATTGTTATTCATGCTTGGATTATTATTTTCTTTGGTCTGTTGAGACTTTGCTTCCTCTTGTTGTTTAGCAAGGTTACAGTGTTGTTTAGCACAAGGGTGTTCTCGGTCGGGAATCCCTACCTCATCCTCGGGGAAGGAGAGGTTCTTGAGCTTAATTTCCTCATTTTGGCATTTTGGCCAAGCTACCTTCTTCAGCTACAGCATAGTTTCTGTTTAGATCTGGGTTGTGTTGCAAGGTGCAGCAAAGGAGGATCTCTTTGAGCCATTTATGGGCTTGTTTTTCAGTGGAGAGTTTGTCTATCCATTGGAGGATCAGCAAGGGATGTTCCCGAGCATATCTCCACATATTGGCATTGGGCCAAAGCATCTCTGCACTTTTACAGTGCAGTCCCTTCCAGGAACTGCATCAATTTTCAGAGAGCAACTGCAGCAAGGTTTAATACCTTGATTTTTGCCAAGTTTCCTTGGGAAAGGGCCAACCCTTCCCCCGGAAAGCTAGGAAAAGGGATTCTAATCCCTATTGTACTTATTTAAGTCATATTCATGTAATTTTGCAGTAAACTACATTATTTTGCAGACTGAATATTCAGATCTACTTCTCTTGTACTCAAGCTGTCAAGAAACCCTTGCCGAGTTATCTCATTTTGTGTAAAAGAGGCTAGATCTCTGTTCTTCTCCATGTATTGATGTAATAAACTCTATATCTGATATTTCTATCATATTACATCTGAAACCCTCATAAAATCACGTCGTGCAAGCTTCGGTAATTTCTGCATATAATAAGTCATGGGATTTGGGCCTTTTTGAGCTGTATCGGGGTCGAGAGATTTGTTTATCATAGCTAAAGTCATTTGTTTCTGATGAAATTTGGTATGTGAGTCCCACATGACCCAAGCTAAAGGATCCCACCGTAATTTCCCCTTATTTTTACACAAATCTCATAAATTAACATTTTTTGGTGTTGGAAATGCTGATTTTCCCCACTTTTGATTGAGGGAATGGGTCATATTTCTTGCTGCTATATATATGATTGATGGAAATGTGATCTAATACATCTTATGAGCTATATTGATGCATCTACAACTCTATAATATCTTAAGATATTCTTATTTTTGTAGAAATCCCTTATTTTGGGATATTACAGTGGTATCGAAGCATCGATCTTGGCTCAGCCTGTGCATCCAAGACATCATGCCATTAGGAGGAGAAGCTTCTCATAGAGAAGAGAAGTTGTGCAGAAGAAACAAAAGCATGACTCCATTATTTGGAGGAATGAAGGAAGAGAGGATCTCCCTGCTTATTTTCCAAGATATGAAGAATATCAAAGAAGATCTCAAGGAGATGAAAGGGGAGCAGTGTAGAAGATTTATGAGATGGTTTGAAGCAAGCCCTAGCTATTCACTTGATGGGTGTGAGCATTAAACCACACATGCAGATCCACAGCACAGTCTATTTCCCACATTTACTGCAAGAAGGATGGAGGAAGAAGATGCACCAAGGGAGGAGACCTTGAGTGACTATCTTCAGGAGTATGAATCTCAATCATGGAGATTCAAGGAGCACTTGGACTTCCAGGGGCTTTTCAAACTCAAGGAGGCAAGATCCAGCAGCCACAAAAGAAGCCAGAGGTAGAATTTTTCTATCTCACTTTGATGGATCAACAGAGTGCACAGCCAAAGCTTGGGTAGGAGAGCTAGATGCCTATTTTCAGCTACACCAAGTTTTAGAGAAGGAGGCCATCAGAGTAGCAGCGCTGCACCTCAAAGGTATGGCCCATGATTGGTGGTTTAATGATTCTACTTCATTTAGTCATGCAAATGTAAAAACTTATGTTGGATTCACTAGGGAATTGGTGAGAAGATTTGATAGAAAACATTGTGAACCATCATTTGTTAAAAACAAAAATTCAAACACTTTGCATGAGTTGGAGAGACCTATTGAACCAAATCCACTCCATATGTTTAAAGGGGATAAAAACATAAATGATATTTTTCCAAGGGCAAGATCCCCACTTATTGAAGAGCCCTCTTCTATTTGTGAAGACGTGGACTCTTCTCCTTTAAGAGATGACCAAGATCAAGGGTCTCTCATTGAGGATGAGGCATTCTCATATATGGAAGAAGAGGAGAAGGATCAGCACCAAGGGATGATGAGCATTCACCCTTATCTATTTCGGGAGGTTTATGCACATAAGGAGGGGACTGCACTGCGCAGTGAAGAGAGGGACAACTCAGTCCACTCATATATACAGTCCACTTCAGATTTTGATGTCTCACTACATGGAGGCATTCCACTTGGGAGGCCACCAGATCTAGAGTTTATGGGAGACATCTTGTCTTTGGGTTCACCACTCTTGTATTTTGGAGAGGTGAAGAGTTTGGAGAAATACTTTGGCATGGGGGATGTCAAAGTAGCAGGTAGCAGCATGAGGAGAGCTTCACATGCCATATCACTAGTGTTGTCTCTTGGGAGGATTGATCCATATTGGAGAGCTCAGCTCTTGGTAGAGTACTCCAAGTATATAAGTGCATGTATGATTCTTGATGACCCGGATAGAGATGATTAGTATATGGTGTATGATGTGGTCATATATTCTAATGGCAGAGTATTCTTGACTAGAGCTTCTAAGCTCAAGGAGAAGACGCTTCGTGCAGCACATGAGGACTTCCTTTCCATGCATTATGATGCATATCTTTCTTTGGCAGAAGAGTTCACTTGGGAGGGCATCCAGCATGACATATTTCAGCATATGGAGCGATTCATAGCCCGGATGGTGATAGAAAGGAGGTCACAACCACTTCCCTACTCATTGGAGGTGAGGGAAAGATTCTGGTTGAGCCATTTCAGCTCGAGATCTCAAGTACATGATGGAGGAGGTATAATTTCACATTTTGTATTGTACTTCTTTTCCTTGTTTGAGCAGCATGATGTATCAAGAAGAATTATCTCTTCTTGCATATTGTATGATGATGTACTTGCAGCTACTTGTAGCATTGATTTTGGCTATCTTTTTGGTGGTTTGTGGGGGAAGCCACATGATTCTTGGTGTGCACCATTGACACCACATTGTATCTTCATGTTTCCATCTTATGAGATGATTGTGGCAGCAAACAAGTGGCTGGTGAAGCACTTGTTTTTTTTTTTTGAGGTAGGCATGGAATGCACTGTGCTGGTTCCTTGTGTGGAACTTTGATTCACTCTCTGGTTTTCATTTGGCAGCTTGTTTACATAGTATTTTGCTTCCATATATTGCTGATATGTTTGTACTCATGGGAAGCTTTGTTTGGAGAGTGGAATTTGAGATGGATATGCCCATTGGGAGTATGGTTCTCCCTCTTTTACATGTTGTATGTTTCAGGAGAAACAATGGGCACACCATGATTGCCACAACACACCTCTTTCCTTCATGTAGGAGGAGCCATTGGGAGAACTTGCGTTCTTGGAGGAGGCACTTCATGGTTGACTTATCTTGTGGGGAAGCTTGGGCCAATTTTGAAGGCCATGAAATTACAGCCCAATATCAGCAACCCCTCATACTTACCACAAATGGAGAGAGAAACTACTTGGATGGGAAAATATAAACTCTTCATTCAGCCCCAACACATTACATAAACCGAGGTTGCAAATTTCTTTGATGAGCTACCTAGGATGGCTCATTTCATTTGGATGAGAGCATGGAGTGAGATTTCCCCTGTGTATCATCACTCCTACCTTGAGGAGGCCATGAGATAGCAAGGAGGTTTCCACTTACACCTTCCACCATTTTATGATGTGAGCCATTTGGTCATGCATCTTTGGGAGGAGACATTGGAGGGAAGGTTTGTTGCAGATTATCTTGAGCAGTGGTGGGGACTATTGATGAGGAGGCCACAAGAGGAGAAGGGGGAGGAATTTTTCTCTCTCTATGCAGTTGCTTGAGGACAAGCAACATTTTGGAGGGGAGAACTATAATGTTCCCAATTTTTATCCTTAATCTAGAAGGAACATTATAGTTAGCAGTAGATGAATAAAATGGGTAGGGAGGCCCATTAACCTCTTTAGAAGAGAAAATAACATTCCTCATGTGAAAATGGGAAGAATAAAGCAGTTGGATTGAGCACCTATAGGTGTGAACAGGATTGGATCATTTTTATTCAATCATATTTGACCAAGTCCACATGCACTGTCTAGATACATTGTATCTCCATGATGGACTGCGCAATTTGAATGGAGGACAACTTGCATGGGCTAGGTGGCACATATGGATGGGACCCATTGTGGAGAGGAGCACTTGATATATATGTAGAGGAGGGTGGCAATTTTTATTCATGCTTGGATTATTATTTGCTTTAGTCTGTTGAGACTTTGCTTCCTCTTGCTGTTTAGTAGGGTTGCAGTGTTGTTTAGCACAAGGGTGTTCCCGGTCAGGAATACCTACCTCATCCTCAGGGAAGGAGAGGTTCTTGAGCTTCATTTCCTCATTCTGGAATTTTGGCCAAGCTACCTCCTTCAGCTACAACACAGTTTATGTTTAGAGCTGGGTTTTGTTGCAGGGTGCAGCCAAGGAGGATCTCTTTGAGCCATTTATGGGCTTGTTTTTCAGTGGAGAGTTTGTCTATCCATTGGAGGATCAGCAAGGGAGGCTCCCGGGCATATCTCCACATCTTGGCATTGGGCCAAAGCATCTCTGCACTTTTACAGTGCAGTCCCTTGCAGGAACTGCGTCAATTTTCAAAGATCAGCTGCAACAAGGTTTAACCTTGATTTTTGGCTAGTTTCCTTGGGCAAGGGTCAACCCTTCCCCAAAAAAGCTAGGAAAATGGATTCTAATACATATTGTACTTATTTAAGTCATATTCATGTAATGTTTCAGTAAACTACATTATTTTTCTGACTTAATATTCAAATCTACTTCTCTTGTACTCAAGCTGTCAAGAAACCCTTGCCGGGTTATCTCATTTTGTATAAAAGACGCTAGATCTCTGTTTTTCTCCATGTATTGATGTAATAAACTCTATATCTGATATTTCTATCATATTACATCTGAAACCCTCATAAAATCACGCTATGCAAGCTTCAGTAATTTCTGCATACAATAAGTCATGGGATTTGGGCCTTTTTGAGCTGTATCGGGATCGAGAGATCCGTTTATCATAGCTAGAGTTATTTTTTTCTGATGAAATTTGGTATGTGAGTCCCACATGACCCAAGCTAAAGGAACCCACCGTCATTTCTCCTTAGTTTTACGCAAATCTAAAAAATTAACGTTTTTTGGTGCTTGAAATGTTGATTTTCCCCACTTTTGATTGAGGGAATGGGTCATCTTTCTTGCTGCTGTATCTATGATTGATGGACATGCGATCTAATACATCTTATGAGCTATATTTCTGCATCTCCAACTCTATAATATCTTAAGATATTCTTATTGTTGTATAAATCCCTTATTTTGGGATATTACACTCATATTTGATGTACGACACATACCTCAACAATTCTAAGATTTAGTTGGTGTAATCATCTACGATAAGTTTCTATAGCTTAAGCTCATGGAATTATTTAAATTTTTTCTCATAGTACCTCTTAGATAGGCACTTCTCAAGGAAATAATTTTCAAATATTCTCCATGACAATTATTTCTCTTTGATGCCCTTGAAAATTCTCAAAACCTCCCACCATATATCAACCTTGCCCTTCAAGCTAAAAATGGCCACTCTAGCCTTGATACTTTCAAATTGTTCATGGAATCTGGAATATTTCTTCAATCCCAACAACCATGCCTCTGCTTCTTCAGCCTTCTTAATTTCTCGATCAAAACTGGGGGGGTTTGGCTTTCTTGAACTATTCGAGCATTTCATGCCTCTTACTTCTCCTTTGTTGATGGGTTCTTTAGTTACAACACAAGGCAATTGGTGATGGTTGCTTGATTCTATGTCTATTATGTTGAGTGGGGTTTCTCCCCTCACTATGTCTTCACTCGCTTGCATATGCCTCTTCCTTGACTTTTTGCCTTATGCTCTATTTTCTTCTAGTCATTGCTTCCAAATTTTAGACAGAATTTGCTTGGATTTGTGCCTACTTGGGTAGTTGAAACTAATTTCATGTTGCTTTTGTTGGGAATCATGATTGCTATTAGACCAAAACCCATAGGTGTTAGTCAACGATCGCATTGCCATAGATAAGGATCCACAAGATGCGGTTAGTCCATGTCACAAAACACACGGGGAGCGTTGGCTTATCCAATGTCCAACAATCTCCCCCCCAACGTGAGCCAAGTGTGTATCGAACTCGTGACCTACGCTCTGATACCAATTGATGAACCCTTAACTAAACTAATAGGGGGGGTGAATCAATTTAGTCCATTCATGGACATTAAAATTCTTTTTGTTTAACATATTAACTAAAACATTACATGAGCAGCTTAACTAATAGAGACCAACAAACTGAATATGTGAACAACAAGTAATAAGAAGACCGATACATCACATTAGCACATAGTAACAATGCATATGGACACCAGATATAAGTGGAAACCCATAAGGGATAAAACCACAATTTTATTATTGTTGTGATGCAAAGGCAAGCTCCTACTCCTTATTACATGTGCTTTTTTGTAGGCTCCAACCTACAGGAGGCTGCTACCTCAAATTTCTACAAGCTACAACATGAAAGGAAGCTCCAACTCCCATGTGTTTTCTGCAAGCTACAACCCACAGGGGGCTCTTACCTCAACCAAATCCAACTGAACATTTATCAAGACACAACTTGAAAGGAGACTACAATCCCCTCACACAAAATGAAAACAATATGTTGATTTACCTGGTTATAAATTTTGCATACCTCCATACTTACTTCTGCCTCTTCTCCCCTTCAAATCTGCTTCACGTTAGCTTCCTATGCACCATGTAACTAATGCAAAATATGTCAATCAACTCTCACACATTCTCCCACTCTCTAACCTTGCAATGCACTCCAAAATGACATCTTTTATAGAGATAATTTGATGGTTTTTTAATTCCACATAGGAATATTAAGTGAATAGGCTTGACTCTTTGCCTTCCACTCATTCGTTTCCAAACTCTTCATATCTTGAATATATGAACAAAAGTAGATAATTTATCCAATATTAATTTCAGCAATATGTAATGATTAAATGCACCATCCTAATGCAAATATCAAATAACAACATTTATCATTAATGTATAACCACATTCTTTGCAACACCTTTCCCTTTCCCTTGGAATATTGCCTTTGCATCACAACAATTTAACTCAATCAACAATTTTACATCATTACAAATTATTTAATTTAGCAGCTCCACTGCACTTTTGTCTTCTTTGCCTTACTACTCCTTTAAACCTTTGTTGGTCCTATGAACTGCTCATTTGCCATCAATGACAATATTTCCAACAGTCCCCCCCTTTGGCATTGATGGCAACACATTTATCCTCCCCCTTTCATTCTAAGAAGTGTCTTCCTTCCTCTGATTATTGAGAAGTGTCTTCCTTCCTCTGAATACCTCCCCCTTTGACATCAATGGCAAGGGGGTTACAAATGTCTTGTAGACTGAAGAAAAAAATTTCTCAGTGTAATTCCATCATTGCATTACTGCTCTCTAACGTGCAATGAACATTATTGCTCTGTAAGTTCTGCATAAACATTGTTCATTCTGTCATTGAATGAATGCCACTTCATATGGCTTGTTGGGGCTGCTCCATATGATATATAAGTGTTGTTAAGAGAAAACTTTGTAAATCATTGCAATTGTGTGTATATACACAATAAACTGATACCATCCAAATAAGTTCCTTGCACTTGCATAATGGTGAGGACGATAATAAAAACACTCCATCGAAATAATACAAGAATAATGAAGATGCTCCATGTGATATATAAAATCTGCTCCAAATATACTTCAGACTCTGTTAACATTGCAAAAGCACTACAAAACATTGTTGTAAGGACACTTTAAAAAAATGCAAGGACTTATAGTGTGGCAACAAATCTTATTGGAGGAAGAGAATTCTGAACAAGATCATTGATGTGCTTCTGGAAATAAGCAATAGGTTTTTCAAGATTGTTAAACATCTTTTTTCTGGATTTGAAACCTTTAGGACATACTCCCACGTATATATACTCAAATGCTAGCACAATATCACTATCTTTGAAATGCTACAACAAGACAAATGGAAACAACACCTAACTTTAAATCAATAAATTTGTGCAACATGTATATTATGAAGGTGCCAAAACCCCAACAACATCATTAGATCAAGCTGCTAAACCCTAGGCACTTAATAACATTGTCAAACAATTAGAAGTAATGGAATAGACTCATCATGTCATAACCCTAGCATATGTCCTCTGATAAAACATCAATAATAGTACAAGACACATAACATTCATATGTGCTCTCCTCTGTCCTTAGCAATAACAAACAACATACAAACTCTGACTTTGGCATCATTAACCTGCAATACGAACTCTAACTAAAATCTGTCATGGCTCCATCAACATCATAAGTATGGCCCTACAATATATGACCCACGCTCTTATGGCATCATATATTGATCTCATATTATCTACGCACAGAGGATATTTAATGAAATGAGAGTACAACATGGTAATATAATATGATGTCCAAATGAAATAATATAATATAATGTTTTTGCCACCATAATACAATATAACGTCGCTGCATTGTTGAAAATTAAAATAACGATCACCATGATTCCAATGAAGACGTTGCATTGTAGAAAACAGTAATTATGTGGTGATCCTCTACTTTATGACTTCTTAGATGATAAATACAAAATACAAGTCCACATGCAACCACTTGTCTTGAATGCCAGCATTCAAACAATCCATCTTCAAAATTGTCTTCACTCCATTTTCAATATGTACGAATGTCACGGGCCATGTGGCTTCACCTTCACTTTGACAATGACTCTTCTTGTTTTATGCAACAACTACTGCCAAAAATTGAATGTTGCGTGCCAATATTGATGCGAAGTATACTAAATACGACATTGGCATTTGAATAATGAATTGGGGTTGTCTGATGCCTACCCATGCTCCGAGAACAGCCACCTCGAGTACTCCCTCATTCTGAAACTACGAATGTTCTAAATGGATGAGGTGCACAACAATTCAAGAAATGCGAACTTTGGTCCTGTCATTGCAACAAGTTTGAATTACGGGGAGGGAGCTAGAGTTCGAGTGCAGTTGGAATGTGTGGAGGGTAGCGGCATGCATTAATGAAAACAAAGCTACATGGTGATAGATAACAATGTCAACCAACTATTTCCATCCACGTTTTCTAATGCCAACACTCCCTCCTCGTATCAACGCCACCTTATCATTGACACATCGTCACTCCAGAATGGAACAATGGCGTAACATACTACGATGACATCATAGCCAACTTGGTGTAGACCTAGATCTCACTATGCCAAAAAAAACACGTCTAGTGAGTTGGCTCCCTTCTTTAATACGTTTTGGGGTCCATGTTCTGATTGGAGGAGTTTCACCTCGCCTCAGCATCTTGACTATCTACACAACACGCTTTGGTGTAATATCCTTCTGAACTCTTTGTGTAATCGACAAGTTCTGGATTATTGTGCATCATTACACGAATTCAAAATATATATATATTAATGTTGCTCCAATACCATAGTATCATAAGGTTCCCAATCCCAACGGGTTGATGCAGCCTCCATGCCATGGTTAAATTATCATACCCAATATTTATTACAGATTAGACCAACTGATTTGGCATATGCATATATGAACTACAACGTCAATTCCGCCTTGAATGCTCGAGGTTATTATGTTGAGTTTTCTGACTCCTCCTTGAAAACGAGCACGAGATTATTTATACATCTTTATATATGTATATATATGTTATGTATCTATTGCTTTCTCATATAGATAGTGGTCATTGCAGGTTGAGTTAAAAAAAAATGAAATAATACAAAAATATTAACCATACAACATTACAACACAATATTGTGTTGTGACATATATATTAATTGATACAATGATATATCAACCGATAATATCCCTTAAGTGATACCGTTGCGTTAAAGCAATGATCTCAACCATGTCGAATTCTAAACATTACATCCATAATCATAACTCAACAACAACATCACCTTGCACATGACAGTGATTGTCAATTTTAACAAGCAGTGTGTTTACTTACATAATAGCTCCAGTGGCAGAAGTCATTCTCTTTCCTTTCGCTTGTTCATTCCCCTTGTGGATGTAATTTGTAATCTGACGAAGTAAGAGAATATTTGTAAATTTCCCATTTCGAGCTCACTCAAATGTCTAATGTCAAGGAAGAACGTCGATACGAGGAGGATTTATGACAATCTCAGATATGGACATTAAGATAAATTCGGAGGTGCAATAGCTCGCACAGTAAGAATTTCGGCCGCCATTGGAGCACAAGTATTAGTCAAAACCATAAATTGGCCTACTTATCACTATATCATGTTCTTTTATGCATTGGAATATTTTTTTTGTTTTTACACAATCTTTGATCATTGATTCACTGGCAATCTTCTAATGCTCCCATGCTCCCATGCCATGAGAATCATGATAAGTTTTGGTGAGGAGATCACCAGTACGACAAACTAGTGTTCATAAACCCGCATTATATATATAAGAGAGGGCCACAAGGTAAGAAGGTTGTAGTGTAAGAAGGCCGCATTAAAAGGTCGCATTGTGTATGTATAAACACAAACGTTCAAAAGCAAAGGCCGCAAGGAAATGTTGAGATTCAACAAGATGATGAGCTTAGTGAAAAGAATCGCCTTCACTAAGTGGGCCCGCAGGCTATTTTTGGCGCAAAGTCTATTTTTAGACATGTAGATAATATTCTATGAGTTGCAGGATGCTATTTGTGGATGGTTAGTCAAGTTGGAAAAATAGATGGAATTCTATTTTTAGACATATTGGGCGGAATCTATTTTTAGATTACCAGTCTAAAAATAGATATGTCGAATATTATTAGCTCTTAATAATATTTGGACTCTAAACATTATCTTATTCTCTTGAAGCACTTCAGTTAAGTGCACAGATGTGGCACAGTAGCTGGTGAAAGGAATTACGCTATTCCTAAGGGTTTACTAGAGCTAATGCATGAGGACTTCAGTTAGAACTCATGTTACAGAGTTTGGTGGAGTTATAGAAGTAGTTGGTGGAGTTGTGTTCAGTTTAACTCAGTCAGACACAATTGAGCTAGTTGTATCTAGTCTAACTGATTGATACACTAGTAAGAGTGGTGCGAATTAATTATTAATTAATTCACTAAATATTAACTCATTAATCAACTGAAGAATACATTAACTACAGTGCATGGACAGTTCAGTGGAGACCAGTGGAGAGATAGGTGAAAGAGCAAGTGTGACTATCAGTTGTGACTATAGTGATGCATTGATTGCATACAACACTCAGTAGAGATGCCAATGAGGATTGTGCAGTGCAAGACAGGTGGATTCGAGTTCATTCAGAGCCATTCTTCAGCAGGGATTACGCAGTAGAGGCAGGCTAGCAGGTGGCAGAGATCGGTGCATGGATTTGCAAGATCGGGCTTGATTAGTGTGTAGCGATTGTATTGTACTGAGAGCTTGATATGATCAACTTTGTATGAGAATTGTTACATGATCTCTATGACATATATTATATACATATAGTTGGGTTTTTCAACTTCAGGCTTTCCCGTTAAATCACTATGTTAATGTGTGTGATTTTTATGGTTTCATGTGTGCATTGCAATTGATTTAATTTCCGCATGTGATGATCAATGGTGGAATAGATTTTGTATTGTGCATGAAGTTAAAATAGTGTGTGATCATGAGAATCTTGGATATATAGCACATAAGTTATATAATTTCTACATGGTATCAGAGCAATATTGATCAGAGCAGATTGCAATTATTGAAACAGTTGAGTTTTGTGCTGGTGGAATTCGAATTTGCTGCAGTGTTTTCTTGGTGTCGAAGTTGAGCATTCATTGAAATGTATTTCAACGAATTGCGATTGGAGTATGCCCTTGAGGGAAACTCAAATTATATTTCATGGAAGGACATGATGGAGGCAGTGCTGGATGATAATGGGTTGAAGGAGTTCATAGATGCAGAAATTCCAAAACCTGCTTCTAGCGATGCAGCCGCACTTGATGCATGGAAAAAGAAGACAACAAAATGTCAAAGGATTTTTTTGGAAGGTGTGAAGGATCACACAGTGTCCAGCCTTCATGGTAAATCTTCTCCATTCTTGATGTGGAAAGCTTTGACAGAATTTTTCCAAAGCAGAAGCGACCAGAGGAAGTTGGCGCTTAAAGGCAAGCTCAGAAAAATAAAAATGGAGAAAGGAAACAGTATACCAAAGTACCTCATGAAGTTTTTCCAGTGCAAGGATGAGCTGGGAAGTGTGGGGGTTACTGTTGATGAAGAAGACTTGGTGATCTTGGCTCTCCTTGGGCTTCCAAAGAGTTGACATAGCTACGAGGACTCTGTCAATGGTCGGGAGAAACTGTCGGGATGGGAGTGACTTTGGTCGGATCTTGTGCAGGAGGAGATAAGGCAGGGTACCAGGGATGGATCTTCATCGAAGAATGAAGATGAAGAAAATTGCGCTTTGGTTGCCAAAGCAAGGAAAGGGAAGGGAAAGAAAAATCCTTCTCAATCTGGTGCGAAAGGCAAGAAGCAGGACTTGTCCAAGGTGAAGTGCTTTCACTGTCACCAACACGGACATTACGCCACTAATTGTCCACAGAAGAAGAAAAATAAGCAGGCTGCTAGATCTGTAGCTGGAGAGGCCTTAGCCTCACATTTTGAGCTGGATTTTTCGCTGATCGCATGCTTGGTTTCAAGTGTGATGGGATCGGTGTGGTTTCTTGACAGCGGTGCATCTTTCCATATTACGGGAGACAAAGATTTGTTCAGTGATCTGGATGAGAAGGATCTTGGAGTGCGCATCGAGATGGGCGATGATGGTAGATACAGTGCGAATGGTATCGGGACCATTTCCTTTGAGAGGGAGTCTGGTAAACCTTTCATATTTAAGGATGTCATGCATGTTCCAGGATTGAAGAAGAATATGATCTTTGTGGCGATGTTGGAAGACAAGGGCTATGATGTTGTCTTTAGCGAGGGAAAGGCTTTCCTGCGTAGTAAAGCAACTGGTGAAACCCGGAGGATAGGGGTTCGAGTTAAGAACCTTTATCAATTGCAGGTAGATGGTTACGCGGCAATGGCAGGCAAAGTAGAAGGAGTGGTGAGCCGGGATGAGGGCGAATTGTGGCACAGGAGATTGGGCCATCTTCACCATGGCGCTTTGAAAATTTTGCAGCAGATTTCTACCAGGCTTCCCAAAGGTACACTTGCGCAGTCAGATCAGTGCAAGAGATGTACTTTGGGAAAATTTGTGAAAGCCACCTTTCATGAGAAGGACAGTCACGCCACAACGATCCTTGAGAGAATTCACACAGAAGTGTGTGGACCTTTCTCATTAGCTTCGACAGCAAAGCACGGGTATTATGTGATATTTTTTGATGACTTTTCTCATAAGTGATGGATCTTCTTCATGCAGAAGAAGAGCGAGACATACTCAAAGTTCTATGAGTTCAAGGCGCTGGTTGAGAAAGAGTCAAGGAAGTAGGTGAAGGCTCTTAGGAGAGATAATCATGGTGAATTCATCTCTGGGGAATTCAAAGACTTTTGCAGCGTAGAAGGAATTCAAAGAGAGCTCATAGCACCTCATAACCCACAGCAGAATGGGGTCGCGGAGAGAAAGAACAGAATGATCGTGGGTGCTGCACGGGCGATGTTGCATGATCAGGGCCTTCCCATACACTTGTGGGCTTAAGCATGCAACACTGCGGTTTATATGCAAAACCGTTGTCCTCATAGAGTACTTGGCATGAGTACACCCGAAGAGGCGTTTTCTGGTAAGAAGCCTGATATTTCTCATTTGAAGATTTTTGGCTCACCTGTTTACATTCATGTGACGAAGGATGCCAGGAAGAAGCTAGAGCCGACCGCAGAGGTTGGGATATTTGTGGGGTACACTGATACACCCCACAACTATCGTGTGTATTTTCCAGACAGTCGGAAGACTGTTGTGCGACGGGATATCAAATTTCATGAGGAGAAAGCCATGAAGTTGTCTCTTGAGAGGGAGCTACACTTGCATGCAGATGAGGAGCTACTAGTTCCTAAAGATGAGCCTCAGGATGTGGATCAGCCACAGGAGGAGGTTCATGGAGTGGAAGAAACCACTCATGCAGCGCCAAACATCAGATGGCGGAAGCGCACTACAAAAGCTGAGCGACTGAATCTTGATGCAGTGCAGAATGTAGGAGCACCTACATCACAGCGCAGACAAAGACATTCACCTGACCAATTTACTGGATACATGGCTCTAATGAGCAATTGTATCGTGACAGAACCGTCTTCTTTCGAGGAAGCTGTGGAGGACCCTGCATGGGTAGATGCCATGGTGGAAGAGTATGATTTGATTGTCAGAAACAGTGCATGGGAGATTGTCCCAAGGCCGGAAGGGAAATCAGTGGTAGGTTCAAGATGGATATACAAAGTGAAGCAAGCTGCTGATGGGAGTGTCGAGAAGTACAAGGCAATATTTGCTGCCCGGGGCTTCTCACAGATCGAGGGGATCGACTATGAAGAAACCTTTGCACCTGTCGCAAGGTATTCTTCCATACGGACCATCCTTTCTCTCTCAGCGCAGATGGGTTGGCACATTCATCAGATGGATGTGAAGACTGCGTTCCTCAACGCAGTCATTGAGGAGGAGGTGTACATAGAGCAGCCTGAAGGATTCGAAATCTTCAGCAATGAGTCGCATGTGTGCAGGCTCAAAAGAGCGTTGTATGGTCTGAAACAAGCACCTCGTGCTTGGTACACATGGATAGACAGTTATTTCACCGGAATTGGTTTTACCAAGAGTGAGGTGGATCCTAACCTATACCAGATTGTGGTTGAGGGTAAGTTGTTGATCATTGTAATTTATGTAGATGATTTGATACTAACAGGTGATGAACTGTTGATACACTCATGCAAGGATGATCTTGCAAAGGATTTTGAGATGAAGGACTTGGGCCTCCTTCATTATTTTCTGGGATTGGAAATTTGGCAGCAGAAGGGTGGACTATTTGTGTCTCAAGGAAAGTATGCCCGGGAGATACTAGAGAAGTTCAACATGCAAGGCTGCAAGCCTATGGACACTCCTCTTCCTGGTGGTTGGAGGAAAGAGGACGCTACATCGGCAAAGGTAGTGGATGTCACTGTTTATTGACAGTTGGTTGGTTCGCTCATGTATCTAGTCAATACACGACCGGACATATGCTATGTTGTTAACCAACATTCACAAGCTATGGTTAAGCCTACCAAGCTCTTTTGGAAGGCAAGCAAGCATGTCTTGAGGTATCTCAGGGGCACATCGGGATATGGATTATGGTATAGAAAGTCAGATGAGTTGAAGCTGGATGGCTTCACGGATGCAAATTGGGCAGGGAGCCCAACGGACAGAAATAGCACATCTAGAGGGATTTTCAGTATCAGTTCTACAGCAGTTTCTTGGTACAGCAGGAAATAGAGATCCGTGGCACTCAGTTCAGCAGAGGTTGAGTACATGGCGGAAAATTTGGCTGCATGCGAGGCTATATGGATGAGGAAGATCATGTTCGGGTTGTTCGGTTCACACTTGGATCCTACTGTGATATATTGTGATAATCAGAGTTGCATTAAACTCTCGGTTAATCTAGTATTTCATGGTAGATCTAAACATATTAACATCTGGTACCATCATATCAGATATTGTGTGCAACGGAAGATCATGTTGCTATCTTACATTCCTACGGAGGATCACGATGCAGATATTCTGACGAAGGCGCTCACCAAGAGCAAATTTGAATAACATAGAGACAGGATCGGGGTGGCAGATAATCCCTATCTTGTTGAGAGGGAGTGTTGAGATTCAATAAGATGATGAGCTTAGTGAAAAGAGTCACCTTCACTAAGTGGGCCCGCAGGCTATTTTTGGCGCAAAGTCTATTTTTAGACATGTCGATCATATTCTATGAGTTTCAGGATGCTATTTGTGGATGGTTGGTCAAGTTGGAAAAATAGATGGACTTCTATTTTTAGACATATTGGGCGGAATCTATTTTTAGATTGCCAGTCTAAAAATAGATATGTCGAATATTATTAGCTCTTAACAATATTTGGACTATAAACATTATCTTATTCTCTTGGAGCACTTCAGTTAAGTGCACAGATGTGGCACAGGAGCTGACAGAAGGAATTATGCTATTCCTGAGGGTTAAGTGGAGCTATTGCATGGATACTTCAGTTAGAAATCATGTGACAGAGTTTGGTGGAGTTATTGAGGTAGTTGATGGAGTTGTGTTCAGTTTAACTGAGTTAAACATAGTTGAGCTAGTTGTATCTAGTCTAACTGATCGATACACTAGTGAGAGTGGTGTGAATAATTATTAATTAATTCACTAAATATTAACTCATTAATCAACTAAAGAATACATCAGTTAACTACAATGCATGGACAGTTCAGTGGAGACCAATGGAGAGATAGGTGAAAGAGCAAGTGTGACTATCAGTTGTGACTATAATGATTGTATAGACCAATCTACTGTTCTAGATTAGACTTAATTTATTGTCAACCAAGGTAGGTAATCTTAGAGGCACGTGTCTAATGTTTATAGACCTAAAAGGATATGTTTGCCTAAGCGAATGTTTATTATGGTAGGTTCCAACACTCTTTTTACAAGAGATTGATATGTGGTTCCTCACACACTTTAAACACTCATGTAATTAAATCTGATCTATTGTTCTAAAAACAGAGTGCTACTAATTGTCTGAGTTTTCAATCCTTTTACAAGGTTATAGTTCATGAAAACTCTTTCAAAGTAACACACTAAAGCATATTAAAATCGAATTCATTAAAACAGAGATCACAGAAATGATTTCAAATTCAATACTCAATTAAACCCTTTTACAAGGACTATTCATTAATTTAGTAGTTGAATTCTTCAATTATAACTATGAATCATGAAATAAAAATGATGGATGAAATCACAAGCACTCTTAATCAAAATCAATGAACTCAGAGCAACTCAGAGCATAAAAATTAAACAAAATACTAAATCAGATCTGAATGTTAAATCTAATGAAAATGTAAAGAAAAGTGTACCGACTTCACATGGGGGCCCTTCCACGCTTTGAAGGCACACTTGGGAAACTTAAAATGATGAGAACGCTAACTTAAAACACCATAAATGATGAAATTTTGTCTTTGATTAAAATCTGGGAATGAGTTACATTAAAACAGAGTTCTGAAGCACGTACATAGTCTCAAGTTTTCTCTTACATCCAATAATATCACTAGCATCACTAGCTTATTACATGCTTCCATTCACTTATTTATCAAAAATTACAATCAAAAGAGGCTATTTTCGTTCCTTCTAATCCTAATTGATCTCCAAAACAGATCGAATTAGTTTGGAATTCCTAATCATAGGCAAAATATCAAGCTCATTCATTATGACTCAGATTTTTCTACTAGATTGGTTAGGTTTGACCAGCGTTGACCGGATATTTAGGGAATTCAAATCTAATGCTGGATAGATTTTTCATCATCTGTGTACGTTCCAGATCACGTCCTTGTCCTTCATTTTGATCTACCTGCTATGCCACGTGTCAGAACATAAACCGTTTACAGGAAGTTATCACATCCTGTAATTTTCTTGAAAATTTTCAATTTTTAACACAAAAATTCCATAAATTAACTTTAACGTAAAATAACAATTATAATGCTATAAAAATCAATTTCAATAAACTATAAGGGATTTATGGAAGAAAATAGTGGAAAATGATGGGATTTTCAGGAGAAAAAGATAGCCATAAAATAATACCAACATTTCCCCCAAACTCAATGATTTAGCATGTCCTCATGCTAACCTGATGTGCTCCCCTTATGTTCTGCTTCTGCTTCTGCTGCTTGTAGCAATACATATACATTCTTCTGGACTTGAAACTCATGCTTCATGTTCTTGTATTTTTCTTTGAGAGCCTTTTTCTGCGTGTACCATTTTGTTGCCCATTTACATATTTCAATTTGATCAGTTTTGAGTTCTTTGACTTTCCTTTTCAATTTCTCATTTTTCTGTTGAATCTTCTTGCTCTGGGCTCTTAACACTTCATTTTCTTTCTTTATGACTCTTTCTAACATATTTTCTTCCATAAGTTCCTCTTTTAACTTTTCAATTTGTTTCTTTAGCTTTCTCTGTTTCTTATTTGTAGGTACTGGCTCTTTTCTTTCTTCCCTATTACATTTAGTTTCCATTTCTGCATCTTGTTTTGGCTGTGAATTAGCACTGATTTCAATTTCCATTGGTGTATTTATATCTTGCTCTGGTTGATAATCTTGTATTTTGTTTCTTTTTATCCTCCTTGATCTTCTTGTGTAAGTAGTGAAAATTTTGTCTTTTGCAAATTTCTTGGCATCTTCTTGCCTCATTCTCCTTGTTTTCACACTACTACTGGGTTGAGAAACAATGATTGACCTAAATTCAGGGATTTCCTCATCAACATCAACCATAAACTATGTGCTTCCTTGTTTCTCCTGTTCATCTTCTTTGGTTTTGATTTGATTAGCAATTAAAAATCCTTCCCATGTTATTCCTCTCTTTTGCAATTCAAATTCAATTAAAATTTTGATCAAACCAAAATGATACAAGCTTCTATCTTCATTACCCTTTTATTTATGGATGGTCTTTGACATTTTAGTCAAACTCTGTAAAAGAAAGTAAGGCAGACTGATAGTGCATTGACCCTTTAAATGCAACAAGATTTTTATGTGATACAAGTATACTATGTTGTATCGCCCTTCACATGTGACAAATTTTTGGAGAATGTATACCATTTCATCCCATGGATGGATTAACCAACTTCGAGGAACACCCTTTTTCCAATTTACAGAAGAAACTCTGGATCTAGACATAAACTGAGTCCACGATTTTTCTCTAAACTGCTTGGTTTTGAAATATTTTTCTCCTTCTGGACTAATGTCTAATGACTGAGCTATTGTATCCTTTGAGATTCTAAAAGAGAAATTTCCTATCAAAGCTTTTTCTCCATTAAATGAAAATGCAAACTGTTATGTAACTTCTTCATTGTCTCCATTGAATTTCTCTAGAAAAGGTAACCATTGTTTTTCCCTCAAAAATTTAACACAGTCTTCATGGTATTTTGAGCTATCAAATTTCTCAGGCTCTGCTCTATTTGTCATTTTTTAGAAAAATCTTTGTTTTAACCCTTTTTATTATACTCTGTGAAACAAAAATTTAACTAGGGTTTTTCAACTTGTTACCTTTCTTGTTGCGTTCCACTGGGCTGACCTTAAGTTTCTGAACTAACTTCTTCAAATGTCTGAGTTGGTCGTAAATTTCTGAGCTTACTTCAATTTCTGGGCGAAAGTCAAAATTATGGATAACCCCTAACTCCTATACTTTCTCCCTTTTTCAACACCTATTATCTCGGCCTTTCTATTTTAAAACTCAGAGCCCGAATGTTAGCCAACTTTTATGAACTCAGAGTTTCATAAAATGAAAATTCAACGCCCGACCTTGATTTTTCCTGTTATCATGAGATAAGATTGTTATGATGCAACGCATAGAATAGGGTTTTATTATGAAAGATTGTAGTCTTATTTACAGAGCCTGAATACGTGTCACAAAGAGTTCAAATCATAGATACAGAGGAATGATAGTGGTTTGCAGAAAACACAATCATAGTAACAGAGTATACAAGTCGTGCTGACAAACAAATGAAATCATTTGGCGGATACACTCATAAACATATATGGACCTCTTTTATAACTTATCAAATAAACATTTGATACTTCATAAACTATATATATGCACCCTGGCATTCCAATTAAATCCATATATGCGCCCCGGCCTTTCAATTAAATCTAAGGTTAAACCATGCATCAAACGTTCTCTAGTCATAAACCTTGGTATTATATTAAGAATGGGTCCCACCAATTCATGCACTTATTCAATCAACGGCCCCCAGCTCGTCGCGCTACAAACCCTGATCGGACGATCACCAATGAATATCGCGTTGTTAAAGCCTCCGAGCGTTAACACTCCAAATCTATGCAAAATTAGTGGTATTAAAATACCACTACCTCCTTACGTGTCAACAGCAAACATATATCATGTTTTTTTAATAAAACTTGAATACAACTTTTCAACTGCGCGATACTTCCAGTTTTCTATTTCAAACCCGCTTTTACTTTATCGCTCAAGATTCCGCTCCTTATTCTCATGATTCCGCACCATTCCACTTCTACACCATTCTGATTCTGATTTCGCATCTCCTTTCACAAAATTTCTTATCCATTCTAAAGGATCAGCGTTCCACCTCAACTAATGTCAGTTTCTGTCAGGCTTTTTCAGCAACTTATCTTGTCGGAATGGATGAAATCGATTGAGGACAGGTCTGTTGATTCTTTGTTGGAAGAGGTCTAGTTGAAACAATGATGAGTGTATGAGGGTATGGGTAGGAATGGTTAAAATGGATAATATGGGTAGGAATGGGTAAGAATAGGAATGGGTATTATGAAAATAGAAGTGTTCGTATAGAAATATGCAGAGTGGTAATAGATATGAACGTATAGAAATAGGTAGAGGGATATGGGCATGAAACCATTAGGCAATAAGATAGCTTATGGTTTCATAGGTTAGAATGCTTAGAATGGATTGATATAGGTTATGAAATTGATAATAAGCAATCATAATTATTTATTTAACACTAAAATAATCTAGGAATTTAAATGCTAAAAACAAAAATCTTTCAATACATTACACTTGTTGGCTGATAAAATCCCGATTTTGCTTTTTGTAGGTGTAACTGATTTGCTTGTACAGGTGTGACTGACTTGATTGTCTTTGTAACTGATCCTTGTCTTCTAAAACAGGTCCCTTTGAAATTGAGTATAACAGGTCCCTTAAAATCTGAAGAGTCATGTTTGTGAAGCTTCTATTCATCTTTGGTGTTGATGCAGCCTTGTTTAGAATTTTTATAGGCAACCTTTGCAAAATTTTGAAGTAGCCTTTTGTACCTTTTGATGCAGTCTTTGAACAGGTCCATCTTTTGTTTGTAGTATTGACATAGCCTTTGAACAGGTCCCTCCGCTATTTGTAGTATTGACATAGCCTTTGAATAGGTCCCTCTGTATAATCATGTTGAAACAGGTCCCACTGCATATTTTTTTGCTTGAACAGGTCCCTTTACTGATTAGAACAAAACATCTCTTATTGAAATATTGAATTACTGAAACAAATTCCTTGAAAAAATGAGAATGAGGAGATGAGATAGGGAAAAAACCATTGTTTCTTCGCCCCCACTAATTCTTTGACTTGTCCTCAAGTCATTATTGAATTTGTGAAAAACAGGAAATAACTAGAACAATGAATTCTTACCAGCCAAATGATTGGTTTTCCAGTAAGAATTCGGGTTTAGAGTGTGCCAAAGTCTGGTTTTCACATCTAAACCATTTTTATTTATTTATTTATTTATTAAGATATTGAAATGACTAAGGTAGAGATATCACAGCTAAAGGCTGTGATATCTCAACCTCCTTTTTCTGAGATATAGTTTGAATAAAATCTTCTTTGTTGATGGGCTTATGATAGAGTTTCAACCTATATCCATTGACAATAAAGGTGTTGCCTTCTCCATCAATTGTAGTAAGTTTGATTGATCCATTTTCAAATACTTGAACTATTTCATATGGGCCCATCCAATGTGTTGTGAACTTGGCTTTATGATCTCTGAATTTGGAATCAAAGAGTAAAACCCAGTCACCTTCTTTAAACTCTTTCTTCTTTATGTGTGAATCATGCCACTGCTTCCTTTATTTCTACATTAGGATTGTTCTCTCTTCTGCCTGCTCCCTGATTTCATCTAACTAGTTCAATTGCATAATTCTATCTTTTTGTGCTTCATTGAGATCAATCCCTAAATCTACAGCCATCTTATAAGTATGTATCTGAAATTCAATAGGAAGCATTACCTCTTTTCCATACACCAGCTGATATGGTGTAAATCATGTAGTGTCTTTCCACGTAATTTTGTAAGCCTAGAGAGCATCCTTGAGCTTTTCCTCCCAGTTTTTTCTGTTCATTGCCACTGTTTTAGTGATAATTCCTTCCAAAGTTTTATTTGTAGATTCCACTAGGTCATTGGCCTGTGGATGGTAAGGTGTACTTTTCCTGTGCTTGATTTTATATTTTTCTGTGATGTCTTGAACCAGCCTTGAAGTAAACTGAGTACCTTGGTCTGTTACTATCTCTCTAGGCACTCCATACCTTACAAAAATTTCTTCAAAAAGGAAATTGACCACTGTTTGTTCAGTTGCCTGGACAAGTGCTTTTGCTTCAACCCATTTATTCACGTAGTCAGTACATACTAAGATGTACTTTTTACCCTTTGAAGGTGGATTGATAGGTCCTACAAAATCTAAAGCCCATTTTTCAAATGGCTCTAAATGTACTTGAGGCTGAAGTGGCATCTCATCTGAAGCAGTTGGTCTACCCATTTGTTGGCAACTGTCACAATTTCTCACATACTTCTTAGAATCCTTGAAAATTGATGGCCAATAATAGCCAAGACTGAGAATCTTGAATGCTATCCTTTTAGCTACAAAATGCCCACCACAAGGTTCATCATGGAAAGATTTTAAAATATCAATTATTTCATCATTTCTTACACATCTTCTAATAATCATATCATAACCAATGTAAAATAAATCTCCATTAACCCATGAATATCTAGCACTTTGCTTGATGAGTCTTTTCTTCTCCTTTGAAGTAAAATATGGAGATGTCTTTCCTCTGGACAAATACTTAGCTAAATCAGCATACCATGGATCCACTATTGATATTGCAAATAAATTTTCATCGAGAAAATAATCTTCAACTGGAACAACCTCGCCTAGATTCTAGAGTCTAGAAAGAAAATCTGCCACCTGGTTCTCTTTACCTAGTCTATCCAACACTGTAATATTAAATTCTTGTAGCAATAACAACCATCTGGTAACTCTGCCATTAGTTATTGGTTTGTTCATTAAGTACTTAATGGCATAGTGGTCAGTATGGATAAAAACCTCATAACCAGTTATATAATGTCGGAATTTATTCACAACATGTATGATTGCAAGCATTTCTTTTTCAGTAACTGTGTAATTAAGTTCTGCAGGTGTCAAATTTTTACTAATAAAATAGATTGTTGAAGATTGCAACAATAAACAATGAAGGAGGCATCCTGAAACATCATTCTCGATCCTAGTTGGAAAGTGATCACCAAAAACTAAAATAATGTGTGATTTTTGGTCGCAAAGTTCATTTACCATGTATATTTTTAGACATGTCGATCATATTCTATGAGTTGCGGGATGCTATTTGTGGATGGTTGGTCAAGTTGGAAAAATAGATGGATTTTCATTTTTAGACATAGAGCTGAATCTATTTTTAGATTGCCGCCTAAAAATAGATATGTCAAATATTATTAGCTCTTAATAATATTTGGACTCTAAACATTATATTATTCTCTTGGAGCACTTCAGTTTGCGTACGTATGCATTAATGCAGAGCCGACGAAGGAAATTTTCGCATTCCCGAGGTTGCGGAGCTACTGCATGGATACTTTAGTTAGAACCTCGTGTGACAGTAGTTTGGTGATATCAGGAAGTTAATGAGTCAGGTTCGCTTAACTAATCTAAACATAGTTGAGCTATTTGTATCTAGTTTAACTAATTGATACAATTAGTGAGAGTTGTGTGAATTAATTATTAATTAATTCACTAATTAATAACTCATTAATCAACTGAATAATACATCAATTAACTACAGTGCATGGACAGTTTCAATGGAGACCAGTGCAGAGATAGGTGAAAGGGCAAGTATGACTATCAATTGTGACTATAAGTGATACATGGTTTGCATCCAACACTCAGTAGATATGCCTATAAATAATGCGTGAGAAAGGCTGGGGTAATACATTCTCATCAAGAGGCATTCTTCAAATAGGATTACAAGAGAACATCCTGCTAAAGGCCGGCAAAGACGGCGGCATGTGATTTGCTAGATCGGGGCTTGATTAGTGTGTAGCGATTGGAGATTATACTAAGAGCTTGTGAGGAGCTTTGTATAATGATTGTCACATGATCTCTATGACACATATAATATACAGATAGTTGGGGGTTTTCAGCTTTAAGCTTTCCATAAAATACTTTGTTCATATGTGTGATTGTTTATGGTTTTAATGTGCGCATGCGATTGTTTTTATTTCCGCAATTAATGATCAATGGTAGAAGAGATTCTGTATTGTGCATGAAGTTAAAATAGTGTGTGATCAGAAGAATCTCGGTGAATAATATATCAGTTATTCAAATTTCTACATGGTATCAGAGCGATATTGATCATTGGAGCAATTGCAAAGCATTGAAGCGGTTGAGTTTAGGATAAACTCAGGAAAATAAAAATGGAGAAGAATGACACTATTCCGGTATACTTGAAAAAGTTTGTCCACTGCATGGATGAGCTTGGGAGTGTAGGAGTTAGTGTGGATGAGGAAGGACAAGTCAAGAAGGTTGGGATTCGAGCAAAGAATCTCTACAGACTTGAAGTAGATGGGATGTCTACAGAGCTTCCTACTGTTGGGAAGTGTGAGAAAGACATGCAATTGATGCTTGAGAGGGAGCAAGTTTTGCATGCAGGTAAGAATGAACCTCAGGATTTGGGGCATCCACAAGATGAGGATCATGGAGTGGGAGCAACCGCTCATGTAGATAAATTTCATGCCAGATGGGCAAAGGGAGTGCATGCAGCTATACCACCAGGTGAGAGGTGGGGCGACATGCATGAGTAATCCCAAGAGGAAATTTCTGGGCAAGATTCATTGAGATGGTGTGGATCTCATGAATTGAACCTGGCTACGAGGTGCCCATAGAGCAACAGTAGCATGATCATTTGGATTGATGCAGGAAGATCAAAGTGACAGTGTCGGATACTGGAACGTGGTTCAGAGTTGATAGCAAGTGCAGAATGCATGGGTGCAAGAGTTCAACAGCGCAGTGGTTCTTGATGACATGTGCAGTTGGTACCAGCAGAAGTCGAAGACTTTGATGATAGATGCATCAGATTGATTGATTTTTTTGGAGACTATTCAGTTTCGGAAGAGTTGTAAAGCAGATGCATGAAGTTGCAGGGCGCTTGCAAAGATTGCAGGGCGAATGCATGGAGTTGCATGTCACATGCAAAGACAATCCTTTCTTGTTGAGAGGGAGTGTTGAAGATTGCAACAAGAAATAGTGAAGGAGGCATCCTAAAACATCATTCCTGATCCTAGTTGGAAAGTGATCACCAAAACTAGGTGGGGGCCACATAGGTGATTTTTGTCGCAAAGTCTATTTTTAGACATGTCGATCATATTCTATGAGTTGTGGGATGCTATTTGTGGATGGTTGGTCAAGTTGGAAAAATAGATGGATTTCTATTTTTAGACATATTGGGCGGAATCTATTTTTAGATTGCCAGTCTAAAATAGATATGTCGAATATTATTAGCTCTTAATAATATTTGGACTATAAACATTATCTTATTCTCTTGGAGCACTTCAGTTAAGTGCACAGATGTGGCACAGGAGCTGACAGAAGGAATTACGCTATTCCCGAGGGTTAAGTGGAGCTATTGCATGGATACTTCAGTTAGAACTCATGTGAGAGAGTTTGGTGGAGTTGATTGAGGAAGTTAATGGAGTTGTGTTCAGTTTAACTAATCTAAACATAGTTGAGGTATTTGTATCTAGTTTAACTGATTGATACAATTAGTGAGAGTGGTGTGAATTAATTATTAATTAATTCACTAATTATAAACTCATTAATCAACTAAAGAATACATCAGTTAACTTCAGTGCATGGACAGTTTCAGTGGAGACCAGTGTAGAGATAGGTGAAAGGGCAAGTGTGACTATCAGTTGTGACTATAAGTGATGCATGGTTTGCATCCAACACTCAGTATAAATTCCTATAAATACTGCATGAGAAAGGCTAGGGTAATTCATTCTCATCAAGAGGCATTCTTCAGCAGGGATTGCGTAGTAGAGGCAGGCTAAAGGCTGGCAAAGATCGGTGCATGGGATTTGCAAGATCGGGCCTGATTAGTGTGTAGCAAGTGGAGATTATACTGAGAGCTTGTGAGGAGCTTTGTATAATGATTGTTACATGATCTCTATGACATATATAATATACAGATAGTTGGGGGTTTTCAGCTTTAAGCTTTCCCATTACATACCGTGTTCATATGTGTGAATTTTTATGGTTTTAATGTGTGCATGCAATTGATTTTATTTCCGCATGTGATGATCAATGGTAGAAGAGATTCTGTATTGTGCATGAAGTTAAAATAGTGTGTGATCAGGAGAATCTCAGTGAATAATATATCAATTATTCAAATTTCTACATAGATGGCATAACTCAAAGGCTCTTCTTTTTGGCCTAATGAGGCACCTACTGTAGTATCAGATGCATCTGTAAATATGTGAAAGGGTAGGGTCCAATTAGGTCCTTTTAAAACTGGAGTGGTTGATAA
The DNA here is from genome assembly GCA_034641835.2 of Pinus albicaulis. NCBI lineage: Eukaryota > Viridiplantae > Streptophyta > Pinopsida > Pinales > Pinaceae > Pinus > Pinus albicaulis. Next base: position 938,805,542 of record CM076577.1, on the reverse strand, counting down.
CTTTTCTTTGAGTGTTTCAAATGTTTTTTTGACATTTTCATTCCAATTGAAAGGTGCATCTTTTGCAAGAAGCTTAAACAGAGGTAAAGCTATCTTACTAAAATGTTCAATAAACCTTCTATAATAGCTTACATACCCAAGAAAGCTGCTTACCTCTTTTTGAGTCTTCGGAATTGGCAAATTGACAATGATTTGGATTTTTGATGGATCTACTTTAATGCCTTCTGAAGAAATATAATGACCCAATACTATCCCTTCATTTAGCATCATAAAACACTTTTCATTACTCAAGGATAAATTGGCTTCAATACATCTCTTCAAAACTTTCTCAAGATTTTCTAATGAATGCTCAAATGAATTACCATACACTGAAAAATCATCCATATAAACTTCAACACACTCATGAACTAAATCAACAAAAATAGGTAATACAACTCTTTGAAATATAGCTGGAGCATTACAGAGTCCAAATGGTATAACATTGTAGGCATAAGTGCCCCAGGAACAAGTAAAAGTGGTTTTGTCCTGGTCCTCTAAGGCTATCCTGATCTGGTTATAGCCACTGAAACCATCAAGAAAAGAAAATGATGATTTCCCAGCTAATGTATCCAAAACTTGGTCAATAAATGGTAGTGGAAAATAATATTTGAGGGTTGCTTTGTTCAATTGTCTGTAATCAACGCAAATCCACCACTTATCATTTTTATTGGGCACTACTACCAATGGAGATACCCACTGACTGTCAGAGATGGGATAAATAAAATTGACTTTTAGTAGTTTTTGTAATTCATCTCTAACAATATCCTGAAGGATAGGATTCATTCTTCTCTGTGGTTGCCTCACTGGTCTTACATTACTGTCTGTGTAAATATGGTGAGTGCATGTTTCTGGGTGGATTCCCTGCATATCGGTGTAGTCCCAAGCAAATGTATTTTAATATTTTCTCAATAATTGAATCAATTTTTCTTCCTGAGATAAGTCTAGGTGTGTGCCAATATTCAATGTTTTTCCTGGAATAATCTCTATGATCTTACTCTATGTGTTTGTGATAGATTGAATGGGAAAAATGTTTTCAAATAGTGTTTGCAAAGAATGAATGGTACATGTTTCTTGAAAACTTTGTGCTAAAATTTGATCTGCAGCATTATATTGTTCATTTCTTAATTCTTTAGAAATATCAGGTTGAGAAAGGAAAATTTCTACCAAATCATCATTATTATGTTCTTGAAAATCATAGATTTGATTGATGCTGAAAACAGATTGAACTTCTTCTTTATCATTGTATTTGTCATCAAGCCATGAGTTTTTTTCTACTGCTGGTGATTGTGCTGATGGGTAAAGAGTGAGTTGTTTTCTTTCAGTTCCTCGTGAAATAATCATATTACCTGATCTACACCCTATGAATGCATCAACAGTTGTTAACCATCGTCTACCAAGGATGATAGGGTGTCGTCCTAAATTAGATTTTGGCTGAAGGACTAAAAAGTCAACTGGATACTCCCAAGAGTCTTGTGAAACAATTATGTCCTCCAAAATCCCTTCAGGAATAACTTTAGACCTATCAGTTAGTTCTAGGACAATTGGTGTGTATTGCAAGTTTGTGAGCTGCAGTGTTTTCATTGTTTCAAGGGTCATCACATTTATTGCAGTCCCAAGGTCAATCAAAGTGTTTGGAATAGGTATGTTGTTAATAATTGTAGTGACTCTGGGAATACCAGGATCAACATACTTTTCCATTGAAATGGTGTTTGTCATAAGGCCGGCTAGATGTCCAATAACATGAATAGTTTGTGGGTCAAGTCTTTTCTTTGTAGGCTTCTTGAGGCATAGTTCTTTGATTGTTTTAGTATATATCGGAATGTCTTTTATGGCTTGAAGTAGTGGAATTTTTATATATACATTCTTTAGCTCATCTAAAACATCAAATTGAGGTAAAGACATGGGGATTTTTGCTTGGATCAATCTATCCGGAAAAGGTGGTGGATGAATTGGTTGCATTTGTTTATTTTGAATGTCATCATTTTGTTTCTTTTGAATTGGAGTTTCATCTCCATTCTCTTTGTTTTCTTTTTGTTTGTCAGCTACTGGAGGTTCTTTTTGAAGTATCCTACCAGACCTAACTTCAATGTTTTGTAAAGGTAGAATGGGGTAAGATGTTCCCTCATCTACACTGTAGGCTGGTCTATCTGCTCTATTATTTGGATTAGGTACAGGTTGAGCAGGTATTTGAGTAGGTCTAGGAGGCTGGTTAGATGGAAGTTGTAATTGAGATGGATTTATTGGTGGAGGAGCAGGCTATGTTTGTTGAGTGTTTTGAGGTTGTTGGACAACTTGCTGCTAAGGATATTGCTGATATGTTTGAGGATACTGCTGATATGGCTGAAGATATTGTTGGTATGGTTGAGGATATGGTTGGTATGATTGAGGATATTGTTGAAATGGTCTCCATTGTTGCTGTGGGTAAGTTTGTTGTTGCCAAGGCATGGGAACATTCCAAGAATTCTGAACATACATCTGATCTTGTGCATAAAATTGTAAATTTTGATTTGGAAACATACCTGGAGGTGGAGGTCGTGGTTGCCATGGTCTCTTGGCGCCCATGAAATACAAATTCTCCATATCTGCGTTGGGTTCCAAATTACAATTCTGCAAAATCTTGATTTTAGAGCAATGAAAGATATCATGATTTTCAGTGCAAAAGGCACAAACTTGAACATTTTGAACATTTTCTAAAGGGCAATCTTTCAAAGCATGTTTCTTCTGGCACTTTGGACAAAAGACATCCATTAATTGATCTTCTTTTTCCTGTCTTTTCTTTGCTTTTAAAGTGTCAATTTGGTTCCCTAAGGTACTTAATAGGTTTGTTTTGAATTATTCTAATAAATTTCCTATTTCAGCCCTTGTGACACTCGCTGAAGCAGATTTAGTGGATTTAGATGATATGGTTCTTTTCCCGTTCCTAGTTTTGCTCCTAGAATACTTTTCACATAAATCGGCAATCTCATCAAAAGGTAAGGTAGAAATATCACCTTTGCCCATCAAATTAAGATCATCTAAGTATTCTTCTCGGATGCCCTTCAAAAATATTGTTCGGATCAAATCAAGAGACATGGTCCTATGTTTTGATTTTTGTAGATTGTAAACAAATCGTTCCAAATATTCCTCTAAGTTCTCATCCTCTTGTTGATTCATTCTAAAGATATCATCTTTAGAATCTCTTGATCTACAATAAGGTTGGTATTTCTTTAAGAATATTTTTCTCATGCCATCCCAATCATTTTTTCATGTTCACCAAGTCCCATGAACCACTCAAGTGCTGATGCTTTTAGTGTTGCTGGAAAGAGTCTAAGCCTATGGGCATCATCTGTGTAACCATATGTTCGGCATACTATGTCAAATTCAAACAAGAATGAATTTGGGTCTTCTGAAGCCATGCCATAAAAGTTTGGTAGCACAGATGGAGGTATGTTTTTCATTTTTATTTCCTCATCATTGTTTTCTCTTGGTTCTTGAATAGGAAATTTAAAGGTTGACTCTTCCTCTTCTCTTGGTGGATTTCGATCTTGATCTTGTCTTTGTTTCTGTTCAGCTTCTCTTTGTCTTCTTCTTTCCTCTTGTTGTCTCTCATATTCTCTAAGTTGTTCAGGAGTGGTTCCTCTTGCTGATCCTCCTCCTTCCTCAGTCATTTTGATAGGTTCTTCTATTGATTTAATGTCTTGTTCAGTGTCACTTGTTTCAAAGAAAGGTTGTTCTGGTAATTTTTCTCCTTCTTGAGATTTTTCAAAATCATTAGGTTCAAGGAAAGGTTGTTGGGTTGTTTTGCTACTCTCTCTTGTTATAGAGGATTCAGGGAGATGTTTCTTCTTTGCTTCGTATGCCAATAAAATTTCTCTTTCAATGAGTGTGAGTCTCTGCGCTGATTTTTGTTTGTCCTCTAATTCTTGTATAGTGATTTTCTCGACTGGAGTTGTGTGTTCAATCCTCTCTAAAGGGTCTGCTCCTAGTGGTGGATTAGTTTTTGGATGGGGGGCTTTTATGAATCTACCTTTATCATCTCTAGGTCTAGACATAAGTAACCATGACTTCTAAAATGTAGAATTAAAACTAAATCTGTCTTTTTCTCTTTTTTTTAGTTGCGCCTCCCCGGCAATGGCTCCAAAATGTTTAGACCAATCTACTGTTCGAGATTAGACTCAATTTATTGTTAACCATGGTAGGTAATCTTAGAGGCACGTGTCTAATGTTTATAGAACTAAAATGATTTGTTTGCCTAAGCGAATGTTTATTATGGTAGGTTCCAGCACTCTTTTTACAATAGATTGATATGTGGTTCCTCACACACTTTAAACACTCATGTAATTAAATCTGATCTATTATTCTAAAAACAGAGTGCTACTAATTGTTTGAGTTTTCAATCCTTTTACAAGGTTATAGTTCACAAAAACTCTTTCAAAGTAACACACTAAAGCATATTAAAAATCGAATTCATTAAAACAGAGATCACATAAATGATTTCGAATTCAATACTCAATTAAACCCTTTTACAAGGACTGTTCATTAATTTAGTAGTTGAATTCTTCAATTATAAATATGAATCATGAAATAAAAATGATGGATGAAATCACAAGCACTCTTAATCAAAATCAATGAACTCAGAGCAACTTAGAGCATAAAAATTAAACAAAATACTAAATCAGATATGAATATTAAATCTAATCAAAATGTAAAGAAAAGTGTACCGACTTCACATGGGGGCCCTTCCACGCTTTGAAGGCACACTTGGGAAACTTAAAATGATGAAAACGCTAACTTAAAACACCATAAATGATGAAATTATGTCTCTAATTAAAATCTATGAATGAGTTACATTAAAACAGAGTTCTGAAGCACGTACACAGTCTCAAGTTTTCTCTTACATCCAATAATATCACTAGCATCACTAGCCTATCACATGCTTCCATTCACTTATTTATCAAAAATTACAATCAAAAGAGGCTATTTTCGTTCCTTCTAATCCTAACTGATCTCCAAAACAGATCGAATTAGTTTGGAATTCCTAATCATAGGCAAAATATCAAGCTCATTCATTATGACTCAAATTTTTTTGCTAGATTGGTTGGGTTTGACCAGCGTTGACCGGATATTTAGGGACTTCAAATCTGATGCTGGATAGATTTTTCATCATCTGTGTACATTTCAGATCACGTCATTGTCCTTCGTTTTGACCTACCTACTATGCCACGTGTCAGAACATAAACCGTTTACAGGAAGTTATCACATCCTGTAATTTTCTTGAAAATTTTCAATTTTTAACACAAAAATTCCATAAATTAACTTTAATGTAAAATAACAATTATAATGCTATATTAATCAATATCAATAAAGTATAATGGATTTATGGAAGAAAATAGTGGAAAATGATGGGATTTTCAGGAGAAAAAGATAGCCATAAAATAATACCAACAGTGATGCATTGATTGCATCCAACACTCAGTAGAGATGCCAATGAGGGTTGTACAGTGCAAGCCAGGTGGATTCGAGTTCATTTAGATCCATTCTTCAGCAGGGATTGCACAGTAGAGGCAGGCTAGCAGGTGGCAGAGATCGGTGCATGGATTTGCAAGATTGGGCCTGATAAGTGTGTAGCGATTGTATTGTACTGAGAGCTTGATATGATCAACTTTGTATGAGGATTGTTGCATGATCTCTATGACATATATTATATACAGATAGTTGGGGTTTTCAACTTCAGGCTTTCCCATTAAATCATTGTGTTAATGTGTGTGAATTTTTATGGTTTCATGTGTGCATTGCAATTGATTTAATTTCCGCATGTGATGATCAATGGTGGAATAGATTCTATATTGTGCATGAAGTTAAAATAGTGTGTGATTAGAAGAATCTTGGATATATAACACATAAGTTATATAATTTATACAGGAAAGAAGGTCGCATTGTGTTTTATAAGAAGAAAAAATTGAACAATGCATCCATTCAATTTGTAAGACTATAAGGAGGTTTCAAGGCTTTAAAATGGCAACATTAATGTGATTCCAATAGTAGTATAAGTTCCTCAAATTAGGGCATAAAACCTTAACGATTGTTCCATTCAAAATATTGCTTTATCAACACTATAACATATAAAAATGCTCCAATATAAACGCTTCATACCTTCGAAAACACAACTTCTCTCTACATGTATTGGTAAACATGATTCCACGCTCACACTGACAATTGATGCGATTTGGCTAAGTTGTTCTAACTTCCCAGGTCTGTTGTTGGCATAAATTTATGGCTTAAATTCAATGCATACCATATATTAGCTTTAAATTTCTATGTTCTAACATCGTTGTTTAACAAAACTTTGTTGTCATTATGATTATGTAACGTTCTTGCTGTAGAAGGCTATCCTTTATTTTATGTAATGCACATCGTCGTGTGACTTCTATTGTGTTGAAGGTGTGTTACATTCTTAACTGTTATGCGTTATATATATGTCATCAACTTCAAATTTATCAACCATTTATGGTGTTGTTGCCACACACGATCCTCGGAGATGCTGAATTAATTTATAGTTTGGACTAGGGTTCCTCCCTCATGGTTGAGCAATGTCGCGTTTTGGCTGCCATACTGCAAGTACATAGAGGCTCTAAAACTTTCGCACCATACCAACATGATATAATGTGGATGTAAGCCACCAATTACGCACCAAAAAATGCAGGATCTGATACCAATTGATACGATACCACAGTTCTGACACCACTACACCAATGCACTACACCGTTTTCTAATACTATTCCAATCTTAATGCTCCCACTGCACAACTGCACTGCACCGCTTTTTGATACTATTCTAATTTTAACACTCCCACTGCACCATGCATTATATTAATCCATTCGTTGCATAATAATTCACCTAAATATCAAACACATGTATTAACTGTAGCACTTCACACAATGTTTTGTATCATAACATTCCAAATTTGCATTACATGGCATTTATTTTCATGAAGAGAAGGCTATAGTAGTTCGTATCTCCGTCAGAGATGCCATTCACCATTAAGAGATTTTTCATCCATACCTGCTAAAATAATGTAATACAATGATTTTACCCAACTCTTGATTTCATTTTGTCAAAGAGCTTATTTGATCTTCTTATTCGGCTGGCTTTCCCCTAGCTTCTTCATGTTTCCATTTGATTCCAACAGATTAATTAATCGTCGTATAATAACAGGGTGCCCATATCAATGCGCATTGGAGGCAGACTGCATCTAGATAGAGGAATAAATTATTTCATTATTTTCTTATGTTCACTATCATGATCCATTTTCTCTGAATCTTCATGCTCCTTCTCCAAAAGATGTTGGTTATAAATATGTAGTTTATAGTTATTCTCAGAATCCTTAGATTTTCTGAAATGGTTGCAACTACTTGTCATCTCCCTTTGAGTGTGTCAACTTCTTATTTCTATGCCTTTCTCTGATCTCATTCATCTGTTCTACCATTTGCATTTTTGAAGCTCTGAATTTCCATCGACATTCGTTGCTTCTCACTTTCAAAACAATGCATCTGCTGAGCTAGTTCATTTAGGTTCATGGTGTACTCCAACCCACTGTTGGAATTGCCTCCAACCATAGATATATCTGAAACTTCTATAGATTTTTTATGATTTTGTTAATCATATTTCTCCAACATGATAAATTTCTTTTTAGATTCACACAACATCTTGCAGGAAGATGGTTCCTGTCACTTTTTATTTGTGGAGGTTTCTCTTATGATTAATTTGATGATAAATAAGTTGGAAATCTGAGCGTTATTTGATTGTAAGCATTCAAGTATCTCATATTGGTTCTTATCTCTCTAAGGATGGGCTACTCTCCCCTTGAAACTTCACATTTCATATTTTCTGCTATACATAATTTCAGATTGCAGAGACCACATGTTTTAAGTGGCTTTAATGTTATGTAATATTATAAATATAATCAGCTACAATGGTCGGGCCCGAGAAATTTTTAATCGTATTCCTTTATGGCCTCCTCTTCCTCCGTCAAACTCTTGGCTATTATATGCTTAAGATGCCTTTGTTCCTTTGCAGTTATCTGCCAAAGGAACTGTCCTTTCCCATCCTGAACTTTTGTTTGTTCATATTCCAAGGAGCTCTTCTTTGATAGCTTTGGTGCATACATTTTATGGGTTGCTCTCCCCCTGGGATGTTGCTTCTTGTCTAGCACAGGCTGGATGACTTCCTTGCTTCCTAGAGAAGCTCCCCCTAGAACTATAATGAATTCATTATGTCATTGAAGTAATGGGCTCCTCCTTTTTCTTCTTCTTCCATACTTTATTGGGATTCCTTATAATGTCTACATTTCTTTTTGTTTAAGAGTTTGGTCGGATTTGATTTGGTTCCATTGTCTTTCTAGAGTTCTTTAGTGTATATGGAAGTTTGCAGTCTTTCGTCTTGTGGCCAAAGTTATTACAATCGTAACTTCTTGCGTGGAAAAGAACTAGAGAAAATGGTAGTCTTTCGTGCACATAATTTTATTTGCATACAGATTGCATTCAATAGCTTTGTGTCCAAACTATCAGACAAATAAAAATAAACTATAAAAATAATTGTGTGTTGAAAATGCAACAAGATGATGGAGTTTAGTGAAATGAATTCGCTTTCACTATGGCCCGTTGTGCTATTTTGGCGCAAAGTCTATTTCTTAGACTATGTCTATTTTTAGACATATGGAGCATGGTCTAGAGTTGCGTGATAATAGCTGGATGATTGGTTGAGTTGGTAAAAATATATGGACCTCTATTTTTAGACATGGTTGTGTCGAAGCTCATTTTATACTGCCTGTCTAAAAATAGGTCAGTCAAATATTATTAGCCCTTAATAATATTTGGACTCTAAACTTCAGTTTATTCTCTTACAACACTTCAGTTGGAGCTACGGATGTGGCCCATGCATCTGACAAAAGGAATTACACTATTCCTTGGGGTTTGGTAAGCTCATGCATGGTTGACTTCAGTTAGAACTCAAGTGGCAGAGTTTGGTGGAGTTGATGAGACAGTTGGTGGAGTTGTGTTCGGTTTAACTTAGTTGAACTAGTTGTGTTTAGTTTAACTAGCTAATACACTAGTAATGAGTCGAGTGAATTAAATATTATTTAATTCACTAATTATTAACTCATTATTCAACTCAAGAACACATCAGTTCACTACAGTGCATGGACATTACATATTGTGTTTATGTGCGCATGCGACTGTTTCTATTTCCGCAAATTGATGATTGATTGTAGAAGAGGTTATGTGTTATAAATGAATTCGAATTAATGTATGATCAGGATAATCTCAGTGGATAAATCTTCATTATTCAGCAAATTTCTACATGGTATCAGAACGAATTAATCATCGGGATCTATTGCAGTGATTACAATATTATTTCGGTAGACAGAGTCTGTAACGGGCCAGGTAGCCTCTGGATCCATCCTTTCTCTAAAAGGTGATATATCCAGTAAATGCCCTTACAGTCGATCTCTGTGCTAGAAATAATTTGTTCTCACAGATCCAGAAGCAGTTGAGTTTTTGAGTTTGGAATTCGAATTTTGCAACAGTTTGTTTTCTTGGTGCCGGAGTTGAAAATGTCTTTCAACGGTTTGCGACTCGAATATGCTCTTGAAGGCAGTTCGAATTATGTTGCATGGAAAGATCGCATGGAGGAAGTATTAGAAGATAATGGACTGAAGGATTTCGTAGATACGGATGTCCAAAAGCCCACTGATCCTGCTGAAGTCGAGGCTTGGCAAAAGAAGATGGCGAAATGTCGAAGGATTCTGTTGGAGGGCGTGAAGGATCACATTGTATCCAGCCTGCATGGAAAAGCTTCTCCATATTTGATGTGGAAAGCATTGATAGATCTATTCCAGAGTAAGAGTGACCAAAGGAAGCTGGCGCTCAAGGATAAGCTCAGAAACATTAAGATGGAGAAAGGCGACAGTATCGCCAAGTACCTCACGAAGTTCACTCAATGCAGAGATGAGCTGGGAAGTGTGGGGGTGACTGTCGAAGAAGAGGACATGGTAGACTTGGCTCTCCTTGGTCTTCCGAAGGCTTGGCATTCATATCAAGATAGTGTCAATGGTCGGGAGAAGTTGCCGGGATGGGAGCGCCTTTGGGCGGATCTCATGCAAGAGGAGATAAGGAGGACTACCAGGGACGGATCTTCATCAAAGGTATCTGATGAAGAAAATTGCGCTTTGGCTGCCAAAGCAAAGAAGGGGAAGAGCAAGAAGGCTTCTCAGTCTGGTGCGAAAGGCAAGAAGCAAGACATGTCCAAGGTGAAGTGTTTTCACTGTCACCAGCACGGACACTATGCCACAAATTGTCCGTAGAAGAAGAAAAATAAGAAGGTTGTTGGATCTGCAGCGGGAAAGGCATTGGCTTCTCAATTCGAACTGGATTTTTCACTGATCGCATGCTTGGTTTCAAGTGTGATGGGATCAGTATGGTTCTTGGACAGTGGTGCGTCATTTCACATGACCGGAGATCGAGATCTGTTTTCAGATTTGGAGGAAAAAGATCTTGGAGTGCACATCGAGATGGGCGATGATGGTAGATACAGTGCGACCGGTATTGGTACCATTTCCTTTGAGAGGGAGTATGGTAAACCCTTCGTATTGAAGGAAGTATTGCATGTTCCAGGATTGATGAAGAATATGATCTCTGTGGCGATGTTGGAAGACAAGGGGTACGATGTGGTCTTCAGCGAAGGAAAAGCTTTCCTGCGCAGTAAGACAACTGGAGAGACCCGGAAGATAGGGGTTCGAGTCAAGAACCTTTATCAGTTGCAAGTAGATGGCTGCGCAGCAATGGCATGCAAGGCAGGAGAAGTGGTGAGCCAGGATGATGGCGAGCTGTGGCACCGGAGATTGGGCCACCTTCACCATGGAGCTTTGAAGATACTGCAGCAGATTTCTACTGGGCTTCCTAAGGGCACTCTTGCGCAGTCAGATCAATGCAAGGGGTGTACCTTGGGAAAATATGTGAAAGCCACCTTTCACGAGAAGGATAGTCGCGCCACGACGATCCTTGAGAGAGTTCACACAGACGTGTGTGGTCCTTTCTCAGTAGCTTCGACAGCAAAGCACAAGTACTACGTGATCTTTGTTGATGATTTCTCTCGGAAGTGCTGGATATTCTTCATGCAGAAGAAGACCGAGACATATTCAAAGTTATGTGAATTAAAGGCACTGGTTGAGAAGGAATCGGGGAAGCATGTGAAGGCTCTTAGGAGCGACAATGGTGGTGAATTCATCTCGGCTGAATTCAAGGACTTTTGCGCGTTGTATGGTCTCTGAGAGAGTCGACTAAGACTCACAACTTCCATGTGGTTGTAATGGGGTTGCTGAGCGAAAGAACAAAACGATCATGGGTGCTGCACGGGCGATGTTGCATGATCAGGGCCTACCCCTTCACTTGTGGGCGGAGGCATGCAATACTGTAGTATATGTGCAGAATCGTTGTCCTCACAAGATACTTGGTATGAGTACACCAGGAGGAGGCGTTCGGCAAGAGGCCCGATATTTCTTATTTGGAGAATTTTTGGCTCACTCCGTCTACATGCATGTGACGGGCGGACGCCAGAAGAGCCGGGATCCAACCGAAGGTTGAACATGGGGTACACTCACACACCTCACAACTATCGGTATTTCACAGACAATGCAAGATCACAGCGACGGATAATAACTCGTGAGGAGAGTTGTACAGTGTTCGCTCGAGAGGGAGCCACACTTGCATGCAGATGAGGAGCTATTAGTTCCTAAGGATGAGCTTCAGGATGTGGATCAGCCACAAGAGGAAGTTCATGGAGTGGAAGAGACCACTCATGCAGCGCCAACCATCAGAGGGCGCAAGCGCACTACAGAAGCTAAGCGACCGGCTCAAGATGCAGAGAAGGTTAGAAAATCTACCCATAAAGATACGTGTACAAAGGATGTGGGCCACTCTGATTGCACACTGGATACATGGATCTTGTGAGTCAATGTGTCGTGACGGAGCCATCCTCTTTTGAGGAAGCTGTGGAGGAACCCGCATGGGTAGATGCCATGATCGAAGAATATGATTCGATCGTCAGAAACAGTGCATGGGAGATTGTCTCAAGACCGGAGGGGAAATCAGTGGTGGGTTCGCGATGGATCTACAAAGTGAAGCAGGCGGCTGACGGGAGTGTGGAGAAGTACAAGGCGAGATTTGTCGCCCGTGGCTTCTCACAGATCGAGGGGATCGATTATGAGGAGACCTTTGCACCTGTCGCAAGGTACTCTTCCATACAGACGATCCTAGCTCTCTCAACGCAGATGGGATGGCACATCCATCAGATGGATGTGAAGACTGCGTTCCTCAACAGAGTCATTGAGGAGGAGGTGTACATAGAGCAGCCTGAAGGTTTCGAGATCTTCAGCAGTGAGTCACATGTTTGCCGACTCAAGAGAGCACTGTACGGGCTGAAGCAAGCACCTCGTGCTTGGTACACACGGATTGACAGTTATTTCACCGGGCTTGGATTTTCCAAGAGTGAGGCGGATCCTAACCTATACTAGATTGTGGTGGAGGGGAAGCTGCTGATCATTGTACTGTATGTAGATGATCTGATTTTGACGGGTGATGAGCTGTTGATACTTTCATGCAAGGAGGACCTTGCTAGAGAGTTCGAGATGAAGGACTTGGGCCTCCTTCATTATTTCCTGGGATTGGAGATTTGGCAACGCAGTGGAGGACTGTTTGTTTCTCAGGGCAAGTATGCTCGGGAGATTCTGGAGAGGTTCAACATGCAAGGCTGCAAGCCTGTTGACACTCCTCTTCCTGGTGGTTGGAGGAAGGAGGATGCTACTTCAGCGGAGGTAGTGGATGCCACTGTCTATCGACAGTTGGTGGGGTCGCTTATGTATCCGGTCAATACACGACCCGATATACGCCATGCAGTTAACCAGCTTTCGTAAGCTATGGTTAAGCCTACCAAGCTCTTTTGGAAGGTAGGCAAGCATGTATTGCGCTATATCGGAGGCACATCGGGATATGGTCTATGGTACAGATAGGAGGATGGAGCGAAGCTTTCTGGCTTCACTGATGCAGATTGGGCAGGGAGTCCAACGGACCGGAAGAGCACTTCTGGAGGAGTTTTCAGCATTGGGTCGACAGCAGTTTCCTGGTACAGCAGGAAGCAGAGATCCGTGGCACTCAGTTCAGCAGAGGCCGAGTACATGGCAACAAGCTTGGCTGCATGCGAGGCTATTTGGATGAGGAAGATCCTCGTTGGATTGTTCGGGTTGCACTTGGAGCCTACTGTGATTTATTGTGATAACCAGAGTTGCATTAAACTCTAAGCTAATCCAGTATTTCATGATAGATCCAAACACATCGACATCAGGTACCATCATATCAGAGATTGTGTTCAGCGGATAATCATGTTACTTTCATATGTTCCCACGGAGGATCAGGATGCTGACATCTTGACGAAGGCGCTCACCAGGAGCAAGTTCGAATTACACAGAGGCAGGATAGGGGTTGCAGATAATCCATATCTTTTTAAGAGGGAGTGTTGAAAATGCAACAATATGATGGAGCTTAGTGAAATGAAGTCGCCTTCACTAAGTGGGCCCGCAGGCTATTTTTGGCGCAAAGTCTATTTTTAGACTATGTCTATTTTTAGACATATGGAGCATGGTCTAGGAGTTGCAGTATGCTATTCTTGGATGATTGGTCGAGTTGGTAAAAATAGATGGACCTCTATTTTTAGACATACAAGTCGAAGTCTATTTTTAGACTGCCTGTCTAAAAATAGGTCAGTCAAATATTATTAGCCCTTAATAATATTTGGACTCTAAACTTCAGCTTATTCTCTTACAGCACTTCAGTTGGAGCTACGGATGTGGCTCATGCATCTGACAGAAGGAATTACGCTATTCCTTGGGGTTTGGTGAGCTCATGCATGGTTGACTTCAGTTAGGACTTCAGTGGCAAAGTTTGGTGGAGTTGATGAGACAGTTGGTGGAGTTGTGTTCGGTTTAACTTAGTTGAACTAGTTGTGATTAGTTTAACTAGCTAATCAACTAGTAATGAGTGAAGTGAATTAAATATTATTTAATTCACTAATTATTAACTCATTATTCAACTCAAGAACACATCAGTTCACTACAGTGCATGGACAGTTCAGTGGAGACCAATGGAAGAGGTAGATGAAAGGGTGAGTTTGCTATTAGTTGCGACAGCAGTTGTGCATGAGATTTGCACAAGCATTGGAGGAGATTGCCCATGAGGATTGCGCAGTTGAAGCCAAGGAGATTCTAACTTGGATCTCTCATTGAACCAACTTGGATTGCGCAGTAGAGGCAGGCAATTAGTGGATGAGTTTTGAACCTGTGACTTGTTCAAAACTAAGCTAGTTTGTGTGTAACTTTTGGAGACAGTACTGAGTACTTGTGAGGAGTATTGTACGGAGATTGTTACATGTTCTCTTCTATTATAATATACAAATATCTGGGGGTTTTCAGCTATAAGCTTTCCCCATTACATATTGTGTTTATGTGTGCATGCCACTGTTTCTATTTCCGCAAATTGATGATTGATTGTAGAAGAGGTTATGTGTTATACATGAATTCGAATTAATGTATGATCAGGATAATCTCAGTGGATAAATCTTCATTATTCAGCAAATTTATACATTGTGTACCTGGTGAATGACTGATTTCTCTACTTACTTGCTTGATGGAAATTACTTTGATTGTTTGTTTGCAAATATCTTCTTGCTCGCTTCATGTTATGCTGATTAGTCTTGACTTGTTTGTCCTTACAATCTGTTGCCACATGACCATGTTTGTGGCAGGAAAAACACGTGATGGTTTTCCTAAGAGTATGGAATCTCCTTTAAGATTTTCCAAATTTGCTTAGTTCATCAATAAGAACAAATGGCCTTTTTGCATAATGCATTTTCTTCGACTCAATCTTTTCATTTTCATTTTGCTTCTACTACATGTCTTTTCAAGGTTGTTATGTCCTCTTTATTGGTTTATTTTTGTGAGTTCTTCATGGATATGTTCTCTTCTTTTAATTGTTTACACGATATGTTCTTTTCTACTAACTCAGTTCTAGTTGAATTAGTCTCAACCTCTAACTTTTCAAATTACATCTCTTTCTCCTTTAGCTGGTTATTCACAACTTCTCCTAATCTCCTTGTTTCTTCAAGTTGTGCCTTCAGGCCAACAATTTCTTCCTTATGCTCATATTCTCTCTTACCACATATTTGCACCAAAGCCTTTAGATCTTTGTTTTCATTCTTCAATATTTATATTTCAGTCAAAACAATGTCAAGTTTGGTTTGTTCTTCAACTATATTTTCTTAATGGAAATTGTGTCCATTAACACTAGCAGAGACCTCATTTGACTGAACCTTTTCCTTTTGAAATGGATTTTTCTTCTTCCTACCTACCTTCTCCCTCTTGACAGTGCAACCACTAGTGTCTCCTTCATGCATGAGATGCAAAATATTCTAAATTTCTTTTGTAGAAGTTAAATCTATTACTGTATCAAGATCCTTGTTATGAAGATTGTTATACATTACAAATTTTGCCTTAGCATTCCATTGTTGTTCTTACAAAGAGTGAGAGTCTTTGTAGTAACCATCACGTATGAGCTTCCATACACCAGGTCCATGAGCCATTAAATTTGTTTTATCCTTATTTCTCCATTGATGAAAGTTTGTTGCACTCAACACACGTACACTTTGATAGTCCACGACTCAACCAGATCTCCTTCAAGATATTAGGCTTATACCAAAGGAACCAGCTCTGATACCAATTGTTGGGAATCACAATTGGCGTTAGACCAAAACCCGCAAGTGTTAGTCAACGATCACATCACCAGAGATAAGGATCCACGAGATGCGGTTAGTCCATGTTGTGAAACACACAGGGAGCATTGGTTTGCCTTTATAGATCTAACAAGCTCAACAAGATCACTACATTCACTTCTTATTACATTTCTTGTGCTCTATCAATCCTCTCATTGTATGCTTTGCAACGTCTCAATTCGACTCTCAAACTCCTAAGGGTCTCCACCCAATTAAGGGAATTTTTCTCTAATCCTTTTCCCACTGAGTCCTCTTCATGGTGATGATAGGATTTGGGCATGTTATACTCTACCATTTCGTAATAATCATGCTATCCAAAATGATTTGTCTATTCAAATCCCATAATATTGTGTTGTGACATATATATCAATTGATATAATGATATATCAACCAATAATATCCCTTCAGTGATACCGTTGCGTTAAAGCAATGATCTCAACCATGTCAAACTCTAAACATTACATCCATAATCACAACTCAACAATAAAATCACCTTGCACATGACAGTGAGTATCAATTTTAACAAGCATGTGTTTACTTACATAATATCTCCAGTGGCAGAAATCGTTCTCTTTCCTTTCGAGTGTTCGTTCCCCTTGTGGATGTAATTTTTAATCTGACAAAGTAAGAGAATATTTGTAAATTTCCCATTTCGAGCTCACTCAAATTTGTAATGTCTAGGAAGAACGTCGATAGGAGGAGGATTTATGAAAATATCATATATGGACATTAAGATAAATCCGGAGGTGCAATAGCTCGCACAGTAATAATTTCGGCCACCATTGGAGCACAAGTATTAGTCGAAACCATAAATTGGCCTACTTGTCACTATATCATGTTCTTTTATGCATTGGAATATTTTTTTTGTTTTTACACAATCTTTGATCGTCGATTCACTGGAAATCTTCCAATGCTCCCATGCTCCCATGCCATAAGAATCATGACAAGTTTTGGTGAGGAGATCACCAGTACGACAGACTAGTGTTCATAAACCCGCATTATATATATAAGAGAGGGCCACAAGGTAAGAAGGCTACAATGTAAGAAGGCCGCATTGTGTATGTATACACACAAACGTTCATAAGCAAAGGTCGCATTGTGTTTTATAAGAAGAAAAAATTGAACAATGCATCCATTCAATTTGTAAGACTATAAAGAGGTTGCAAGGCTTTAAAATGGCAACATTAATGTGATTCCAATAGTAGTATAAGTTCCTCAAATTAGGGCATAAAACCTTAACTACTGTTCCATTCAAAATATTGTTTTATGAAAACTATAACGTATAAAAATGCTCCAATATAAACGCTTCAAACCTTCGAAAACACAACTTCTCTCTACATATATTGGTAAACACGATTCCATGCTCACACTGACAATTGATGCGATTTGGCTAAGTTGTTCAAACTTCCCAGGTCTGTTGTTGGCGTAAATTTATGGCTGAAATTCAATGCATACCATATATTAGCTTTAAATTTCTATGTTCTAACATCGTTGTTTAACAAACCTTTGCTATCATTATGATTGTGTAACGTTCTTGTTACAGAAGGCTATCCAGTATTTTATGTAATGCACATCGTCGTGTGACTTATGTTGTGTTGAAGGTGTGTTACATTCTTAACTATTATGCGTTATATATATGTCATCGACTTCAAATTTATCAACCATTCATTGTGTTGTTGCCACACACGATCCTTCAAGATGCTGAATTAATTTATTGTTTGGGCTAGGGTTCCTCCCTCATGGTTGAGCAATGTTGCGTTATGGCTGCCATACTGCAAGTATAGAGAGGCTCTAAAACTGTCGCACCATACCAACACGATATAATGTGGACGTAAGCCACCAATAACGCACCAATAAATGCAGGATCTGATACCAATTGATACGAAACCACAGTTCTGACACCACTGCACCAATGCACTACACCACTTTCTAATATTATTCCAATCTTAATGCTCCCACTTCACCACTGCACTGCACTGCTTTTTGATACTATTCTAATTTTAACGCTCCCACTGCACCATGCGTTATATTAATCCATCTGTTGCATAATAATTCACCTAAATATCAAACGCATGTATTAACTATAGCACTTCACACAGTGTTTTGTATCATAACGTTCCAAATTTGCGTTACATGGCATATTATTTTCATGGTTTATCTACATAGTAGTTCATACCCTGCTGTAGATGCCATTCATTATCAATCTTTTTCATCCAATGACTCGCTGCAAAATGTAATACAATGAATTTACCCGACTCTTGATTTCATTTTGCTGCAAAGAGCTTCTTCGACCTTATTATTGAGCTGGTTTCCCTAGCTTCTTCATGTTTCCATTTGATACCCCCTGACAGATTTAACACTATCAGAGGCACAATGAGGTGCCCATATCAATGCGCATTGGAGATAGATTATATCTAGACAGAGGAATAAATTATTGCATTGTTTACTTATGTGCACTATCATGATCCATTTTCTATGAATCTTCATGCTCCTTCTCCAAAAGATGTTGCTTAAGTAAATATGAAGTCGATAAGTTTATTCTGCAACTCTTAGATTTTCTGGAAATGGTTGCAACTACTTGTCATCTCCCTTTGAATGTGTCAAATTCCTTTTGCTATGCTCTTCTTGGAGCTTATTCATCTTTGTGTTCCTACCATTTAGATTCTTTTGAAGCTCTGCAATTTCCATCGACATCCATTGCTTTTCAGCCTTCAAAACAATGCATTCGTTTTGAGCTAGTTCATTTAGGTTCGTGGTGTACTTCCAACCCATTTAATGAATTACCTCCAACCTTAGATATATCTAAAAATTCTATAGATTTTCTATGATTTTGTTAATCATATTTCTCCAACATGATAAATTTCTTTTTAGATTCACACAACATCTTGCAAGAAGACAGTCCTTGTCACTTTTTATTTGTGGAGGTTTCTCTCATGATTAATTTGATGATAAATAAGTTGGAAATCTGAGTGTTATTTGATTGTAAGCATTCGAGTATCTCATATTGATTTTTATCTCTCTAATGATGGGCTACGCTCCCCCCGAACATTCACATTTCATAATTGTTGCTATATATAATTTCAGATTGCAGAGACCATACGTTTTCAGTGGCATTTAATGTTATGTAATATTATAAATATAATCACTCACAATGGTTGGCCCAATATATATATATATATTTTTTTGGTCGTCTTCCTTTATGGCCTCCTATTCCTCCATCAAACTCTTGGCTATTGTACACTTAAGATGCCTTTGTTCCTTTGTATTTCTCTGCCAAAGGAACTGTCCTTTCCCATCCTGAACTTTTGGTTGTTCATATTCCAAGGAGCTCTTCTTTGAAAGCTTTGATGCAGATATTTTATGGGCTGCTCTCCCCCTGGGATGTTGCTGCTTGTTTAACACTCACTGGAAGATTGCCTTGGTTCCTAAAGCAACTCCCCCTGAAACCATGATGATATCATTATTTCATTGAAGTAACAGGCTCCTCCTTTTTCTTCTTCTTCCATACTTTATTGGGATTACTTATAGTGTCTACATTTCTTTTTTATTAATAGTTTGGTCGGATTTGATTTAGTTCCATCATCTGTCTAGAGTTCTTTAGTGTATATGGAAGTTTGCAGTCTTTGGCCTTCTAGCCAAAGTTATTACACTCATAACATCTTGCGTGGAAAAGAACTGGAGAAAATGGTGTGTCTTTTCTTATGCACATAATTTTATTTGCATACAGATTGCATTCAATAGCTTTGTGTCCAAATCCATTGCACAAATAACAATAACCATAAAAATAATTTGTGTACATGGTGGATGACTGATTTCTCTACTTACTTGCTTGAGGGAAATTACTTTGATTGTTTGTTTGCAAGTATCTTCTTGCTTGCTTCATGTTATGCTGATTAGTCTTGACTTGTTTGTCCTTACAATCTGTTGCCACATGACCATGTTTGTGGTAAGAAAAACACGTGATGGTTTTCCTAAGAGTATGGAATCTCCTTTGAGATTTTCCAAATTTGCTCAGTTCATCAATAGGAACAAATGGCCTTTCTGCATAATGCATTTTCTTCGACTCATTCTTTTCATTTTCATTCTGCTTCTACTACATGTCTTTTCAAGGTTGTTATGTCCTCTTTATTAGTTGATTTTTGTGAGTTCTTCATGGATATTTTCTCTTCTTTAATTGTTTACACAATCTGTTCTTTTCTTCTAACTCAGTTCTAGTTGAATTAGTCTCAACCTCTAACTTTTCACATTGCATCTCTTTCTCCTTTAGCTGGTTATTCATAACTTCTCCTAATCTCCTTATTTCTTCAAGTTGTGCCTTCAGGCCAACAATTTCCTCCTTATGCTCATATTCTCTCTTACCACATATTTGCACCAGAGTCTTTAGATCTTTGTTTTCATTCTTTAATATTTCTATTTCAGTCAAAACAATGTCAAGTTTGGTTTGTTCTTCAACTATATTTTCTTAATGGAAATCGTGTCCATTCACACTAGCAGAGACCTCATTTGACGGAACCTTTTCCTTTTGAAATGGATTTTTCTTCTTCCTACTTACCTTCTCCCTCTTGACAGTGCAACCACTAGTGTCTCCTTCATGCATGAGATGCAAAATATTCCATATTTCTTTTGTAGAAGTTAAATCTATTATTGTATCAAGATCCTTGTTATGAAGATTGTTATACATTACACATTTTGCCTTAGCATTCCATTGTTGTTCTTACAAAGAGTGAGAGTATTTGTAGTAACCATCACATATGAGCTTCCATACACCAAGTCCATGAGCCATTAAATCTATTTTAACCTTATTTCTCCATTGATGAAAGTTTGTTGCACTCAACACACATACACTTTGATAGTCCATGACTCAACCAGATCTCCTTCAAGCTATTAGGCTTATATTAAAGGAACCGGCTCTGATACCAATTGTTGGGAATCACAATTGTCATTAGACCAAAACCCGCAGGTGTTAGTCAATGATCACATCACGAAAGATAAGGATCCACGAGAGGCGGTTAGTCCATGTCGCGAAACACACAAGGAGCATTGGTTTGCCTTTATAAATCTAACAAGCTCAACAAGATCACTACATTCACTTCTTATTGCATTTCTTGTGCTCTATCAATCCTCTCATTGTCTGCTTTGCAACTTCTCAATTTGACTCTCAAACTCCTGAGGGTCTCCACCCAATTAAGGGAATTTTTCTCTGATCCTTTTCCCACTGAGTCCTCTTCATGGTGATGATAGGATTTGGGCATGTTGTACTCTACCATTTTGTAATAATCGTGCTATCTAAAATTAGTTGTCTATTCAAATCCCATAATAGTACGCAAGTTAGAAACTAAATAACATATCAGTAATATGTTAAGCCAATCAATCCTATTAACCATAGTCTAAAATCAATACACGTGTAGATAGTAATTAGACTATTAGATTAAATGCCTATTTTGTGTCTGTGTGCATGTGGCTTTGATGCCACTCTGCATCAGAAGTCTAAATTTTATCCCCAAAGGTCCAGTGTTGAATCTTTGCTCTAATAACCCCCCCCCACCCTCACCGACATTCAAATGAGTCTAAATCTACCGTCTGTTGATACTAGCAGCATACCATATATATTAGAAAATAAGAACATGTGATAATGTATGTGAACGGGAAGAAGACCGCCTCGCTCGTGCTTGACAACTTGAAGTCTTAAGGTAATTCACAGCTTGATGGCATGAAGCTCAGAACATCGAGCGTGGTAATCATCTTTAACATAGGGGCAACTTGATTCACCTTCAAACTACTCCTGCACTAGTTACTCTATTTGAAGCAAGAGTTTTGGGCAGCCGGATCCTCCTACTCTTGAGAGCTATGTCCCCAAACTCTTGATTCAACCAAAGTAAACAGTGTAGGAGTAGTTTGACCTATATAGTCAATTACATGTTGTTAGAGTGCATACATAAATACACGTTAATCATGAACATAATAATAGACAATATAGTCGAAGCAAACATCGAAACCATGATTTTACAAGATACCATTCCATTCAGACGCATAACAGTGAGCTTCATAGCTCAAGGAATCATTTATATTTACAACACATGAGATATTGCATCATTCGCACTTGACATGAATCATCACAGTCTAAAAGATAATATACATAAGGAATTTACACTTATCCTATGTGTTTAAAAATGGCTATCAATTGAAGGAGGAACTTCAAATCTCCACCCAACCATGGGCCAACTGCACTACAATATTTCTTGCAGTTGACCACCCTCGAGCTAGATCCAAAGTTTAAGGGGATATGTAATCATGGAAGTTCACGTCCAAGGGTTAGTCACATACCAGGGAGGAGTCCATTGTCTAGGTGGTTTGACAACCACTCTCCAACAATAAGCATCACATTGATTCACTTACTCTTTGAGTTAAAACACAAGGCTTCACCCAATATGAAATGTATTATATCTCAGTTCCATGAGATTGAATCAACTACTTTTGGTGGTTTATCAACTTCCCTTTCATGGCAAGCACGACAGGGATATGTAGCCCACTGTCCATGTGGTTTCACAACCTCATGGAAAGTACCACAGTGTTAAGATTCAACAAGAAGATTTAGCACCCACACTAGTGCATTAAGCACCTAGTTGCATTAAGCACTTACACTAGGGTGGGGCCCACAGGGCTATTTTTGGGTGCATGTCTATTTTTATTATCCCTTAATTTAGATGGACATTAAACTGTGATATATTCTCAATGTGGACTTGAAATATTTAACTGAAGTGGAAAATTTAGTTAACTAGTGAATTTCGAGTTAGAGGTTGGTTGGTGGGACATGCAGAGTAATTCTAGTTGTGACAGAGTTCGAAGTGCAGTGGCGCATGAGTTGGTGCAAGTTGTAAATAGTTTAAGTCAGTTAAGTGAGTTAAAATCAGTTGTGCTAGTTGTAGCTGAAGATACACTAGTGAGAGATCTAGTGAATTAAATACTAATTAATTCATAATCAGTGATCTCACATCCAACTGAGGATTTACTATTATTAGGTGAATGCATGTCAAATCCAGTGGAGACCTAGTTGAGTTCTAGGTGAAAGGGAAGTTGACTATCAGTTGTGACATTATCCGCTTGCACACATGCAGGCAAACACTAATTTGATGTGCCAATGATACTTGCGCAGTCAAGGAAGGCAGGATTGCATCAATTCAGGGATTGCATTCAACAAGGATTGCGTAAGCAAGGCAGGCTGTCTGGAGGCAGTAAATTGGCTAAGTAATTTGCCAATTTTTGTATGATAGTGTGAGACAATTAGCTAACGTACTGAGGGCTCTTGTGAGAATAGTTTTGTATGTAATTGTTTCATGATCCATGCTTAATATACGATAGAAGATAATGGGGTTTTTAGCTGTAAGCTTTCCTTGGAAAATTATTTGTGTTGTGTGTGATTGATCTTTCTTCATGTTCATGTAATTAGCGATTGTGTCTTTAATTCCACAAAATATTTGTAGAAGTGATTCAGTATTTAACTTTAGCACATTGTTAGATTGGGTGAATCCAAGATATACATGCTTGTTGTATAATTTATACATGGTATCAGAGCACAGGAAATTGCATAAGTGAAGCAGGAGCTGAGTTTGTGACTGGATAGAATTCAAATTTGCAGAAAGACTTTCTTGGTGCTATATTTGATTCAAGATCGAAATGGCTTTCAATGGCTTGAGGTTAGAGTATGCACTCGAGGGCAGCTCGAACTACATTTATTGGAAGGACAGGATAGAGGCAGTACTCGAAGACAATGGCTTTAAGGAATTCATTGACAAAGATGTTCTGAAGCCAGATGTTACATATGATGCCAATATTACTGCATGGCAAAAGAAAGTGGCAAAGGCGAGGAGGATCCTATTGGAGGGAGTGCGAGACCAAATTGTATCAAGCCTCCATGGGAAAGCCACACCATATGCTATGTGGAAGGCTTTGACGGATCTATTCCAAAGAAGCAATGACCATAGGAAATTGGCGCTCAAAGATAAACTCAGGAAGATCAAGATGGAGAAGGGCGACACCATTCCAAAATATGTCACAAAGTTTGTCCAATGTCGGGATGAATTGGGGAGTGTGGGAATAACAGTCACTAATGATGATTTGGTGAGCTTGGCTCTCCTAGGACTTCCTAAGAGTTAGCACAGTTATCAAGACTCTGTCAATGATTTGGTGAGCTTGGCTCTCCCAGGACTTCCTAAGAGTTAGCACAGTTATCAAGACTCTGTCAACGAAAGGGAAAAATTGCCAAATTGGGAACGATTGTTGTCAGATTTGGTGCTGGAGGAGTTCAGACGGAACACCAGAGATGGATATTCATCTAAGAATGAGGATGAAGAGGATCATGTTGTAGCTGCCAAGGCGAGGAAGGGGAAAGGGAAGAAATTTCCTTCAAAATCTGAGTCCAAATGCAAGAAGTAGGACATGTCCAAGGTGAAGTGTTTTCACTGTCATGAACATGGGCATTTTGCTACTAACTGTCCACAAAAGAAGAAGAACAAGAAGATTGTTGGATCTGCAGTTGGTGAGGCCCTTGCCTCACAATTTGAGATTGAATTCTCCTTGATTTCATGCATGGTGTCAAGTGCATTGGAATCAATGTGGTATTTGGATAGTGGCGCTTCCTTTCACACGACGGGAGATAATGAAATTTTCAGTGACTTGGAGGAGAACTATCTCCAAATGCATATTGAGATGGGCGACGACGGATGGTATAGTGCTACTGAGATTGGTACCATTACCTTTCAAAGGGATTTAGGTAAACCATTTCAATTAAAATATGTAATGCATGTACCAGGTCTGAAGAAAAAATTGGTCTCAGTCGCAATGTTGGAGGACAAAGGCTGTGACGTTGTTTTTAGTGATGGAAAATCTTTCCTGCGACATAAAAAAACAGGTCAAGTCAAGAGGATAGGGATTCAAGATAAGAATCTCTACAAGCTGGAGGTAGATGGTTGCGCTGCCATGATGTGCAAGGTGGAAAACGTGGTGAGTTGGGATGAGGGCGAATTATGGCACAGGCGATTGGGCCATGTTCATCATGGAGCCTTGAAAGTCATGCAACAAATTTCTACTGGACTTCCAATGGGAACACTTGCTCAGCTAGATCAGTGCAAGGGTTGCACCATGGAGAAGTATGTAAAGTCCATCTTTCATGAGAAGGAGAACCGTGCTTCGGGGATCCTTGAGAGAGTTCACACAGACGTGTGTGGACCATTATCGGTTGCTTCAACAACAAAACATTAGTACTATGTAATCTTTGTTGATAAATTTTCTCGTAAATTTTGGATCTTCTTCATGTAAAAGAAAGATAAAATATTCTCTAATTTCTGTGAGTTTAAGGCATTGGTGGAGAAAGAGTCGGGGAAGCAAGTGAAGGCTCATATGAGCGATAATGGTGGAAAATACATCTCTAACGAATTCAAGAACTGCTGCAGTGAAGAAGGAATTTGAAGAGAACTCATAGTGCCTCATAACCCACAGCAGAATGGGGTCACGAAGAAGAAGAACAGAACGATCGTGGGTGCAGCATGAGCGATGTTGCATGATCAGGGCCTACCAATGCATTTGTGGGTGGAAGCATGCAACACTGTGGTTTATGTGCAAAACCATTGTCCTCATAGAGTACTTGACATGAGTACACCTGAAGAGGCCTTCACGGGTAAGAAACCTGATGTTTCAAACTTTAATATTTTTGGCTAATCCGTTTATGTGCATGTGACCAAGGACGCCAAGAAGAAGCTGGAACTAACTGTTGAAGTTGGGATTTTTGTGGGGTACACAGAAACACCCCATAATTATCGTGTGTATTTGCCAAATAGCAAAATGACTGTTGTGCAACGAGATATACAATTTGATGAGGGGAAAGCCATGCGGTTTTCCATTGAGAGGGAGTTGGACTTACATGCAGAGGAGGAACTGTTGATTCCCAAGGATGAGTCTCAAGATGTGGATAAGCCACATGAGGAGGTTCATGAAGTGGAGGAAATCACTTATGCAGAGCCATCCATCAAAAATGGCAGAAGGCACACCACGGAAGCTAATAAGCTGAGACTTGATGCTGCACAAAATGTAGGAGCCCCTACTTCACAACACAGACAAAGACAGTCTCCTGACCGATTTACTGGATACATGGCTCTTATGAGCAAATGTACTGTGACTGAACCATCTTCCTTTCAGGAATCAGTGTAGTAGCCTACTTGGGTTGATGCAATGGTGGAAGGGTATGACTCCATTGTAAAAAACAATGCATGGGAGGTAGTCCCAAGACCGGTTGAGAGGTTCGAGATCGATCTACAAGGTAAAGCAAGCTACTAATGGGACTGTGGAGAAATACAAGGCCAAATTTGTGGCCCAGGGCTTCTCACATATTGAGGGGATGGATTATGATGAGACTTTTGCACCTGTTGTAAGGTACTCTTCCATAAGATCCATCCTTGCACTCTCAATGCAAATGGGCTAGCACATTCATCAGATGGATGTGAAAACTGCATTTCTCAATGGGATCATTGAGGAAGAGGTTTACATAGAGCATCCTGAAGGTTTTGAGATCTTCAACATCGAGTCGCATGTGTGCAAACTCAAAAGAGCATTGTATGGGCTGAAGCAAGCACCCTGTGCTTGGTACACTTCGATAGACAACTATTTCACCAGACTGGGCATCACCAAAAGTGAAGCAGATGCAAACCTGTACCATATTGTGGTTAAGGGTAAGCTATTGATCATTGTTCTTTATGTTTATGTTCTAATTTTGACTGGTGATGAGCAGCTGATACACTCATGCAAGGAGGATCTTGCAAGGGAGTTCGAAATGAAGGATATGGGCCTCCTTCATTATTTCCTCGGATTGGAAATATGGCAGCGGGATGGTGAACTTTTTGTGTCTCAAGGAAAGTATGCAAAGGAGATATTGGGTAAGTTTAACATGGAGAGCTGCAAACCCATGGATACTCCTCTTCCAGGAAACTAGAGGAAAGAGGATGCTACTTCTAGAGAGGTAGTGGATGCTACTGTCTATTGATAGTTAGTGGGTTTGCTAATGTATCTAGTGAACACGAGACCAAACATTTGCTACACAGTTAACCAGCTGAGTCAAGCTATGGTTAAGCCTACCAAGATCTTTTGGAAGGCGGGGAAGCATGTCCTGAGATACCTGAGGGGCACATTAGAGTATGATCTATGGTACAGAAGGACAGATGGAGTGAAGTTCCATGGCTTCACGGATGCAGATTGGGCTGGCAGTCCATCAAATAGAAAGAGCACATAAGGGGGGATCTTTAGCATTGGATCGATAACAGTTTCCTGGTACAGCAGGAAACAACGATCTTTAGCACTCAGTTCAACAGAAATACAATACAGGGCAAAAATTCTAGCTGCATGTGAGCCTATCTGGATGAGAAAGATCTTGGTTGGTTTGTTTGGTTCTCAGATGGATCCAACAATGATTCATTGTGATAATCAGAGTTGCATTAGACTCTATATTAATCCTATGTTTCATGATAGGTCCAAGCATATAGATATCTGGTACCATCATCTCAGAGATTGTGTGCAGTGGAGGATCATGTTGCTTCATTACATTCCCATGGAAGATCAGGATGCAGATATCCTGACGATGGCGCTCACTAGGAGCAAATTCGAATACCATAGAGACAGGATCGGGGTGAAGGATAATCCCTTTCTTGTTGAGAGGGAGTGTTGAGATTCAACAAGAAGATTCAGCACCCACACTAGTGCATTAAGAACCTAGTTGCATTAAGCACTTACACTAGGGTGGGGCCCCCAGGGCTATTTTTGGGTGCATGTCTGTATTATTATCCCTTAATTTAGATGGAAATTAAATTGTAATATATTCTCAATGTGGACTTGAAATAGATAACTGAATTGGAAAATTCAGTTAGCTAGTGAATTTCGAGTTAGAGGTTGGTTGTTGGGACATGCAGAGTAATTCTAGTTGTAACAAAGTTCGAAGTGCAGTGATGCATGAGTTGGTGCAAGTTGTAAATAGTTTAACTCAGTTAAGTGAGTTAAACTCAGTTGTGCTAGTTGTAACTGAAGATACACTAGTGAGAGATCTAGTGAATTAAATATTAATTAATTCACATTCAGTGATCTCACATGCAACTGAGGATTTAATATTATTAGGTGCATGCATGTCAGATCCAGTGGAGACCCAGTTGAGTTTTAGGTGAAAGGGAAGTTGACTATCAGTTGTGACATTATCCGCTTGCACACATGTAGGCAAACACTCGTTGGATGTGCCAATGATACTTGCGCAGTCAAGGAAGGTAGGATTGCATTCAGTAGGGATTGTGCAAGCAAGGCAGGTTGTCTGGAGGCAGTTAATTGGCTAAGTAATTTGCCAATTTTTGTATGATAGTGTGAGACAATTAGTTGATGTACTGAGGGCTCTTGTGAAAAGAGTTTTGTATGTAATTGTTTCATGATCCATGTTTAATATAAAATAGAAGATAGTGGGGTTTTTAGCTGTGAGATTTCCCCAATAAATTATTTGTGTTGTGTGTAATTGGTCTTTATTCATGTTCATGTAATTAGCGATTGTGTTTTTAATTATGCAAAATATTTATAGAAGCGATTCAATATTTAACTTTAGCATATTGTTAGATCGGGTGAATCCAAGATATACATGCTTGTTGTATAATTTCTACACACAATGGCCTAGATTACCCTATCTTGATGGTTTAACATCTAAGCAAAAAAGTACCATGTGGTTTCATAACCTTACAACAAGCACCATAGTGATCCAGTCCTCCACTATACTCTCCATTGATCGATCAAGTTTAGACATGTTGGTTCCCCTTGTTTTGACAGTTTGGCAAATCAAAAGACAAGGCAACATCAGAACCAATCTTTAGAGTTCCAGGATCTAGTCCTCCTGTTCTCAGAGAGGGATCTCTCAAATATTTGTTTGCAAAGGTTTATCGTGTTTGCTTTGGTTATGGAATTTTAGACTAGTTATTACGTGCAGATGTTTGTTTGGTTGGGTTGAGTTGATACAGCAGAATATGAAAGGTCTAGGAAAGATAGACAAAAAGAGGAAATATCCGGTTCATTGGGCAATGGAGTCAAAATAAGATCATGACAAACTCTTCAAGGGATATGGGATATCAAAGGGAAAATCTAACTTGGCCACAGGATCCTTTTTTTTGGAATGAGATGGACATTAATGATTTGGAAAAAGAAATTTAATTCTCAACAAAGGGAACTTGAGAAACATAACTTATCAATAAAGAGATATTTGATAGACATGGCTAACCATAAATTCTACAAACATTCTTTAAGCAAATAATGATTTCAAGACAACTTCTAAAATGAAATCTAAGATTCGGGGAACACCCTATTTCCTCAAAGATCTTATTTTAAAGGATTTAGAAAACATAAAAGATTCACCGATAATTGCATTCATAGAAGAGGGAACACCTAAATAACATCTGTGTTTGCAACTATAAAGACCTTCAAAACAACTGTTTAAGCAGGGGCAAAGGGTAAGATCAAAACCGACCTCTTTGGTTAACTTAAGACAATGGTACTTCGAAGGGAGATTTCAATAACGGCTTTCAAGTGATGGCAGACAAGTAGGGAGAACCATAACATGCTGAAACCAACTATTTGAGCTATCAAAGAAATAAACGAGTATGAAGACTAAAGAGAAGGTTTAAAGCCTCTAAAATACTTCAGCAGAAGAAAACATAAAACAGTGAAGGGTGAACAGGTCTAAGGTGCTTCCAGGAATCATTTCTTAGCCTAAAACTTTCAGCCTACTGTAGTAAGAAATTATGGAACATAATGAAAACAAGGGAAAAACATTTAACAGTTCAGAGCACTTCACCAATAGCCAAGCTCATGGATCCAATGATAGAGCCTTCTCAGGAACAGACATGCAACGGCATCATCAAGACATCCAAGACTCCAAATTATTTTCAACTTCAACAGACTTGTATATTTATTTCAGAGAGTTTCAATATTACAACTTGTGATCAAACAGCAACCAAACTTCTCATCTTATGTAGAAGTACTTATAGGAAGATGAGGAGGTGAGAACTAACAAAAATATCTCGTGAACCATTAATACAAATTAAATGAATTCTCGGCCTCTTAAGGGGTTCGATGGAGAAGTGTACAGGTGGATCACTGTATTAATGTTTTACAATTAATATCAAAGCTCGGTGGGAGCTTTATTTGACTTTGAGGCCCTATACTCTGTCTGGAGCAACTCTGCAGCTATTTTCTATTACACTCCTTTGGCAGAATTAACTTCTTGGCAGCGCTGGAGGCAGATATTTCCTGAATCAATAACTTCGGCCTCGGTTTTGAATGGTTTGAGGCGACAGGTGGCTCTTTGTAGTAGCTAAGGAATCAATTCGCCTCAGTTGAAGCGGTGGAAACTTTTGTGTCTGATAAAACACTTTAGGTTTTCCTTTAAACTGTGTTTTAGATTGGGGATTAGGATTTTGATAACTGTCTTAGCCATAATCCCCATAAAAACTGTCTTCAATCTTCATCTGCTGTGCTCTATCTTCAAAACTGATACTCTCTAACTGTGTTTGAATTAAAACAGTGTCTTTTCAACGTGCAGACCCGCACTGGGCTTTACGGCATCAATACTCATAGAGTACTAATGAAACATGGAATAGAGCCCCGTGGATGGCTTCTCTGTAATGAAACGAGGGCATGAGAATCGTCATTCCCAGCCCTTGGCATTTCTTCGTTATACAATGGAAAACCATTTAGAACACCTGCATCAAACACAAAACAATTAAGAAATCTTGCGAAAAAATAGGTTTAAACTGCTTCAGATGGCGGGGGAGGAGCGTAGCCGTCGAATAAAAATATCTAACGGTGGAGATCGGCGAAAAAAGGAAAATGAGAGCGGGGAGAAGAAATAAGGCAGGGTGGTTTTGGACCGTCCGATCTGGACACGTGGACGGTCCTGATCTAATCGGAGGATCTCAATCGGGGGTGGCAGGCAAGTGCATGCGATGTAAATTTCCAATGCGATTAAGCGCTGGCCGTTGATCTGCAGATCAGATCGACGGCGGAAGATGAATCGGAGGGTTTTTGAAACGGGGCAAGACTTGTGATCGGAGGGAATAAGGGCCGTTGGATCTTCGGGAGGATGGACGGCTCAGATTGGATCGGGGATCGGCAATCGGGAGTGCAACAAAAACGCATGCGATTTGAAACTTGCGATTAGAGACTTGCGATTGAGCGCTGTCCGTCCGATCATCAGGGAGATGGACGGCCCAGATTTAATCGGAGGATCGCAATCGGGCAGGTCACACAACAACATGCGATTGAAACTTTGCGATTGAGCCCTTTGCGATTTGGCGATAGCCATCGGATCGGGTCTAGATCGACGGTCCAGATCCTTTGATTTCTTGCATCGGCGGGACCCTTATACTTTGCGAGAAACCCGGAAATTTCGATAAACACCAAGGTTTTGAGTGGATCGGGCAAAAAATATATATGATAGGCTGGCGCCCGATTGCGGGGCCACTGGGAGTATGGAGTACCATGGGCCCAGGGCTTTATATAACTAGGGCTAATCGCAATCGGAACATTCGGGCCCGGTCTTCAATCAACCCATTTGTAATTTCTCCGATCGCGATTGCGCGATTGGTCATTTTGATCAAACCATTTTCATTTATCACGTGTTCTTAAGTTTTTAACTTAAAAACTTCGGAAAGTGGGTTTTTGGGTTTACAAAGGAAAAAATTGATCAGAGAGGGATTTTTCAATGGTTTAGCGCCCGATTGCGGGCCTATGGGTTAAACGAAATAACAATATGATCTGCGGTTTATGACGAGGGGTTGATCGCAATCGGCATTTTGAAATGGCTCACAAACATGCACACTTGAATCTTTCCAATGCGATTAGCGTCGACAAGCTTTGGCATTTGGTTTCGACGCATGGGCATGTGGGGGGAAGTGGTTTAGGACTTAGCCCAAGGGGCTTAGGTCCATAGCAATAAAACTTTGTTTTTTATGAAAAAATTCAAGGTTTTAAATGGATTTGAGGGTTTCGGCACAGCTCAAAAAGAAGTTTTAAACCATGTCAGGAAGATTTTTACGGATGGAGGGAGAAACTTATGAAAAGTAGAGGAATAATATGGAGAAAAAAGGGGAAGAAAATGATGGTTTCTTCAGCAGTTTGTTATATGAAATCAGCAGAATTTTCTGAGTATAAAATGGGACAACAAATGAGGATTTGGGACAGAGGCATGAGGCCTTAAAGAGACTTCAAGAGCTAACAATTTTTAGTGATAAAATTTGTTCCTTGGAGGCTCAAAAGAGATCTTAGCCACCTTTTGGTATAACAAAATATTATAGGTGGCTAACAAGACACACCATCCAGTGGCCTCATCACAGTAACAAGTAATAATTTCCCAATTCATGGAGCATAGGTTTCAATCACGCCTAGCTTTACTCCTTCTTAATTTCACACTAGTAGCTTGACACATAATTCCACTCCAGTGTTTCCTACAATAAATCCCTTGTTTAAGGGTCTCTGGCACTTTGCATAGCAATTCTTCTATTATAATCATTTCTCCCTTCCAAGTATCTTTTGTATTTACCACACACTTCAGTTATTCTCTCTTTGTCTCGTTTCTTTTTTGTTTATTTTCTCCTTGTTGACCTTCTATTTTTGTTTCCTCTGATGGCTACCATCCTCTCTCAACCATGTTCCACAAGGAAGGGGACAATATGGGTGTTGTCCTTCACCCATTCTACCCATTCCAATAGCTTCTTCTCGATGGTTAACTCGAGTTGGCTTGATCTTAATGGGCTCAATATCCACTGAGCCCTCCTCCTCCAATTTGTTTATAAATAAATTTTCTAACTTGTCTGAGTAGGCTTCCACTACCTCATTTATTTATGTTAAATATAAATTTAGATTGTCATCTTCTATGAGCTTATCAGAGCGATCCAATTGTTGCTCATGAGTGAGGTCCAAAATGCCTCCCGATTTTCATAAGGTTCATATATATTTAATAACTAGAACTGTTGACTTAACTTTTGACTTTGGACTATAGTTCACATTGCTAAAACAACGATAAATGTAGAAGTTAGATCAATAGAGTGTGCCCAGCTCATTACCAGGCCCCTCAAAAACCCAAAAGCATCAAAAGAAACACAATGCCAATGATCAAAAAATTGTTGAAAAATCGTTTTCTACGACAATACTAATTAACATCAATTACTATAGAAAAATAACATCAAGACGATGAGAAAGAACCAAATTTTGTAGGCCTAATTATTTGGCTCGAACTCATAAGCCTCTCATGTTCAAAGAGAGAATCTTGATGGCTCAACTCCATGGGGGTTGTTCACTACTCTGAGTGCCCCTTCAATGAGACTTTTTTACCTTGGTTGACTTCACGAGCGACCCTTGCTTGTGCCAATTTGAATGTGAACTTGTGGCCAACCTTTGAGACTCTTGATTCTTTGTAAGAATCTTGTCCCAACCAACTAGATTGATTTATATCTTGAGAGAGGGATAGAGGATTGGATCCAAAGGAGGTAATGACCTCCTCCTTGACCTTGAAGAGGTTTAGCTTCAAATGCAAATTTAACGATTGACTCCACGACATTTAGTATTTTTCCTTCTAAGTCATCAACATGATTTTCTATGTTTAAAACTGACAAGAAAGACAAATTTCACACAAAGAATGAATCCTTAATTAGAGAATTATGGATTGTGGACAACCTCGATTCTTCCATCGAGGAGAGCTAAGAAGCGAAAGAATGGGAGGATAGAGATATGCTTTTAAGACTCTTCAAGCTGAGAATTGATTAGACTACCATCTAAGATACCTACACTCTTTTTCCATACAGATTCTAAGTTTTTCTATTGAGATGAAGAAAGGACTAAGATATGAAAATTCAATAGATTTGACGAATGTAAACCATCCAATGGAAGATCCATTGCACCTACTTGTATCTCCTCCTTAGGTTGGAATATGATAGTTGAGGATTGTACACCTGAGGTATCTAGGACCTTGTCATATTTTGCTGGTTGTGGGTTGCCACGGGCTAAACTAATAGAAGGAGTAGGCTTGACCTTGGGGATAAGGGAGGCACGAGATTCCTTGACCCTCCAAATTTCTTGGGTAAAAGTTTTGTTACAACCTCAAACCAAATGTCCATATAAATAACAATGAATGCAGTAGAAGGGGATATTTTCATAGAAGTTGGGTGGATTTGGTCAAACCCACCTCTATCTCCATGGATTCATAAGGGCCCACAATGACATCTAAATACACTATAATTTTAACAATAGAATGTGCATTTGAATATTTGTAAGAATTGTCTGTATGGATGAAATTATCTAGTATATCATTGATTTCCTTCATTGCTTTATCATTCCAAAACTCCATGGGTATTCGAGGAAGCCTAACCTAGACTGGAGTCGATCTCGTGAATTCCTCATGAGCATAAAACCCAGTGTGCCAAGGTTTTAGCGAGATGATTTGTTTGTCAAAAGACCATTGTCCCCACAATAAAAATTGCATTTCCATTGGAGTGGAAGATTAAATATATCCATACTTGATCCAAGAGGTGGACGGTTGTCTCTATCTCCATAATATATCCCTAGAGGGAATAGATCTAACTATTTAATGCATTGAATCCCATTTTTTTACCCAATATTTTTTCTAAGCAGTGTTTTGTTGAGGAGGGAAACCATTTCACCCACTTGCACGTCTTTGCCTACCACAAAAGAAATGCCTTTACCCTAGGATGTGACAACCTTTCTTTACTTTTTTTGTCTTTCTTCTACCACCTTTCGTTTGAGTCATCATTCCAAATAAGATTTATCATTTTTTTTAGTTGGAGCATTTTGACAAGGAAGGATACATTCTTCCTTCTATGATGGTAAAACCTCCTCTCACCCCCGACCCTCTGGAAACTTCTACTTCATAACAAAACACGATGATGTAACCTCGTCATAGATGCCATAGGCAATGAAATATGATTATCCCCATCTCCCCGAGTCACACGAGTCCACGTGTTTGAAGATGTCCTCTTTTAATAATGAGTCCTTGTTGTAATCCACAAGAGGCTCATATTCACCCAAGTATGGTGCTGACAAAGGAAGGTTTGACACCTCTACCAAACCCTTATCTGCCAAAAAAACAATAAAGACTTGTAGAAGCCCTAGTGTGAAAGATTTGTAAAAAACCTAAATCAATACCCTAGGCCCCCATCTCTACCACCGAGTCAATGCGTGGACACTAGTGCATCTTATGTTTGTCAACATTCTTGTAATAACTTGTTGTTTAAAGATAATAATTCCTTTATATATACTACTCTTACCTACTTGTATGCAATGATTTGCATGAATATTGGATGTGTGGTAATTTTTGACAATAATTTGTTTATTTACCATAATTTAATGAATTTATACCTTAAATTATTTTTCAAAAGTAGACTTCAATTATATGGTACACATATATATTCCCATGCAAAGGTTGCATAAATAAGAAGGTTTAGTAAATGCTAGTAAATAAATTATTTATTACCGAAACTTCAATGAATTCTTATAGTGACTCATTTTTCTTTTTTGGAGGTGAGAATTATTTTATTCTTTATATATGTATAATTGTTATGCAAGGATTTGCATGTATACCAAAGTTTCAATATTTTTGGGTAGGTTTTATCCATTACCAGAATATAAGAAGCTTGTCATCGATTTAATAGTTTCTTTAAGGGAATTTAATCCTTTTGGAGTTCATAAAAATCCTTCCTAGAATGGGAGTAGAGTGGTGGTAAATATTCTTTACGATCGTGAAAAGATTTTGCAATATCGATGGTTGGGATAATGGATAAAATTTTCACCATGTAATTTTTTTGGATTTTGTTGATGATTGATTAAACCATTGACACTTTGGTATAAATCTTCAAAAGACCAAATTCAATGATTCAAACTTGGAATTTGATAAAATTTATATCATTGGAAAACTCTTAAAGCACAAAAGACAATGGTGGCCTTAGAAATAAGGTTCAAGTTGAGGAAGGAAAGTGAAAATTTTATAACCTCCATCTCCTTAAGATGACCTATGAGGTTTTGGGGTAGGGATGGTTGTCACTACAATTTAAACAATATGAACTTGAATAAGTTACAAGGGAAAATCATGAATAAAGACATCAAATATTGAATGCATAACACAAATAGAACTTAACAATGTCAACGACATTGCATAAATGTTCTACACAATGCTATGTGGAATAAAACAAGAAAAAGAAAAGATGCTTTGCAATATGCTTTATTGTACCTGATATACATAAGAATTACAAGTGGTGACAAGAATGCCCATTTGGTTGTAAAATAGATTTCATTGATATCATTGTAGACCATTGTTTATTTCTTGGCATGTAGGGGTAACTCCTGGTGGTTATTAATGTGCAAATGCCAAACGTACACAAATACCGCTAAAGTGTATAGGGCAATGAGGTGTGTAGGTTGAAGCTTGACAAATCCAATAATAATTTAGTGCATTGAATGGTGTCGAGGTTTTATAGGTGTAAAGCCAATATCCTCTCTACCCTACTCTTTGATAATCTAAGGGATCACTAGGGGCATTGCCCCTCAGACCTCGAGTGGCACTACACATTGTAATATTGAGCTAGTGCACATAAGGAGGGGTGCCTTGGTGGTTTAAATGGAAGTGGCTTCTACAAAGGACGACGTTTTCTAACATGCATAATTGTAGGTGCTAAATACTCATGACCATGTTTTGATTAGCTGTAAATTACATGGAAGCCTAATAAACATGGAGTTCGTAAACTTCATAATCTCAAAATGATTAAAAAATAAATAAAATAAATAAATAAATAAATTTGAGGATAAACATCGTCATACACCATTGCGACATTGACCTTGCTTATGAGGAAGACAATGACCAACCATATCACATTTAGTGATAAAGGGTCACTATATCATGCTTGCGACATTTCATAACATTGACATTTCACATTGATATTGATCATATAATTGCGTGGACACTGTGATACATCACTACTAATAACATTCCTAAGTTACCATCATACCAAAGTGAATCTAATTTGAAAACCAAAATAACATTATTTCCAAAAAAAATATATATATATATTTCTTTTATTATTATTATTATTATTATTATTTTTTATTTTATTTTATTTATTTTTTATTTTTATTTTTTTTCTCAGATGAAAAAACAGTCTGGTATATATAATGTATCAGTGCATTTGCATAGCATAATTAAGTAAATTTCTTACATGCTCCATAGAGCTCACAATAACATTATACAAAAAATACTATTCCTCACATATTTCGCGGATGGTACCTGGAAACTTAACAATAGAAAGGGGAGCAAACATAAAAAATAGGCATATGTATCAGAAAATATGATCCAAAAAAAGACACAAGACAGTGACACGAAAAGGTGCAATGGACTGATATCATGGAAAAAACAGAGATAAGACCCAGGCTCGAATCATAGCATAGAGTCCATGTCGCAATACGGTGGCAAAAGTCAACCATCCAAATAAGTTAAAGGAACAACATAAAAAAAGGTTCATCGTTACCATCTTCCTTCGCAAATCTAGCTAGTAGAGTTTATCAATCCACAAAATCAAAGAAATTTTACAGTGTCGCTAGCTCCTCTTCCTCCGGTGTCCAATAGTTCATAATGCATGATACCAAAGGTCCCCTGCAATCCTTTCTTGGAAAAAATGTCAGCAGTGGTGTTCTTCTCTCGATAGATGTGGTTGAAAGTGATGTTCATGAAGGCCCTGCGAAGTTCTTTGATCCTTTCCAGCCAAGTAAACAAGTGTCTCGGTGCCAGAGTGTTGTGACTGTTCATGTAGTCTATAAGCACCTTTGAATCTCCAAAAACCCAAAGAGTGTCAATGTACAACTGCTTAGTGAACCAGAGGAGTCCCCATAATGTTAGTATCTTAGCCCTAGTGTTTGTACTACGTCTCCCAAACCAATGGATTTTATAATGGCATTGTGGATTGATCATCAGCCATGCCCCACAACCACAACTATGATTCTGGGCCGCACCATCAAAAAACCCCGCCAGATAGTGGATGTTGGAAGGTTTGAGTCTATGAGAAAGATACTTTGGTGGTTTTTTAAGACTCTTTGGTCACCCCATCCCTGCAAAACCCGATCTGCGACCCCACCTCCCCCCCCACCGTGCAAACTTTTTCTTGGAAAATCCACTTGTTACGTCCACACCATAAATGCCAATGAATATATAAGGGGATGTCTCTTAGGTCAGCACCCGTCTTGTTCCACCATGTGACACAGTCCTGAACCGAAATAAAATTTGATGTTGAAATTTAAGAATATCAAAAAGTATGCCCCAGATCCTTCTGGCAAAAACACAGTTATAGAACAGATGTACGTTGTCTTCCTCTACGTGCATGCAAAGTATACAGATCCCCAACCCAATCCATTCTTTCCTCATGATATTAGGCCATGTGAGATTCCTGTCTTTCCAAACTAGCTAAAGAAAAATGATGATTTTCACCTGAAATTTCGTCTTCCACAATTTCTCGAACCAACACGTCTGTGGATTCCCCTCTTTTGTAGGATGAGATCCCTGTAGGTATCTTGATTAATGACATGTCCTTCTTTCATAGTTCCTCCCCAGGAAATATGATCTCTCCTCTGACAATGAAACCATCCCATGTACCTCAGTCCCTCAATGTACCTATCCCATGCACCAGTGTTGGGGTCAGAAATCGCCATGTCTGTTGCCGCTTTCCATATTGGGTAGCCTTCAAACCATTGATTAATGGCCCATCCGATATAAAAGATGCCCCTGTCATGCATGTGGTTGATAAGACCAATATCCATACTGTTGTGTAATGGGAAACCCCATATGACCCCATCTCCAATCCTTATTTTAGCACCGTTGCCAAAAATCCAACATAGTCTTCTCATAAAAAGAGTCCAGATGTTTTAGAAGCCATTCCAAATAGCCGAGCCCCTTGTAGTAGGGCATTCCCCATGAATGAACATCACTTCCAAAGACTCTGTCTTCAGGTATTTTCCCTTGATGATATCCCACCATAGTCTTGGATTATTAGACCCCGCCACATGGATTTCATGAGCAGTGCCATCCCAAAAACATCAGTGTCCAGAATCCCCCATCCTCCCACATCTTTCGGCATTGAAATATTATCCCAATTTTCCAGGTGGTATTTCCCTCTTCCTTTTCCCATTCCCATATAAAATTTGTAGCAGTTGATTTAATTCTTTTGATGAAGGATTTTTGAAGGAGATACAAATGAGCCTAGCAAACTGATAGTTGTTGTAGAACTACCTGAACCAAAATTAGTCTTCCACCCCTCAAGAGCCATCTGGTGGTCCAATTGTTGATTCTTTTCCTGATTTTCTCAATGAGCTACAACCAGTCTGCTACCCTGTATTGCGTGGGCTTAAGCCGAAACCCGAAATAGGTAAAGCCATCTTTAAGCAGGGTACTTTTGAAGTTGAATAAATCGACCACCTGTTTTTCTATCTCCTGATCTCCCTCATAGAACACAATACTGAATTTTTCCTCATTTGCTATCATCCCTGATGCCCTTCCAAATTTCAATAGTATGTAGTTTATTTCCTCTAGTATTGTTTTTTGAGCATACAAAAAATTAAAACATCATCTACGAAAAGGTTGTGTGAGGCATGTCTGTCCGTTGTGACTTTGATTCCTCGGAAAGATCCCCGCGCAACCGCCGAGTTGATTTTATTGCTTAATGAGTCCATTACAAACATGAATAACAACGGTGAGAGGGCACAACCCTGTCTGAGTCCTCGTCCCGCATGGAAGAAATTTGAGGGGGTTTCGTTGATCGGGACTGCCATCAGTGCCCCAATAATGCATCCCATTATCTACTCCACAAAATTTCACTTCATCCCAATCTTGTACAAGATCATATGTAAGAAGGCCCATTCCACCCTATCATATGCCTTTTTTAGATCAACTTTCATCACCACCGCTTCCATATGTTTGGTATGAATCGAATGTATCACTTCCTGGGTTGTAGCCACAATATCATGAATAAGCCTGTTGTGAAGAAAACTGAATTGCTCCATCGAGATATGACGGGACAAAACCCCTTTGATTCTATCAACAATGATTTTTGAGATTATCTTATATACATTATTGCATAGGGAGATCTGCTGGAAATCCTCAAATGTCCTCGATCCCTTCTTCTTGGGAATTAAGGCTATGATGGTTGAATTAATCAATCCATTGACATGACCATTTATCCTCGCCTCCACCAGGTTCGTTATGTCTTGAAGAAAGTAGTTTGAAAATGAATGAAGAACTCCGGAGTCCACCCATCTAGACCTGGGCTCTTGTTTCGTGAAAAATATTTAAACACTCCTTCAACTTCAACCTTAATGACCACTGCCCCCAGTCTCAAGTTGTACTGTTCCGAGAACATGAGAGGGAAATCCTCCACTCCCCAGAGTTGATCTTCTATGATAAGTTCCTCCCGAGCATTAAAAAGACCTTCAAAGTGCTTCACAACTTCCCTCTGGATAGCTTAAGTTTTATAATAGTGAACCCCGTCCACAATAAGGTCCCAAATTTCATTCATGTTCTTCCTTCCATTTGCATAAGAATGATTTTTTTTTTGTATTTTTGTATTTTTGTATTTTTGTCACCCTCTTTTAACCACAAGGCCTGACTTTTGAGCCGCCGTGTCAATTCTTGTGCAAGGATAATATGTCTTTTCTCTGTCTCAAGAGTTCCGATCATATTTCATCCCTCCATCGTCATATATCCCCCCATCGATAACATCAAAAATATGTTTGGTCTCCTGGATGTTCTCCTGTAAATCCTTTTGGATTTGTCTCTTCTTTAGTCTTTCCCAGACCCAAATCTTTGTTTTGAGTTGTTGAAGTGTCTTAGACAAGTGCTCCATGGAGGACATCCCTTCTTCCTTCTTGGTGTTTTTAAGAAAGTTGATAACCAGGGAATTAAAATCCTCATCATCTAGCCAAGTTCGATTGAACTTGAAGGGGCCGCCCTTTAATACTTTCTCAAATTGCCATTTCAAAATTATAGGTCGATGGTACGATAGTAGTAGTCCCTCCACCCATAACTTCGTTGAGCCCATTTGTTCCAATAGAGTTTCATTTACAAAAAGCAATCAATGCGCTTTGCAATGTAATCCTCACTGTTCCTGCCATTATACCATGTGGAGCAACGTTTTAACATTTTTAGATCAATAAGTCAGGGCACCCTGATCATGTCCGCAATATGGTCTACAAGTGGATCCATCCTGCAGTGAACTCCCCAGTAGTCACCCCTATCCATTGTCACATTCATATCACCTTCCATCAACGAGTTTCTCAAATTAAAAACCCCACAGACCTCCATCCTCCTCCAAAATTAACCCCTCTCACTATATGGGGCATAAATATGTACAAGATGTATTATGCTTTTATGGCCTCGAATGAAACCAGTCAAAACAATGCCACCAAAAAACTTGAATGCCTCGAGGTCTGCCCACCTCAGATCCCATAGAACTGCCAGATTGCCAGAGCATCCCACAACATCAGAAGCCACAACATGCCATGCTGGACACATAGCACGGAAGAAAGAGATCGACTTGTCAGCTGTCGTCATAGTCTCTTCAATAAAAATAATAAAAGGATAAATTTTGCGGCAAAATTCGCGCAAGGAAATGAATTTTTCCCTCCCCCTAGACCCCGCAAATTCAGGGAGAAACAAATCATTAGGACCCACAGCGAGCGGGTTAAAGTGCTCTAAGGACCCTATCAAGAACAAAGGATACTGGGACATTAGTGAAGTTGCTAGATAGAGGAGCCTCCGAGGAAGGCCCATCAAGGATGGGTTTTTTCTTTAGGCGTGGACGCCCTTTCCCTCTCCTGATGGTAACGTTGCTCGCACCAAGTTAATGGTTATAGGGGAGACGCAGGGCGCTCGTGGTGGATAGTCAACGGAGCCATATCAATGATCGGATTGTGGAGCAGAAGCTCCAGGTCACTGCTAATCGAATTGATAGGGGACACAAGCAACACATGCAAAACAAAGTGGGGGGATCCAGATGTCTCAGGGACAACAAGGGATATGGGTTCGCCTTGCAAGTCGGAAGACTGTTGGAGGTCAGGATATGGAGGAGTTCCAACCTCGTCCCCAAGACAAACAATCAATGGAAAGTTCGGCATATTCAGAGGTGTTCGGGAACTACCCACCATCGGGGTGGAGCTAAAACCCTTATGTGTAGGCAGGGACATAGTCTAGGTATGTCCCTCCCATTTCAAATGTACATAATCGGCACCCCCCCGGATAATATACATAATCAGTAAAAGGCTGGGCAACAATGTAAAAAATAGACATACCTCTTTTAGATCGCGATGGCGACAGATCCAAGTTCCCGCCACCAACTAACACTCATTCAAACAAACCATTTCGCCAAATATTTCACCAACACTCATTCAAACAAACTATTTTTTTTTCTACTATGAGAATCAATAATTCATTAGATTGATTTAGGCCAAATTTCATACCGAACATAATGACATCTATTATAACCTAAAAATATATATAATAACTTGCAAGCTAGATATAACAATAACTATCATTTATCAAGTACTAAAATACCCTTTTACATTAAAACAACATATCTCCTTTAAAAAAAACAAACTACAAACCATGAAAAGACTAATACATTTAATAATAATAATTATTGCCCTAACATAATTCTAAACCCAAACATCTCTCACACACACATATATATATATAATAATTTAACAAAATTCTACGATATTCACACAAACAATACACCATCACTGAGCCCCAATGAAATACATCGCACCAACGGACACCGGCTCGAATGGCGACCAGCGGTTCGCACTATGTTATATGACCATACTCTACATCATTCATTTTCATTAGTCGCACATTCATTTTCCCCAGCCTTCTGCTTGCCACATGGTTTCAAGCTCAATCACAATCCAAGGGTTTTGCGGTCCGAGGACAATATAATCCAGGCTTGGAAAATCGGGCCCGATTTCATACGCAGTTGCGGGCTTTGGGTGGGAAAAATGTTCACAGGTATTCTTTGGTTTAGCTGGATAATATTTGCAGGCATTAACTCAGTTCAGTTTTCTTAAGACCACAGAACAAACCACAGAACAGGGTTTTGGTTTAGCTGGGTAATATTTGCAGGCATTAACTCAGTTCAGTTTTCTTAAGGCCACAAAACAAACCACAGAACAGGGTTTTCAGGACTGTTTGGCGGAACACTATATCTAAGATACAAGGTATTTCACTTGAACTTTTGTTTATTATTTTTTGCTCACTGCAATGTCTCGATCTCGAACCTCGTTAAATGCTCCAATTTATCAGACGGATTGACACAGAAAGATGACTAAAATAAAAACATCAAACCATGTCTGCGAAGGATGGAATTTGTTAAAATTTTGAGCGCTTTTGCTGTCATTATATGCTGTCTTGGAGCTTTACGATTATATTTTTGGTCCGCCACAGTGTTTGGTTTTGTCTAGTGGGTGTGTGCTGGTCTTGCTGTAGTTAGGGGTTCAGGGAGTATTAAGTTTATTGCATGAGTCCACATGGTGTCGTTTTTGCATTCCGTTCGTTTAATGATTTGTTATAGACTACGAGGTTAAATTGCGGACAAGGGTGCCAATAGGGGGTTGTTTCAAGAATCACCGGTTTTAATTGTTCGCCGGATTTCTATTCGCGCTGTCGCCTGTACTGCCTTAATGTTGAACAGAAATGTGATGAGGCCGAGTGCAAGTACAAGTCCTGGGTTAATCTGATGGAATTGCCTTCCTTTAGGCCTGTTTCTAAGTTGAAGGATGTCCATATTGTATGCTGCGGTTCCCATCCTGAGGCAGGTTCTGAAGCTATTCTCTAGCAGAGTGTTGGTGGTGGTAATCCACGAGTTGACATCAGACAAGTAAGGGTGCCCAGTACGAAGGGGGCATGTAACTCAGTGTTAGAGCATCCCGCTGCCCATTCGATTCCTAGCATGTTCAGCTTGTTCAAATTTCAACATGGTAGTAGAACCAGAGGTTATGATTGTTTGGTGGGCTGGCTAAGTGGCCCGAGCGAAGCTTGGGTTGGAAGGGGTTGTTGGAATTAGAATCCACACCTACACATCGAACCCCTTATGAAAATTTCTGAATGTTACTTATGCAGAAATCTATTGTTAGATTTGGTTATACTTCTCCTACTTATCAAGTTATTAATGCTGAAATCTTCAGATTAACATCGAAGTAAACACATAACAGACTTTCACCGATTTAGATCTAAAACAGAAAAAGTACATGCACACATAGACAAGGTGACACAAGATTTTCTGGACAATAGTTCCCGGAAAAACCCAATGCGGTAAAATCAGTTTTTTGGCTGTTGGAGGGTTTGTATTATTAAGTAGTTTTTGAATACAACAAATTTGGGCACCACACTGGTTAACTCGATAGAGAAAAATATAGATCTGCAACTATCTGCTGTTCTGAAGCCAAAATATTGACTGATCCACACCCTCAAATGGGATTTACAAGACTCAGCCAAATTCTGGCCCTAGAAACCCCATTGCTTCCCCTGAAGCCCCTACGTCAGCCTCTGTAGCCTCTGTGCTAGCTTGGAGAGGGCTGCGTAACCCCAGAATGGATGACGCATACCCTACGCTGCCCCTGAAGGTGTCTGCGTAACCCAGATGGGTCCCCAGTTGACGAGCGCTGCCCCAGAAGGGATTGCGTAGCACCTGTGTAGTTGAAGCTGCCCCTGCCCTGTGCAGCTGCTGCCCTCTCTGCTGTTGCTGCCTCTGCTTCTCTGTGCTGCCTCTGGAAGCTGCTCTCTGCCTCTTGATGATTCTAGGCATTGGGATTAG
This sequence comes from Pinus albicaulis, assembly GCA_034641835.2. NCBI lineage: Eukaryota > Viridiplantae > Streptophyta > Pinopsida > Pinales > Pinaceae > Pinus > Pinus albicaulis. The sequence continues at coordinate 938,760,732 of CM076577.1, read as the reverse complement.
ACCATTCCCTTTGCTTAAACTACCCCTCTTTGCAGCTGGAACACTTCTGGAAATCCTTAGCAAACCATGCCGTAGAAAAACAATTTAGTTTCAATGCTCTACCTCTGTGTGTGTCTTCCAAATGACCCCAAGCTTTTTCTTTATATTTTTCTCGTTGGGAAACCAACGACCATGATCAGATCTTGAATTAATGGCTAAGAGTAAAAGAAAGCTTGATCCGTGTGACTTAAGGCAATTTCATCACATGTTTTAATTAATTACCTTTAATGATTTAATTTTTCTAAGTTAGACTCAGGGTCCTTAATTAAAATTATTAATTAATTAATTATCTCCCTAACCGGATGAAATTTCCCAAATCCCTTTCTGGGTATTAAAGATCTCATGTACTCTAGTCCCTCCACAAATTTTGGGAGCTAGAGCACTTTCGATGCTACCCCATCACATAAGAAAACTCAACACTCCCTCTTAGCGATGTATGTGCTCTAGTACAAACTCTGCTTCACTCCGAAGCTCTGCACTGATCTCTGGTGTGGGTCTTTGCACTGATGCTGGACCTGTTGCCCTTCATCACTGTGCTGACGCTGCCATTCTATACTGCTACCCGTGATGCTGCCACCGCCACTGCTACATCTGTGCTGCAGCTCCCTCTCAATCTGCTGCATCCGTGCTGCCATTTGCTGCACTGTGTCGTCAATTGTTGAGAGAAACAACTCAATCTCCTGCCCAATATTTGACAGACAAGTCAGTTGGGCTGCATCCTCATCACTGAAGCTCCATCGGCTGTTGATCTGTGCTGTCATCTGGAGGATGATGCATGGCTACAACTTTGCACTGCGTAAGCAGATTCCCTCTGCACTGCTGAAGTCACATCAGCCCCTTGTGCTAAAATCTCTCACGCTACTGCTGCGCCGCGCTGTTCTCCTGAAGCCTCCACGCTGCTGCAGCTCTGCTCTGCGTAAGAAGCTCTGTTCTGCGCTGTTGAAGTCACATCAGCCTCTACGCTACTGCTGCATCTGCACTGTGAGGCTCCTTCCAGCCTTCAGATCTGCCTTTGCTTCATCCGTGATTCTCTGCACCAACTGCTCCACTTGTCCTACTACTGTCTTAAGGCTCCCGTAGCTCGGATGTGTTCCAAGAGATGAGTTTCTCAATGATCCCACCCCCTTTTTCTGTAGCTGCTCTACAGATCCATGTCGTCCCACTTTTGTGGTTCATGAGCGCTCATGGCTGCATCGTCTTCCAACTCATCGTCCGCCACAACAACCTTGGAAGTAGAAGCTTCCTTGTCCTTCTTTTGTGGACAATTGCTGGCGAAATGTCCTAGTTCGCCGCGCTGGAAACATTTGATCTTGGAAAGATCACGCTTCTTCCCTTGCTGCCTCTTTGATGCCAAGGCTGCATCATCTTCATCTTCGTTCTTCACTTTACTGGATCCCGAGCTGTATTGTTTCTTGGTGAATCGACGGAGTTCTTCTTGTCGCCTGATTGCCCACAAGTTGTCCCAGTCAGAAGGTCCGCTTTGCCCAAGGAACTTTGGACAAAGGTTTCCCACTCTTCTGTGACCACATTGAGTGCAGTCCTTACCATCACATCATCCTCCATCTTTGCTCTCGTGGCAGTCAACTGATCTCTGATCGTCTGTAATCTGAAGAGAAAGTGCTCCATTTCTTCCCCCTTAACCGCAATCGAGTCTCCAGAAGCATCTTCCTCTAGACGAACTTCCCCTCATATAGGGCTGTTTTTCTCAGCTATATGTGGAATAATATGGTCCTTAATTCCATCCATTATGAGCTGCTTGGCATGTGCCGCAGCTTCCTCGTGCTTCTTTAGGAGATCTGCATCGGTCGGCGTGCCTAGGACTTGTTTTGCATGGTCTCTTAGACAATATGCCTCCAAGACTACCTGGATTGTGGCCTTCCAGACTGCAAAGTTGGACAAGCCATCCAACCTATCCTGATCACATAGTTCGTGAGGTGCCATCTGCTCAGTAAATCTGTCGGAGCTCCTCCTCTCTCTGCTAGAGATCTGGATCTAGGGTCCTTGGCGAAATAGGCACCCTCTTCTCCCTCTGACAACTGATTTGTTTCTTTTGGAAATTCGCCAAATCAATCAACGATACAACTCTCTTCGATCCTTTGATTGATTTGTAAGTTTCTTTGGCTAGAAACCAGTGTTGCGAACATTGTGATTTTTTGAAAAAATCGCCAAAAAATCGTAAAAACAGCCAAAAAATTGTGAAAAAATCGCCAAGGCTATTTCCAAAATGAAAAAAATTGTGATAAAAATGGTAAAAATCACGATAAAATCGTAAAAATCGCCAAAAAATCGTCAAAAATCGTGGATGCTTTAAATACTTAAAAATTTGAATATATATATATATATATATATATATATATATATATATATAAATGTTTTCGATCTTTTCCTGATTTTTATGATTTTTTTCCGAATCTTTACCCTCGCTAATTTAATCCCGATCACGATTTTCAAAACATTGCTAGAAACCCTCTGAGAAGCTGATCTCCTCTCGCTCTTTGTCTCCTAGTGCTTATGCTAAATTCTGAATCTTCAGAAATTTAACCCCACCAGCAACTTCTGAAGTTCTGCATCTCTGCTTCCGGCACTTCTGAATCAGACAGCTTCAGATCTGCATCACCCTAGCTGGCCTCTGCGTGAGCAGACAGTTCCAGCGCTGCCTCTGCGCAGTAAGTACGTGGGCCTACATGGAGACAGCATAGGACGGTGTCACCTTGACCTCTGCGTGGCTCTGTTCCCTTTGAAATTGTGCTGACCCTTCAGATTTGGCTTTCTTCTACTGCTGCTGCTGCTTTCTGCAGCAAGATTCTTCAGTCTTCTGCTTGTGACCCTGCTAGATCTGCAATCCCTCTGATACCATGTGAAAATTTCTGAATGTTACTTATGCAAAAATCTATTGTTAGATCAGGTTATACTTCTCCTACTTATCAAGTTATTAATGCTGAAATCTTCAGATGATCATCGCAGTAAACACATAATAGACTTTCACTGATTCACATCTAAAATAGAAAAAGTACATGCACACATAGACAAAGTGACACAAGATTTTCTGGACAATTGTCCCCAGAAAAACCCAATGCGGGAAAACCGGTCTTCTGGCTGATGGAGGGTTGTATTATTAAGTAGTTTTCTGAATACAACAAATCTAGGCACCACACTGGTTAACCTGACAGAGAAAAATATAGATTTGCAACTACTTGCTGTTATGAAGCCAAAATACTGATTGATCCATACCCTCAAACGAGATTTACAAGACTCAGCCAAATTTTGGCCCTAGAAACCCCATCGCTGCCCCTGAAGCCCCTGCAGCCTCTAGAGTCTGCACTAGCCTGGAGAGGGTTGCGTAACCCTAGAATGGGTGACGCATACCCTACGCTGCCCCTGAGGGTCTCTGCGTAACCCAGATGGGTCATCGGCTGACCAGCGCTGCCCCAGAAGGGACTGCGTAGCACCTGCGTAGCTAAAGCTGCCCCTGCCCTGCGCAGCTGCAACCCTCTCTGCTGCTGTTGCCTCTGCTTCTCTGCGCTGCCTCTGGAAGCTGCTCTTTGCCTCTTGCTGATTCTAGGCACTGGGATCAGACCATCCCCTTTGCCTAAACTACCCCTCTCTGTAGATGAAACACTTCTGGAAATTCTTAGCAAACCACACCCTAGAATTCCAGCTTAGCTTCAGTGCTCTGCCTCTGTGTGTGTCGGTGTCCTCCAAATGACCCCAAGCCTTTCCTTTATACTTTTCTCGTTGGGAAACCAACGGCCATGATCAGGTCTTGAATCAATGGCTAAGATTAAAAGAAAACTTTATCCGTGTGACTTAAGACAATTTCATTACATGTTTTAATTAATTACCTTTAATAATTTAATTTTCCTAAGTTAGACTTAGGGTCCTTAATTAAAATTATTAATTAATTAATTATCTCCCAAACCGGATGAAATTTCCCAAATCCCTATCTGGATATTGGAGATCTCATGTACTCTAGTCCCTCCACAAATTTTGGGAGCTAGAGCACATCCGATGCTACCCTATCACACAAGAAAACTCAACACCACTAAGGGTACCCAACATTGAAGGATTGTTGTGGTGTACTTGCTCAAGCCCTCCAAGCTGACCGGCAGATAATCAATCAACTGGGTTTCCAACTGTGAACAGAGTCAAGCTTTCAACAGTGCATTGAATAAACTGCTAATGCGACTATAGGCAGAACCTACAAGATTAAACAGAAATCTCAAAAGATATCCATTGTTAATTCATAATCTGTTTAATTGACAAAGGTTTCCACAAATTAAACCATTCCATTAAAGGGAATTCACACAAGTAATGAAAATGAAGGAATTAAATGATGAAAATGCAATAGAAATAAAGAACACAGAGTGAACGATATATGTTCATTTTTTCTCAGAAAATTTTATGACAACCTGGTTGCAAATGAGTGATGCACCTCCCACCTGTAGGCATTTGGTGTAAATGCCACTCCAAGCCATGATATTAGACTACAAGGGCAAAGAAAAGTTTACTAGGCTTTATTTCTCACTCAACAAAATCCAAAAATGCTTATGACTGGGCATATTCTCTCACTATAACTTACTCCGTGCATCACAACAAGCCTTCAATTAGCCATGGATCTCTTCCTTTCAGTGAATCACAACATGGGTTCAGGCATTTTCTTTATGTGCTCAACAGTTCCTTGGGAAATCCATACCAGCGTGTGCTCTAATGCGGGGAAGAAGAGTCCGATTGCTGATTGCCATCTGGGAAAACTTGGTATGGTAGCCATAGCTCAGTGACTGTTAGTAATCAGCACTGACATGTGGGTAACAGCCTACATGTTTATTCATAATCAGTCACTCTACAACCATAAAATTATTTTGCCCTCTCTCTACAACCATAAAATTATTTAGCATAATCAGTCACTCACCATCCCTTACCAGTCACCAAACCACTGGCTTACAACATGCCTACAAGCTCACTTTTTTCAGGTTGCATTCACGGGGATGGGTTTTTGTCATGGGAGATAATTTGATTTGCATTCAAAAGTGAAAGAAGAAGGTTCCAAGTGGAAAACCATGGCTCTTATACTTTGTATCGCGTAAGTCATATGTGCCCTCCAAAGCACATGGCCAAATTATCCTTTGGACACATATGGTCAAACGTTGGTAAGCTTTCTTTTAAGATGTTTGGTTAAAAAAGTGGGGAGTTTAGGAAGTGACATCAGACAAAGGATTCCTTTTTTTATAGCCCCCTTTACTCTTCACTCTCGTGGACTCATAATGGCTTTGTGTTCCTTGACAGACTTAAATGTTTTATAATACCTTCATATGAGATAAGGTAAACAATGGTAACACATTCATAGAGCTTATATAAACATAACATGATAAACCAAAGCGAAGACCCGAACTCATCACCATTAGCTAATCATTCCTTTACCTTGGTATTTGTCCTAGGTGCAAGGCATATTGTAGCCAATTTTTTCTTTGAACATATGTGGTCAAACATTGGTAAGCTTTCTTTGAAGACATTTGGTTAAAAAGATGGGGAGTCGAAGAGGTGATATTTGACAAAGGAATATTTTCCTTATGGTTCCCTTTGCTCTTCACCTCTCATGGATTCACGGTGGTCTTGGGCTCCCTGACAACTGACCTGGACCTTCTGTCATACATTATAATATGTTTACATGAAATAAAGTGAACCAAGGTAATGCATCCACAGGGCGTTATTTTCGTTATATAAACATAATTTAATAAATCAAAGTTAAGATTCGAACTCCATGACCATTCACTTACTGGGCCTTTACTTTGTCTTTGTACTAAGAATATTTTCAAGGCATATTTACAATATTTGCATCTCAAGGTTGTTACAAGTCAGCCCACATACTTGACTTGACACCCATCAAAATAATCATGTTAACGATGTCAGTAAGAGTAGTACATAATCTGATTTTATATATTCGAAAGGTCAAAATCAGGGTATTACATGCACAACCTTGTTGGTGTTGCAAACAAGGAATGATTGAGTTGCCATGTAGTCATGTTTAAGATAAGTTGCTTGAACTGAAAACAAGTGCAAAGTAGTGATAAAAAAATGGATAATAGGTGATAGATGGGTGGGGAGGTCTTTACCCATCCTGCTTTTTTTCAGGGCCCTAATGTTTTGATTGAGGATAAAGGAGGGAAGCACCAGTTTCCATGTCATGGGATTTATTTTACATTGATCTAGCCAGCATGTCGGTTGTTCAAGTGTGATGCAAGGTCTCATGGGGGAGATAGCAAGGTGATCTTTAATTTATGTTGCATGGTTTTGAAATACTGAGAGCTCGGCCCAACACTCATTAGGGAGATTGAAAGGAAAGTTTGAATGTCTATCAAATGGTTTTAATACAGAGGTGGGATGAAAAGCGATGTTGTAAAACTTGGGTTAGTGAGAGTTGGCAAGTCCGGAGTGTAACAATTTGGCTTGAAGTTGGCAGAAAACTTGTTAGTAATGGTTTTTATATTGGATGATGCCCGTGAAGTTTTCCATTCATGACCTGGGAGTTGGACTCATTGAGTTTAACTTGCTGACAAAGAATTGGATTCCTGACTGACTTGAGTTGGGTTGGCGAGGATTTGGAAGTTTCTGTCAACTATGGATGAAAAAGAGGCAGCTTGACTCTTTAAATGGGATTGGCGTTGCTTTCCAGAGCAAGTAGCTGTTATAGGTTTCTGTGTTCTGTTGAAAGAAATTTAATATAGATATAATTCGATATAAGTTTTTGTTTAAAGCTACAAATTGGATCTGTTTCTGGAAAACTGTAGGCAAAAATGCAATTCATAAGTTTGATGCCTTTATGTCCTTTTCTACCTGTTTCGGATGCCAGGTATATTCTTGTGGGATAGTAAAGAAATTTAGGGCTCAAGGCTATGATGTCTGAAAGCTGAGAAAAGCTGAGGGTATAATTGACAAATTAAAGCTTGGTGTCTTTCAGCAATGTTGTATGCAACATATGAGTATAGTGGTAATAATCAAGGTAGCCATGATGCATGGGTGCCAGTTTGAGTGCTGGTGCAACAATTTTGAAATCGGGGTGTGTCCCTTATTATTATATTAATGTATAAAATATTTGAATATCTTAAAACAATGGAAAATAGCATAATACAGACTTAAGAACTTAAAAATGTCAAATTTAAAATTAAAATGCAAAATAATTTTAAATACATTAATGATGATGTGACAATCACATTGATGTTGCCAGCGGAACTTTGTTGATTTAATTTTCAAATTTCAGATGGAATGATATGAACGTTAATGCTGTAGTAATAATTTTAATTTAAATATATAATTTGTTGAGCTACATGTTGACCTTTTAAAATGATTGATCATGGAAAAGGATATTCAGTTGGTAGTTTGAACGTAGATCTTGCCCTAAAAGTCACAGCCATGTTATTACGCCTTTCTAAATTTTTTTCTAGCCATCTTACATACCTGGATATGTCCAACATTTGTAGTTTTCTGTTACATATGATTTGTCATTGCCATATTGTTGGCCTTGTATGCCCATTTTAAAAAAGTTATTTATATCATAAGATCTCTTCATTTTTGTTTAGTTTCATTATTTTAATGTAGATTCTTATGCTCAACCTCATGCGTTATTGTTAGTTACTTAACCCTTTAATATAGGTTGCAGGGCATGGTCCAATGGTTTGGCTGTAGGATCTGACTATTTATTGAAATTCTAAATTGCCACATAAAGGTATTTTGTTTTCTCAGTGATAATTGCTGTTTAACAGGATTTCAAGATGGCTGCAAAGGTTGATCAGACAGCAGCTGAAAAAACCCATAACCAGTCTACAGCATCACCTGCCACCACACCAATACGGGTAGCAAATAGTTCAAAAGTTAATATGCGGGCTGTGAAAGCAGGAGTTAGTTTTGTTATACCAAAGAACAAGTTGTCAGGAGCCATGGTTCCTGTGGGTCGTGGTGGTGGAAAGCTGGAGACAAATGATTCCAAGAAAGATGAGGAGGTCAAGCAGCCACAGAGAAAAACCAAATGGGGTATTGATTTGACACAAGATGCCGCTGTGAAAAGAGGAAGGGCCCTGGCTTATCAGGTTGCGAATCAATCTATCAAATCATTTGGTCAATCCTTGACATTTTATTGCTGATTAATAACTTGCTTTAAATATTTCGAAGTGATTGGTACAGCTTGTGATGAATTGATTAAACAGAGACAGCAGTGTTCATTTTAATTTATGATGCTCTAGTTTAATATTTGACATGCATGATCTTGGTTTTGTTCATATTCTTCGTTTTCTTTTGTATTTTACAATATCTAGTTTTAGTTTTGTCAATCCTGAAAGCCCTTCTTCCCATGACTTCTTACCCATTTCTCTGAACAATAAAATAAAAAGAACTCTCCTCCAGGATACACCGAACTTATGTTTCTCTAGTGGGCCATGGCACTGTAGTATTTCCCTGTGAATTTCTCACATGGAAGCCTTCCGATTCCAGGTGGCATTAAGTGATATTACTGCCTGTGTGGTGGTACAAATTTTGAGCAGACTCGTGCGGAGCAAATTGCTGTACAGTTGGAGTCGGGTAATCTGGAGATTGGCGATGATGAAGCTACACGATCTCCCTCACCTCCACCAAAGTATGATTCAACTGGGCAAAGGACAAACTCTAGGGAGGTAAGTAACATGAATTACAAAAAAAGACATTTGAAATTAATAGTTGAGCCAAGCATCAGCATGATGCCTGAGCATTAAAGACTTTATCTTAACATGCCTGCTTTTGACTAATCCTCCATTATTGTTGGGTCTGAAATCAACGCAGGCAAGGAAGCGAGAACAACTGGACTTGGAAAGGCGTGAAGCTATAGGTATTATACTTCAGATATGCAAATGGTTACTGACTTCAACTCGTTGCATTCAATAAAAGATTATGCAAGAGGTATGATGTTAAGGTCATGCCCTGTGACTTTTCAGGTGAATGCGTCCGCTTGAATCCTAATTACAAACCTCCACCAGGGTACAAACCTGTTAACAAAGAGGCAAAGATTTACATTCCGGTAAGTTATCTGCACGTGAGCCTAATCAAAATCATGGGAACATTTTAATTTTTTTAGTTTTAAATTTGAGATTTTGTTTGAGAACATGTTGCAACTATTCTATGTTTGGTAAACTAGCATTTGATCTAAATTTTAAAAGATTATTAACTAGATTGTGCCCATGATAATGGTAATATTAAAAGAGAAGGCTGTTATAGAGAAGCAGGTCCTTCATAATGGTAATATTAAAAGAGAAGGCCATTATAGAGAAGCAGGTCTAGTTGGAAAGTACGATACAATTTTGTTTCTGTTTGGTTATAGGCAGTGGACCTATGTTTGAGTAGGGAATTCCATAAATTTTATTTACCAACAGTGTATCATTTTCATAAACTATCCAACAGAAATATATCATTATCCACCCTTTGCTATTTTTTCATCTCTCCCTTTCTTCTATAAGTTATGCTACATGCTTCTTATCGATGGGAATATATATCATCGAAAATGTATATTTGGAACGAGTTTTGTGATGTCTTTCAGCTTGTTTATAGAACTTTAGCAAAGATAATGTTTCATTTGTAGGGATTTTGCACAGGAAAAATAATCACAGATTACATGTAGATTATCCACAGAAGTAATGACTATTTTTGAATGGCTTTGGAGTCTTCAAATAATTATTCAATTTTGAAGATACAGCTTTTTTTTAATGATTGAGAAAATTAGTTAAACCCAAATCTCAATATGTATTTACTGTTGAGGCGCTGTTGTCACTAATGTCTATGCTTGTTGCAACAATATGTTGTAGCCTGGAAAATCAGGAAATTTTGTTTCCCATGTTGTATATTTCTCCCCACGATATCCTAGGTCTGCATATTTCTTTATATCTCATATTTTTATATTTTTACTGGGCTTATAGCGCTGGCAGGTGGATTCTGACTATGAACAAGATTTTTTTTGCTTTATGGAATTTGCTTTTGTGATGGACAGATATAACTTTGTACTCTTTTTTGTTGTCCTTATATTTGAGTAAGAACTTAGAAGCAATACATCATAGATTGCAATCTAAAAATGTTCCCTTTTTCCCAAGCAACCAGGTTTATAATCACCAAAAATTGAAATTCTGTGTTTCTCATTCATTCCCACAATATCTCTGGAGAGAATTGTCGCCTTTCTCTTTGTTTCAGAAAGTACCTGAACTAATGCTATGTTAGAGTCCTTGGCAGCAAAGGATTAAGGGTCTATGTCTGTGTAATATTTTTTTTTCCCAAGTTACAAGGGCTGGGGAATTCTGAAGGTAAATCCTAGAATCTTCAGGGCAAGGCTCAAACCCATTACAACAATATACTCGATATGAGTTCAACATGTCACTAGCGGAATTGAATCCAGGTTTGGAGGATAGCAATCATTCCTTCCAACCATTCAAGATAAACCCAATTCACAATACCTCTGTAATATCTATTGAACTCTTCAGATTGTTTTCTAAAGAAAATAACATAATTAAGGGTGCCTGCTCAAAGTTAAGTTGCCTCTGTAGTTTGCAGGTTGGGTGGAAATTCTTATTGTTTACATCAGGTATAGAAGGAAAATAATTATTTTTACTTTGCAAAAAAGGTTTCAACTTTTGAATATGTAATTTGTGTAGATGGCACAGTGCTGTATTTTTTGATATTAAATATAAATTTCTATGTGCTAAAACTCTTTTAGATGAGTGCTTATGTAACCTTTTCATAGTTTCTGTTTTACTGCTCTCAAAATTTCATGAATAAATGGCCAGGCTGCTTCATTATCATATTTCTAATCCGAGTCAATCTTTATACAGAACAATGCAGTTCAGAATTGGCCATTCAATCACCAAGATATTTTATCTGCCATCAAAATTTCCGTATTTATCACAACATTGGCAATGAGGGATTGTTAATTTTCTCTGCCGTATGTTGATAACTTAGCTTCAGTTGTCCCTGTCATCATTGGGCTAGGCTTATGGTTTCCCCTCATTTGTGAGAAGTTAGAACTGTTTTCAGGCTTTAGTATTTTGGTTATACAAGGGGAAACAAACTGGACGGATTCTGTATGTGCTGTGGCGCATGATGCTGTGATGGACTCTGGAACAATGGTTGTGTTCTAATTGTGAAGTGCACACTATATTTCTGGTGTATCATAGCTATTCACAAATCCCAGCATTGCAATTTATATGGACAAGCTGCTTAAAGCATCTACTACATCAGTGTCTTGCTTTGGTGGAACTGGAATTTGAAGCTACTGTTGCTGCCTGCTAGAAGCTGCCAAATTTTATTTGGTAAAAATAATTAGACAACTCAAATAAGCTCATAGCTCTCATTTTGATGATTACACACCTTAGACAGGTAAAATCTGGACACTCTACACTGGTGCAAGAAGTTGCTATGTTGTGTAGAATTAACTAGGCAGTTTTTACCTTGAAAATTTCTGCTAAACATATTGGCATTGTTTCATGCGTATCTGTAGACAAGATTGTATAGATCTTTATTTTAGTTTGGTCAAGAAGCACATATATTCTTGTATTTCAGTGACCAGTCCATGGTGGTGCCTAGTCCCTTGTGAGCACTGAGGACTGATGCAAGGATATTAAGGTTATGGTGTTTTATGATTTGTCTTGACATGTTATTGATTTCTAGCTGGGAGACATTTGCCAGTACCTCCTGCTATTAAGATCTTATGATCATCATCTATTAGAGCCATTTCTAGGGATGGGTTATTGATTCATCCTGCTTGATAAATCCTGTTCCATAAACAACCATAAGAGATCAGTCCCACAATTCAAGGAACTTATTTGGCACTCATGGCTTTTGGCCTCCATTCCATTGTGCTCCATCAAATATATAAAACACCTACAACCTTTTTCAACTTCAATGATTGTTGTGAAACTTGTATTGGAGGTTATGTATGCTATGTATTTCTGTGATCTTTTATCAAGCTAATTGGAGAATCTTTTTTCTTTAGATGAATGTTTCTATCCCTTGTAAATGCAGAATGAAGTTCCTTATATAGAATTTTCATTTCATGTACAAGGCATAGGATGCCGTTATCCCTTGGACAACATAAGAGAATCGAGACCTTTAGTAATAAGTAAATACGTTGGCCAGGAATTGGGCATACATTAGGAACGATTGAGAAATCAGTATATATGTAGGACATTATCACACTCATTCATCACTCATAGATATGATGATTATTTGATATTGCTACTTTTAGGGTATTATTAAACAAGTTCTTTCATATAATGAGTTGTGTTGCAACTCCATTATTTACGTCTTGTGCTTCTACTATCAATTTTTTCATGCTGTGAATTGGCCTATATCAATTATTCTATTGTTAATTCTTTACCATTTAGAGTAATTCAATAATTATTAGGAGCATGCAGAAGGCATCTCTCAGATTGGCAGCAGGCTTATATTGATCCCTCTTCAAGCATCTGATTGTTTGTAGGTCACCATGAATGGCTCATGAATAATTGGAGAGCAGGGGGTTGTAGCTCCCTTCTAGGAGAGGTTGGTAAACGAGAGAAGGTTGTAGCCTTCTGTAGGTGGGTACCTGCGCGCTGGTATGAGTCTGCACTAGCATAAAATTGTAAGAAGTTTTCTCTATAATAAATATTGAAGACTGAAATAACAGCAGCGGTGGTTTTCTCCCGAATTGGGTTTCCACCTTAAATCCTGGTGTTCATATGTGTTGCTTATGTTTGATGGTTTGTTCTGTTATTTCTGTTCATGCTTACTGCTTATCTGATGAATGAATGATGCAATGATCTAAGTAAAGACATAATAAGATCTTTGGACATACAAGTTGGACGCAGTAATGTAACATATGGTTTTAAGAGAAAGGAAAACTAAAAATTGATTGTCAGCTCTAAATACTGATTCACCCTCCTCTCAGTATTTTTCCCAACAATTGGTAGCAGAGCTGGGTCCTTCTGAAAAAGCTTAGCCGCTAGAAGGAAGATCAAGCAAGATGAACAATCAAGATGGAATAGCATCTATCAGGCCTCCGCTCTTTAACGAAAACAATAACCGAATCTACTTTGGTTGAGAAAGTCTTAAGATCACTAACGACAAAATTTGAGTCAAAAGTTTCTGCTCTTGAAGAAAAACAGGATCTTCAAAATCTTACTGTGGTGCAACTTCATGGCATACTAACCGCATATGAAATGAGAAGAGGAGGACCATCTGAAGTCAAAGAAGCCATCTTTAGAGCTTCTACAAAAGAGAAAGAAGTGCAAGAAGCAGAAGGATCAAGATATATCTCAGAAGAAGATGAGGTAAATTTTGTAAAGAAACTTCAACTTGGCACAGGACGGTTCAGAGGTAAGCTTCCTTTCAAATGCTTTGATTGTGGAAGAGTTGGTCATTATGCTGCTAAGTGTCCTTATAAAGAAACACATAAAAAGGGGAAGGAAGTAGCAAGAAGGAATAAGAATCGTTTTAATAAGAGTTAATATACTCATGAAGACAGTGATGGGTTATCTGTTAG